>CM040965.1:19273267-19293807 GCA_022985045.1 Macadamia tetraphylla | reverse complement strand
CTCACAATCCTCCATGTATCTCCATGTCATTAGGTACACACAACCTATCCCGAAATAGTAATGCCCCATCATTGGCTATTGTGAAGTCAAGGTCATTCATTGTCTGTTCTTGAATCTTCAGTCTGATCCTTTGCAGCTCAGATCCAAAGATTGTTTCGCTATCACTGCTTGTCTTATGGATGGATGTGCCAGTAAGGCTGACAAAGATATAATCAACTGCTTAACATCATCTAGCTGGTGCTCAAGCTCTAATGTTGCTTCCTTATATAGAAGAATCTCATCCATCAATATCGCCTCTTGTATCAATTGTGGACTGATAGCTAAGTACGAAAGTGATACAGTCTGAGCCTTCTGACTTAGTGCATCAGACACCACATTAGCTTTACCTGGGTGATACAGAATGTCACAATCATAGTCCTTCATAAGCTCAAGCCATCTTCTCTGCCTCACATTTAAATCTCGTTGGGTGAAGAAGTACTTAAGACTTTTGTGATCGTCAGATATCTTGCACTTCTCCCATATAGATAATGACGCTAAATCTTTAAAGTGAATATGATTGCTGCCAGTTCTAAATCATGAGTGGGGTAGTTCTTCTCATACTCCTTAAATTTCCTAGATGCATATGCTACCACCTTGCTGTGTTGCATGAGAACACAGCCCAACCCGATCTTGGATGCATCAGAATAGACTGCCATCCCACCTGTACCATTTGGAATGGTCAATACAAGAGCTGACACTAACCGCTTCTCCAACTCTTGGAAGCTATTTTCACATTCTTCTGACCACTCAAACTTTACACCCTTCTTGGTCAACTTGGTAATCGGTGCCAAAGTCTGAGAAAAATTTTTGATGAAGTGTCAGTAGTAGCCTGCTAAGCCCAAGAAGCTTCCGATCTCTGTTACATTCTTGGGTGTCTCCCACTCTACTATAGCTTTCACTTTATTTGGGTCCATTTAGATCCCATTCTCAAGCACCACGTGTCCTAGGAATCCTACTTGCTTGAGCCAAAATTCACATTTTATGAATTTGGTATACAACTGTTGCTCTCTTAGTCTCTGTAGTACCATTCTTAGGTGTTTTGCATGTTCTTCTTCCGACTTCGAGTAAATCAAGATGTCATCAATGAAAATGATAACCCACTTATCGAGGATATCATGAAATACCTGATTTATTAAATCCATAAAAGTAACCGGTGCATTGGTTAACCCAAAAGATAGCACTAAGAATTCATAATGACCATATCGGGTTCTAAAAGTTGTCTTTGGTATATCACTACTCTTAATCTTGAGCTGGTAATAACCCGATCTAAGATCAATCTTTGAAAATGCCTTCGCACCTTGCAGTTGGTCAAATAGATCGTCGATGCACAGCAACGGATTTCAGTTCTTAATGGTTAACTTGTTCAGTTCCCGGTAATCGATGCACATCTGCAAACTACCATCCTTTTTCTTAACAAATAGGACTAGTGCACCCCAAGGTGAGACACTTGGGCGTATAAACCCCTTTTTCAACAAATCTTACAACTGTGTCTGCAGTTCCTTAAACCCGACTGGTGCCATTCTATAGGGAGCCTTAGACACTGGGGCAACTCCAGGAGTTAGATCAATAGCAAACTCCAGCTCTCTATTAGGCGGTAGCTAGGTTAGATCATCTGGGAAGACATCAGGGAATTCCTTAACAACTTCTAATTCCTCCAGTGGTGTAACCTTTGCATCCACATCTAGTACTAATGCAAGGTAGCCCTGACATCCATCTTCTAACAACTTCACCGCCTGCAATACAGAGATGATGGTCTTTCTAGATCGCCTTGACCTTTCAGCTTGATACACAAGCTCTACTCCTTCGTCATCCTTCATCTTAACTTGTTTCTCGACCCACATCACATTTGCTCGATGAGCCGACAACCAATCCATGCCCAGAATGATGTTAAAATTCGGTATATTAAACTTGATAAGTTGGGCATCCTGTTTCTTTCCATTAATCTCAACTGAACATGGCCCACACACTTCGTTCAACTGTTCCACCGTGCCTGTAGGTGTGCTAACCACTAACTCGCATTCTAAGGTTTTAGTTGGCACATCAAGCTTCCTGGAAAATCTCTTAGACACAAATGAATGTGAGGCTCCGAAATCGAATAAGACATATGCAGGTATACCTGACATAGATAAGACACCTAGCATTGCATTGCATATAAGTATTACAGGTTACTTAATTTTTTAACCACAAAGTCTTTTAATTAAAGTGTACCTGCTACTACTTCAAGATCGCTTCCGCCTCCTCTGTTAGGCATACATCCTTCCCTGAGGTTGGTTTCCCTGAGTTAATACAGGTCTATAGATAGGGGTTCGATTAGGTGGTGCTACTGCTGGTACCGCAATCCTTGCAAGTGCCCATAATGAATGACAATTATAACATCAGCTCAATGGTGCCCGAACCAGAGGGAGCTTCAGATCGATCCCGTGCAGCTAGAGGATGAGGGGTCTCGGGTCGAGGCACCACACTAGTCATAGGGTGGAAAGATGTAGTGCCCGGTCCACTAGCAAGTCAAGAAGGATAACCCGATGGCCTGTAAGGTTGCTGATAGGAGGGACCATAGGAGTATGACCCATAAAAATTCTTGCTCGGGCGAAAAAAAAAAAAAGGAAAAAAAATGTGTGCAAATGTCATTAATGCTTGGTAACATGTTTGGTAAAAAACACTCCAACGCCTTAGTCATTGGATCCCTATTTCTTCACAAGTGGTTTTGCCTTAAGATAAGGATATTTTGGAAGAGACGAGGGGAGTTCCAAATTAAGAAATATGCTAATGTCTGGAATTGAGAAAGGGTAATAAAAGTTCAAGTGTGGAGGTCCCTTGTAAGAGAAATTATCTACATCATTATTGTAAGTCTTCTTTTATTCTTGATTATATATAGTTTGTAGTTCGTTTTATAGCAGCTTCTCGTTCTATTCTCAGATCAAAGCCTACAGTCGTGCCTCTTGATTCTGTGAAATAGATCTAGTTAAGCAGCTTATTGTTATCATGTTCATAAGCATGAGTGAGTAGTTTATTTTATCAAAAGAGTTATGGGTATATGTGAAGGTAAGACAAGAGCACTATGTAAATATAAACCCATAGTTTAAATTGTAAATTCTGATACTAATTTTCCGAAATGATTGGAAGTAGGTTAAGGTTGAAGATCTTTCTTAGGGAGTGATTAGGACACTTGAACTCTGTATTATGTCAGGAGTAGTGGACTGATATATAACCAGAGAGTAGTCTAAAACTCTAGATCTAAATCGGTACTTGCTATCATTCAGACTAAGTAGCCTTAAGATTATACTGCAATCTCTTCTAGTAATATTCCAAAAGAATAGGAACTTACGCTCTGGACGTTGAGGCAATTAGGCCGTTTAAGTCCCAGTGAGCAGAACCCCTATGTGTGGATATGAATTATGTTGGCATGGCGTCCTACATGAACTAGAAGACTTGTAGTCCCTGGCTAAATATTCCCCTAAAGTAAAAAGACTGTTTGAGTTAGCATCCCAAAAGAACTGGGCCTAGATTACTGTGCGTGTATCACCGGTTGAATCCCAGTGTGAGGATGTGAGTTGTATAGGCATGCCGTTCTATGCAAGCTTGAATTAAAGTAAAAAAGAGTTTTTTGTTTCTTTTGTTTTTTTTATATATAAGCTCTTTGTCGAAACCTTACACAAAAACCCTATACTCTTTTGATTTACTCTTTTGATTCTCTTATCCCTGTGCGCAACTCTCGATTTCTTTTTGTAATTTTCCTTTTGCGTCTTCCAACTGAACCGGCAGTCTCTGGCCTCCTTCTGGGTCCCTTGTAAGAGAAATTATCTTTAATTCGGATCGGTATGGCCCTTACCTTTAGCCAAGGTTAGGATTTGTTTATTCAGAATTTTGGGTGTATATTCACTCTAAACACCCACGAGACACAACTCATCCACTAGGGGTGACCTAGAGGTTTAAAGGCATGTTGCACATACTAAGTGCAACTGTGATTCCTACGAAATTGAGTTAGGTTTTTTGTTTTTATTCTTTTTCTTTTTGTTTTGCTCGAGGACTAGCAAAGTTTAAGTGTGGGGGAATTCCGATGAACATATTTATGTGTGAAATTTAGGGTAGTAAAACATGCATTTTACATATTTAGAATGGAGCTACCTTGAGTTTTACTCTCTTTTTGCAGGTTTTATATTTTCAAGGCCTTAAGAACTATCGGGCGCTATATCTCCAATTTTACACGTAAAGAGGTCTTATTTCTTTTCATAGTTGTGAAGATGATGAAATTCTAAGCAAGATGGACGTGTTCAATTAAAAGTACACATTGGTTTGGTCACCCGTACAAGTGATTATTATTTTCGGGGAAAAAAAAGAATAATGGATCAGAACATAACCGAGATGCAGAACCAGCCAGTTTGCAATTGTCTTAGAGCTACAAGGAATACTCCTAATGCCAACAAGGATCGATGGACCACATCCTTAAGGGATTGAAGATTCATTTTTGGCAACAATAACTACCTAGCGTCGTTGGTGAGTTGTGGTGTGCAAAATCCTTTGCTTATTAGGAGGTCTCCAGTTCGAACCTCTTACCTACCATTTTGTTGAGGTTTTTTTTTGAATATTTTCTCTCTCCTACTCATCACTCAAAGGAGGTCGGCCAAGCCCAGGGTAATAATTTTGAACTCAAATCTCAATTCCACTTAAGGTTTCATGAGGGTTTAAGAAATATAAACTTTACTCACCTCAAAACATAGATCTCGATATGGGGATCACAAATCCGGTGTCGAAATTGAAAGATTCAACCTCGACGATGCACGACGACCATCTTCTTCCCCATTCCTTCCTTCTTCTTCCCTTCTCTCTCCTCTTTAATTTTCTCACCCACCAAGTAAAACAATAAATGAGGATAAAGAAAGTAATAAATGTTATTTATAGTGGGGTCAAAATATCTAAAGATCAGAGTGGTAGGTCACACTGGTGGGTCCGACCCACCTATGACCACCCACCAGTTGGCCAAAACTTAGTCGAATTATTAGGATTTTCGATCAACACGTGTACTTAATAAAAAAAATATGGCTATGTACCTTATTGTGCTTACATGGCCTGTGATACGTGCAAGTGCACGGCTTGGGCACACGAACCTCACTAGGCACCGATTCCAACTCATTTGGCCAACCTAAGTTCAGAGTCACCCTTGCCATCATGTTCCATAAGGTACTCACCTAGGCTCGCTCGGGTTCAGGTCCTATAATACCAAATCGAACCTACCAGGAAATTAGACCGAGTTTAGAGAATAGGGTATCATAGCACGGTCTTTACGTACCCACCTGTGTCTGGGCTACTGTTAGCAAAAACGAGTTTAAAACTCTGTTTTAAACATGTTTCCATTTTTTACCTTTTAAAACTCGTTTTTTCATATGCTCCCAATGATACAGGAAAAAACTGCAAACGGCAAGCATTCCCGTTCTAAACACGTTTAAAACGCGTTTAAACACGTTCCCCTTTTTTTGCTTTTTTAAGATTTGACTTGTTACACATAATGTCTACTTAATTGACCATATCTATCTCTTTCGAACTCTGATCGACTTGATTCTTTCGCTGACTTGAAGCTAACTCAATGTCCTATATTTCTCATTATATCACCTTCAACTAAATATCAATGTATAGGCCCTGAAATTGAGATACAAACTGATACATTTACCGAAAAGTGTTTTTAAAGTGATGACTCCCAACTCAAATTGAACATACATTACTCCGAGGGTGTGTTGACTATGTTGACAACAATGAACAACATCATAGTCAAGCCACATTGCTCAATTAGACTTGGACATGTGTAGTGTATGAATTTAGAAGGTGTTGAATGATATTCAATTTTATGTCATAAAACTTATAATGAGACATGAGATATATATGCATTATTGTTGGATATTGTTGTTGTTTTGAATATTAGATGCAAGTATTCATGTAATAATTCGCGTAATTTATATGAGTACACTAACGGTTTTTTTGTCCCATTTGTTTGAAATCTACAAGTTTAAAACCCATACCATCCGTTTTCCCTTTTTTTCTGTTCTCTGTTTTTTTTACCATTTATTTGACCTTAACGTTAAAAAAAAAAATCACTTTTTAAAACCCGTACCATCCGCTTCTTTTTTTTATCATTCCTGTTTTTTCTAACTATGGTCTGGGCATACACACACAGAAGCAAACAGGGTTCTTATCTCCTAGTAAATAATAGGCAAAAGTTTCTGTGCACGATCGTGAAAGTGCACAACCGGCTTCATAAGCATTGGATGGGGACAAATGAGGGCTGAATGACTAAAATCCCCTTATTTGACATATCATCGTCCATTCTCAAAAACAGATGTGCACGAAAACCTTCCCCTAAATAATAATAACTTTCAAAACTTTATAAATAGTTAATCAAATACCACCGGATCTGAATTTATGTCCAATCAATTCAGACATCTCTCTTTCTCTCTCTCTCTCTCTCTCTCTCCCTCTCTCTCTCTCTAATATTCTTCTAATTAGAATAGTGGATTCCATATTCGACATCTCTTTTGAATAGGCCAAACACTGTGAATCCTATATACAAAATGATAGTCAAAGGAGACATCAACTGTTGGTGCACCAAAACTTATAGTGCATAAAGACACTTACCTATCTTACAAACCTACCAGGATCTCTGATAGCAGTGCCTTAACATTTTCACAATCTCACATCACAAACCAACACAAGCAGCGGAATCAGAGTATAGTAGCGAAATCATAAATAAAATGGAGCAACGTCTAATAATAATATAATAGTAATAACCGAGTTATTCTGTTACATTCATCCATGACATATAATATAATCTCAAAAAAAATATACAATCCACAATTATACCCAAAAGTATCAACGTATGATGTACAATTTCACGGTGTGGCATAAGCACAGTGGTTGCAACCACAATCCTGATCGTGCTCTCCCGCTTCTGGCATCCACCAGTGCCCACACCATACTCTGACTAAGAAGATACCGGGTCACCCGCCATTGGCACCACAGTACCTGCATCATCATTTAAAAAAAGGGTGTATGCGTGGGGTGAGCTTTCTAACTCGCTTAGTGAGTGGTGGGGTTAAGCACATCTAAGCAAGACAATAGCAGTAATAATTTATGATGCATGATTGTAAAAATTAAACTCATAGTCCATGATGCTCGTGATGCAGTTCATTTATTTATTATCCACCTAACAATACAAACTAAGTCTGATAAATGCTACTACGACGCATTAGGTTGTATCCTTCGTCTCGGAATAGCCATCGACTATGCAAGGATACAAACCCTAGCCGTGAATAGAAGCCTGTCGGTCCCCATATGAGTCCCTGGGTCACCCAGCAAACCCTTGATAACCCCCTCCTAGCAGTCATGACACCGGTACATCATCGACTACCCTAGATAGGTTCCTGCCTCTGGCAACAATCGCATCGTACCGTGGGTGTGGCATTCTAGAAAGGCACATCGAACATACCACAATGGGTAATCCAACACCTCAACCCCTATTGGCAAGGGTTCATAGAATAGAGAGTGATACCTAACCACATATACGCTACATGCCTTCATAGTGATACAGTTAGTATCAAGTGTAATTACACAATACCGGCAAGACTTCGACCACAAAGTGTAATCCATCTCTAAATACAGTCCTGGGTACACGATACCAACGAGACCTTGGTCACAAAGTAAAACCCGAGACCGTTTACCTAATCTAGAATACATATCATAGTTAAGTATGGACTACGCGACACCGGTACCAATCATCGGCCATGAAGCGCATCCATTTCCAATTGTAGTCCCGGGGTACACGATATTAGCGAAACCTTGGCCATAAAGTGTAACCCACGACTACAACTAACTCTGATGCACATAATCAATGCATTATTGCAACACACCACGATCACGGTACTGATACCACCTTGGCCACACCGGATCCCGTCATACATCTCCATACAGTTCATATCATAATAGTAAAATAACAAATGTAACATATCATCATTGTATTTGAGAAATTACAATTAAACATATAATTCTAAGCATGTGAGAAATTTAATAATAATAAACATTCCAAAAATAAACACAGTCCATCCCTCACTTGGTTTATGATCGGGTGTGTTTGGGTTCAAGTACTGTCACCGATCAATCAAATCAATTCTGGCTTCAGGGCACGTGCTCATCACTGTCCTAGATACAAATGGAATTATACATCAATACGCATTGAGGTCCCAGGTCACGCCCAAAGGGTACAGACACTACCCCCAAGTGACAGTATTGTCGTCGGAAACACCCACCGAAAATAAGGCATTTCCACCAAAAATATCAGTCCTATTTCCGGTAGAGAAGACAGAGAGCACTTAAGGCTCATTTGTCCACTGGAAATAGCTATAGTGTTTCCTAAGCCATATTTTCGATGGTAATACAGAAAGGTCCAACTTAAATTGGGGCTTTTTAGCTCGGGCCCGATCGTCGAGATTTGTTCCATGGAGTTTGTAGGGGATGTTCCTAGCGTCATTCGAAGCCAAGAAAATCCCAATTCCATCGAGCCATTTGGGAGATACATCGATCGAACGATCAAAACCATAAGTGGTCATTTGGTGTTTCTTGTTGCTAAAGCTCACTGGGCTTAGTTTGAGCTTGGCAATGGCATCGGGGAGGTACAACACGCAATCGCCGACTCCAATAGAGTTTGTACACTAAAATCCCATCCAACCCTAACCCTACTTAGGTCGAAATGATGGGAGAGAGTTGTAAGGGAGGTTGTACTGACCTCCGGCGATGATTCCGGCAACAAGGCGGTAGCCGGCACCAAGGTAGGCCTCCAACCCTCTTCTTCCTCTTCTTCTTCCTTCCTCTTCTCTTTGTGAGCACAAGGAAAATGATGAAATGAATCCTCATTTCCCAACTTATAACTTAAGTGGACCTTAGGGTCTGTTTGGGTTGGACTCCTTTTGGACCAATCGGGTTAAAATGAATTTTCGGGCACGAGGACCCGACCATTTAAGTCGGTAAAGTGCTCACATCAAGAGAAAGGTGTGGAGGATGATTTGGGATCATTTGGAACCATTTACGATGCGAGTGGCGAGACCCCCAGGCATCGAAACCCTGACAGCAGCCTGTTAACCCACTGAAAATAGGCATCGGATCCAGGCCTAGGCTGCTTCCGGTGGCATATTTCTGGTGGTCTCCTTGCTGCCCTCTAGTTGGCCTCGCCCGGTTAGGTACCTTCAGCCGTGCTCGTGGTCTTCTGATAATTTTGATGCGTGTCGAAATTCAAGTGTGGGGAGTCAGGTCACTTACCGTCTGGAATTGAAAGGTATGAATCCCCTCCAGTTAGATAGGCATACAATGCACGAACATGTGGGGTCATCTCTACACCTTCGGTAATGCGCAGCCTCGAGCCAAAATTGGTCGTACTTTCGATCTCTGATCCGAGGTCTATCATAACAGTTCAAATTAGACCGGATTAGGGCACGGGTGTAAGATTCCCCCCACCTTACAAGAATTTCATCCTTGAATTGAACATACCTAGTAAATCAAACAACCCAGGATACTACTTTATCATTTCATCTTCTCGCTCCCAGGATGCTTCCTGCTCGGGGTGGTTCATCCATTTCACCTTGACGAAGGAAACAGTGTGGTTGCGAAGAACACGGTCCTTCTGATCAACAATCTTCTCCAGATACTCCATGTAGGCAAAATCCTCTTCCAACTCATGGGTTATGTAAGTCAAGACGTGAGTCGGGTCGGGAATGTACTTTCTCAACATAGATTCATGGAAGAGATCATGTGTACCATCCAACTCGCGGTAAAGCTATTCAGTAAGCTACCAGTCCGATCCTCTCCAGTACCTCATACGGTCCCATAAACCTTGGAGTAAGCTTTCCCTTCTTGCAGAACAGCATCACCCCTTTAACTGGGGAGATCCGTAAGAACACCTTGTCTCCAACACCAAACTCCAAATGTTTCCTCCTAATATCCACATAGCTTTTCTGCCTGGACTGAGCTGCCTCGATTCTTTCTCTGATCACATTCACCTTTTCACTAGTAGCCTGTATCAAGTCTGGACCCAAAATATACCACTCACCAACCTCATCCTAATAGAGTGGGGTTCGGCACTTCCTGCCATACTGTGCCTCAAATGGGGACATTCCGATGGTGGCCTGATAACTGTTACTGTAAGAGAACTCGATAAGGGAAATGTGCTCATCCCAACTATAGCTCATATCCAAGGTAATACTCGGAGTAGGTCCTCCAATGTCTGAATAGTCCTTTCAGACTAACCATCGGTCTGAGGGTGAAAGGCAGTGCTGAAATCCAACTGTGTGCCCATATCCTTCTACACACGTGTCCAGAACTTAAAAGTGAACTTGGGATCTCAATCAGAGATGATACTAATTGGCACACCATACAATCTGATGATGTTATCGACATACAACTTGGCCAACTTGTCCACAGAAAATGTGATCTTTACTAGGATAAAGTGAGCTGCCTTGGTCAAGCGGTCCACAACTACCCAAATGGCATCCATACCCTTCTGTGTATGGGGTAGGCCTGTGACGAAGTCCATGGTAATATTCTCCCATTTTCACTAAGGAATAGGTAGGGACTGTAATAACCCATGGGGCCTCTGTCTCTCATCCTTGACTTTCTGTCATGTGAGGCATCTAGACACATGCGAGGCTGCAGCATTCTTCATTCTTTTCCACCAGTAGGAGCCTTTGAGGTCCTTGTACATTTTAGTGCTGCCGGGGTGAATAGAGTATGGAGAGCTATGTGTCTCTCTCAAAACTGTCTCTCAAATCACCATCACTAGGCACACACAACCTCCTTTTGAACTTGAGAATTCTGCTTTTAGTCACAAAGAAATTTGTGTCCTTTTGGGTTCCTTCCCGCATTCTCGCTATCTCAGAATCGATCAAGAATCTCGAGCTGCAATGATCCTATCCACTAAACTAGGTTGTACCACCAATACCGATAGTGACAAAGTGACACCCTCTACTAATAGTTCCAAGTCTAGTTTCCTGGCCTCCTCTAGGAGATACTCATTGGTGGTTAGTGATGTAGGAGTCAGTGACTGGGATTTTCGACTAAGTGCATCTGCTACCACATTAGCCTTTCCTAGGTGATAGTGGATAGTACAATCATAATCTTCATCAGCTCTAACCAACGCCTTTGTCTCATGTTGAGCTCTTTTTGGATGAAGAAGTACTTGAGGCTCTTATGGTCACTGAAGATCTCACTCTTCTCACCATACAGGTAGTGTCTCCATATTTTCAGTGTAAAAATCATAGCTGCCAACTCCATGCATAAGCAATGACTTTCTCGTGCTGCATCAATACACAACCCAATCCCAACTTGGAGGCATCACTATACACAACCATACCACCTGTACCGATCGAAATAGTAAAACCTGGAGCCGATACCAACTTTTGCCTTAGCTCCTTGAAGCTCTTCTCACAAGCATCAGACCACTCAAATTTTACACCCTTTTGTGTGAGTTGGTTATTGGAGTAGCAATGCGAGAGAAGTTCTATAAACCTCCGCAGATCCGGTCAATCCCAGAAAACTACATATATCTGCTACACTCTTGGGAGTCTCCCATTCTAGAACGGCCTTCACCTTGCCGAGGTCAAACTCTATACCCTTGTCTGAAACAATGTAGCCTAGGATTGCCACATGTGATAGTCAAAACTCACACTTGTTGAATTTGGCATAGAGTTGCTTCTCGCTCAACCGCTTAAAGATTAACCTCAAGTGAACAGCATGTTCCTTTACACTCTTGGAGTAGACCAAAATGTCATCAATGAATACTATCACAAATTTATCTAGGACATCTTGGAATACCCGGTTCATCAAATCCATAAATGCAACCGGTGCATTGGTCAACCCAAATGACATTACCAAGAATTCATAATATCCATACCTTGATCTGAAGGCTGTCTTACGGACATCACTATCCTTGATCCTGAGCTGGTGGTAGCCCGATCTAAGGTCGATCTTGGAGAATACCTTGGCACCCTGTAACTGATTAAACAAATCATCTATCCTTGGCAAAGGATCCTGGTTCTTGATGGTTAGCTTATTAAGCTCCCAGTAATCAATGCACAATCTTATACTTCCATTTTTCTTCTTGACGAACAATATCGGTGCTCCCCATGGACACACACTAGGTCTAATGAATCCCTCCTTCAGAAGGTCTTAAAGTTGCACCTGCAATTCCTTTAACTCTGTGGAGGCCATGCGGTAAGGGGCCTTTGACACTGGTGTCGAGCCAGGGAGTAGGTTTATAGCAAAATCTGTCTCTCGGTCCAGGGGAAAACCTGTCAAGTCATCCGGGAATACATCAGGAAATTCCCTCACCACATCAAGCTTGGTCAATGGCCTAATCTCAATTTTAGTATCCATCATAGATGCTAAGTAGCCTTGACATCCCTTGTTCAGTAGCTTCTTTATCTGGAGTGCGGATATGATAACCTTTTTGTGTTTCTTGAGCTTATCCCCTTGGAACACAAACTCATCATCATCACAAGGTCTGAAAATGATAGTCTTCTCTGCACATAGCACACTGGCTCTGCATACGGACAACCAGTCCATTCCTAAAATCACATTGAAGTTGGTCATATCCAACTCGACCAAGTGAGCATTCAACTCATGATCACCTATGGTCACTGGACAAGGCTCATAAACATAGTTCAAACCCACTACACTTCCTATAGGGTGCTCACAGCCAAACATTGAGTCAGTCCCTTAGGTGGAATTCTCATCTTCTTCGCAAATGCCGGTGACATGAATGAAAGTGAGGCTCCTAAGTCAAATAACACATGTGCAGGCAATAATGATATCAATAATGTACTTATCACTACATTGAATGCAGCCTCGACATCTTCTGTAGTCATAGCAAACACTGCCTCGTGGTCTCCTCGCCTTCAGGGGCTGCACCGGTCTAGGGGCTGAATATGTTCATCGGGGCCTAGGTGGCACAAGGTAGGGTGCATCACCTAGCCTTCAAGGGGGATATCTCTCCATATGGCCCGATTGATCACAATGAAAGCATCTTGGGCTTGATCCCGAAGACTAAGATATAGCACTAGATCGGGAGGACTAGGAAGTCTGACTAGCATCAGGATTCCTTAATTGCACTAAAGTTGGGTTGACATAGGGCACTCGGAAAGGTTTGCTACCTCCCCTAGAATCAGTAGATCCCATTGGTCTCTTTCCCGTCCCTTGTTGGGCCGTGAAGTTGTCTTTATGCCAATCTTCAATAGATTTGGCCACTTGGACCACCTCAGCATAGGTCTACAGTTTCAACCCCATAATGTTTGACCCAATACTTGGCCTCAACCCTTTCTCAAACTTCTTCGCTTTAGCTCTATCACCTCTAAGATGCTCAAGAAAATGGAATAGCTCTCAAGCATTATCGATACTAGAGCATGATCAGAACCTTGAACCAACTGAGAGAACACACTCTCTCTCCAATCTTGGAAGTTTTCCGAAAAATAATTCTCAAAGAAGGCCCCTTTGAAGTCTGCCCAAGTGGGGTTCGGGTTACTAGCCCTCAGAATACGCTCGGTGGCACTCCATCAATCATCCACTTCATTCTGTAACTGATAGCTTGCACACAAAATTTTCTGCTCATCAGTGCAGCCCATCAGTCTAAAAACCTTCTCCATTCCACCAATCCATCATAATGGATGCAATGGGTCTTGGCCCACCTTTGAGAAGCATGGGGGCCTAAGCTGTTGAAACTTCTCCATCATTTATGTCAAGTATATCCAGCCCTCTACATGGGCCTGGGCTTGATCCAGCATCGGGTCTTGCACCTGCCCATGCACATTTGGATGCCCTTGCCCATGCACTATGCCCCACTAGATGTTTAAAGGGTAGCCAATCCAACAGGTATTGGAACGGGTGTCGGTGGAGTAGGAGGTACGGGCGATGCATTACGAGCCTCCATTGCTGCCTAGATCCTATCATCGATCCCGGCCATAAACTGGTTTGGCCTTTCCTCAACTCCCCGCATCATGTTATCCATGATGGATGCCACATCCTGGGCTGTAAGTACAGGCGGAGCCGAAGGTGCATTACGAGGTCTACCCCGATTCCATGTAGGGGAAGCGGGAGGCAAAGGGAGTTATTGGGATTGGGATCGAGTGTTCCTGCGTGACATAACTCCTGTGGAGGAATCCGATTAATGCACATGCATATACAAGTTTGCATGTAATTGGAACACATGCATGCATAGTGGGTCCCACACATATACAATAGGCAAAATTAAGGTTAGGGTATGCATAGGTGGGGTCCACACATATTTGGATCCGATCGCCCGCATATCAAGTAGGGGCACACAATTAGGGCAACAAAATAATAATTTAGATTTGAAAAATAAAATAATTTATTTTCCAATTTAGTCCACAGGAAACAGTGAGACTTCTCACCGGAAATATGGCTTAATCCACAAAAAATATCAGTTGCATTTTCAGTGGGCAAAACAGAGAGCAATTTGGGATTTTTCACTTCACTAAACAGTAATCAAAGCATGCCCAGTGTTTCTGGTGGGTTGTTTCCGGTGGCTCCAAAACGGCTATAAATAGGCTCGGGTATAGGTTTCATTGTACAAAACCCTATTCTAACTTGTGGAAAAGGTGTGAAAAAGGCTAAAGAGGACTTTTCAACCCATTCCCGACCTTCCTCTTGCTATTTTACATCAATCGGCGCCTACATTCTCACCAAAGGTATGTTTCCTCTCGTAACCTAGTTTACTGATTTTCTTCTCTCGTGAGATTTACATTCGCCGTTGAACCTCGCTTTTCATTCTTAATCCTTAGGAATCATATTGCACGATGTCCGAGCGCGTACGCATCGACGTGCGCTGAACAAGAGGAGCAAGAGGTTGCGCTCAATTCAACCCAATCTTGTTCCACTTTGTGGCTAAGCGAGACCATTGGGAACTCTTTGAGCGCCGAATGTGGACCCGGAGTCTATGTGAGGACCAATGACTTCGTGATTCCGCTCCGCAACGGTTTGACGATGTTGGGTGGTACCGCATCTTAAAACCTAATAAGTACTACTACCCTACATTGGTCAGGTTATTCTGCTTCAACCTGCAATGCGTGAACCAGGGTACTGAAGAGATGCGAATCACCTCCTATGTGAACGGGGTGGAGATCTCCTTTAACATGGGGTAGTTGGCCAATATTCTGATGGTCAGCAATGCCGGTGACCTGGTGTACTGCCCGCCTCGGACTCTAGCTTATGACTTCCAGAGTCTTGATACTTTTCAAGAGATAAACAACATGTTGACTAATGAGGCCAAGAGGTGGAACTGCTCAGTCAACTACTTTACTACTCCAAAGGTTGTCTGCCATACAATTTAGTTGAATGTTCTTCCCACTTGTGGACACTATGATGAGGTATCTGCACTACAAGCCTATGTGACCTACTGTGTGTACATAGGGGCGTAGATACGTCTTCCTTACCTCCTTATGTGGACCATGGTACTTCGGTCCAAAGGAGTGGATCCCCAAGTGGGAAGCCTGTGCTATAGAAGAATACTTACTAACATCTTCTGCCGCTTTGGGGTGGACTTGGAGGGAGAGGCACGCTTGGGTGAAGAGGTCACAAACTTCAACTAAGATTCTCTGAGGAAGATGACCATAGATCTACAGAAGGTGACACCTATTCCAGGAGATGGTCAGCAGCCTATGGAGGTAGAGGGTGGCAGTGCCGATAATGTTGGCGGTGATGCCGTTATGTTGGTGGAGGTGTTGGTGGTGGAGGAGAAGCCTGGGTTGGTGGGCTCCACCACCGATCCTCCACTATGGGTTCTATGGCTGCTTCTACTTCTCGAGGCACTAGGGGTGAGAGGCCTTATGGTCTCAATGATGTTATGGCCCGCCTAGACACCACCACATCTCTGATGAGGAGTATAGATGGTCGCCTCAACAGCATAAACAGGACCTATTGTCTTATGGACAATTGAGTGGCCTCCCTAGAGGCACAGATGCAGGCGATGGTCTTCCATCTTGGTATTCTGGTGCCTCCTCCAGGAACACATGGTCCGAACCAAGCCTGTGACCAAGGATGTAACAGAAGAAGAAGAGTAGTGGCATGTTTGCCACTGTAGTTTTTAGGATTTTACTTTCCATGTTTTATTTGAGTTTGATGTTTTAGGTTTAGTTGAACTTTTTACATTCTGTCATTTACTTCAGTTGTTTAATTTCTTAGACTTAGGCTAGTTAGATTTCTACTTTCAGATTTTATTTTCTTATGAAAAGTGTAAGCTGTGTATTCAAGTTCTCTATTATAATGAAACGACTTTAACACCTATGTTTGTCTCCTAGTTGTGCAATTTCTATTATTGTTGTCTTGAGATTTTTATTTAATTCTAACTGCCCCAAGTCATGGTTTGGCTGAGATTGTGAGTTAAGGCAGAGCATCGCACTCTGATACCATAGCTGTCACACCCTAATTCCAATAAACCCAACTTACCATTAAGAATCCCGACGGTGTGAGTAAGACACGTACCTGTCTTACAAACCTACCAAGATCTCTGATAGCAGTACCTTAACCCAGTTTTACAATCTAACATCACAAACCATCATAAGCAACGGAATCAGAGGATAGTAGTGAAATCATAAATAAAATGGAGAAACTTCTGATGATAATATAAAAGCAATAACCGAGTTATTATGTTACATTCATCCATGACATATAATATAATCTCAAAACAATACACAATCCACAGTTATACCCAAAAGTATCAAAGTATGATGTACAATCTCACGTTGCGACGTAAGCACAGTGGTTGCAAGCACAGTCCTGATCATGCTCTCCCGCTTTTGGCATCACACCATACTCTAACCCAGAAGATACTGGGTCACCCACCATTGCACCACAGTACCTGCATCATCATCTAAAAAAAGGGTGTATACGTGGGGTGAGCTTTCCAACTCGCTCAGTGAGGGGTGGGGTCAAGCACATCCAAGCAAGACAATAGCAGTAATAATTTATGATGCAAGATTGCAAAAATTAAACACATAGTCCATGATGCTCGTGATGCAGTTCATTTATTTATTATCCACCTAACAATACAAACTAAGTCTGGTAAATGCTACTACAACGCATTAGGCTGTATCCTTCATCTCGGAACCGTCATCGACTATGCAAGGATACAAACCCAAGCCGTGAATAGAAGCTTGTCGGTCCCCGTATACGTCCATGGGTCATCCAAGAAACCCTTGAAAACCCCCCTCCTAGTAGTCACGGCACCGACATCATGGGCCACGCCGATGTGTTCCCGCCCGCAACAATCGATTATACCCCAAAAGGGTGGTATTCCGTAAGGTAGGTGGAACATACCACAATAGGTTATCCAACACCTCAACCCTGTTGGCAAAGGTTCATAGCATAGGGAGTGATACCTAACCACATATACGCTACATGCCTTCATAGTGATACGCTTAGTATGAATTACACGATACCGACAAGAACTAGACCACAAAGTGTAATCCATCCCCAAAATACATCCCGGTACACGATACCAGCGAGACCTTGGCCATAAAGTGAAACCGAGATCGCTTACCTAATCTAGCATACATATCACAATTAAGTATGGACTACGCGACACCGTACCAATCATCACCACGGCGATCCATTTCCAAATACAATTTTGGGTACACGATACCAATGAGACCTTAACCACAAAGCGTAACCTATGACTACAACTAACTCGATGTATATAATCAATGCATGAATGCAACATACATACGGTAATCACGCATCGTACCACCTCGCCACGCCAAATTCTGTCCACACACACAACCAAACACACGGAGATCATTGTACCAGACCACCTTGGCCACACCGATCATGTCATACATCTCCACAGTTCATATCATGATCAAAATGATAAATGTAACATATCATCATCGATTTGAGCAATTTCAATTAAACATATAACTCTAAGCATGTGAGCAATGTAATAATAATAAACATTCCAAAAATAAACACAGTCCATCCCTCACCTAGTTTACTATCGGGTGTGTTTGAGTTCAAGTACGACCACCGATCGATCAAATCAATTCCAGTTTCGGGGCACGTGCACATTACTGTCTTAGACACAAAGGGAGTCGTACATCAGTACGCGTCGGGAACATCGGGAGGGATCCACACAAGTCACCCCAAAGGTGTAGACATTGTCCCCAATGATAAGATTGTCACCGGAAACAAGACATTTCCATTGGAAATATCAGTCTTGTTTCCGGTGGAGAAGACGGAGAGCACTTAAGGCACATTTGTCCACCGGAAACAGCTACAGTGTTTCCTATGCCATATTTCTTGTGGTAATACAGAAAGGTCCAACTCGAATTGGGGCTTTCCGGCTTGGGCTCGATCATTGGGATTTGTTCCATGGAATTTGTAGTGGATGTTCCTAGCGTCATTCAAAGCCAAGAAAATCCCAATTCCACTGAGCCGTTTGGGAGATACATCAATCGATCGATCAAAACCCTAAGTGGCCATTTGGTGTTTCTTGTTGCCGAAGCTCACCGGGCTTGGTTTGAGCTTGGCAACGGCATCGGGGAGGTGCAACTCGCATTCCCCGACCCCAATAGAGTTTTTACACTAAATATCCATCCAATCCAAGCCCTACTTAGGTCGAAATGACTGGAGAGAGTTGTATGGGAGGTTGTACTTACCTCCGGCAATGATTCCGGCAACAAGGAGGCAGCCGGCACCAAGGTAGGCCTCCAACTTATAACTTAAGTGGACCTTAGGGTCTATTTGGGTTGGACCCCTTTTGGATCAATCGGGTTAAAATGAATTTTGGGGCACGAGGACCCGATCATTTAGGTCTGTAAAGTGCTCACGTCACGAGGAAGGTGTGGAGGATGATTTGGGATCATCCGAACCATTTACAGCGAGTGGTGGGACCCACGGCATCGGAACTCGACAACGCCGTTAACCCACCGGATCTGGGCCCAGTCGCCTCGTGGCATATTTTCGATGGTCCGCTTGCTGCCTCCGCTTGGCCTCAAGAGGGTTAGTTGCCTTCGCCATGCTTGTGGTTTTCCCAAGAATCTTGATGCGTCGAAATTCAAGTGGGAAGTCGGTCACTTACCGTCGGGAATCGGAAGGTATGAATCCCCTCCAGTTAGATAGGCATGCAATGCACGAACATGTGAGGTCATCTCTACCCCTTTGGCACTGCACAGTAGCGAGCAAAAACTTGGTCGTCATTTCGATCTCCGATCTGAGGCCTATCTCAACAATTCAAATTAGACCGGATTAGGGCACGGGTGTAACAAAGGGCCCCTTAGATCGAGGGACTGATTGTACACTACTAATAAGAATTTCATTCCAAGTCAACTAATAGTAACACACATTCAAAATTTTCATCCGATTCAATGTACATACGTATGTACACTCATATTTGTGCATGGAATCTCTATTCCTAGGTGCATAGTGTGATAAATTTTTACCCTTGTCTTGAACAATTTTACATTAAACTTTTTTTTTTTTTGGTAACAAATCCATTATTAAATCATAAAAATTAATTTATTTAATCAACATAAAATTAGATTTTATGGACCACAATTCAAGCAGAGTCCCCAACCTTTGTGAAGGTGAAAGAACCCCTTGCAAAAACTTCTTTAATACATTGAAGTACTTGAAAGTTTAGTAATTAACTATGTTTTGGGGGGTGGGGGTGGGGGGTGGGGGGCGATCTTCAAGCCAATGTCTTTTTCTGATTCATTAGCCAGAGAAAAGCATTAAAGTTGAACACCAGAGTCGCTCCTGTGGTGCTTTGATTAGAAATCAAATCCTCCTTACACTTCTTTTCTGTCAGAGCTCAATCACCTTTAACATAATATAATCTCACTCTTACGTTTAATTAGTTAATGTTAAGATAAGCCTTCAAAGAAATCTTTCAAAAAAATCTCAGCAATTGATGATTATAGTATTCAATAAAATTTTACATGGAGTAGAAATTTGAATATATGATGAATGGCTATTAACCTGAAACTAAGGCTTATGTCTTTGTGGGTCCCATGTTGATACATGGATCTTACAATCATATAATATAGGCTGCCTTATTGGATTTGTTATTATGGTATTTTATATAAATTATTTTAGATAATTTTACTATGTAAAATAAATGGTAAACAAATATTGAAAATTTTTATGATGATCTTTTACATTATACTTTACCTCTTAGAAACCAACACTGTAAAAATTTTCAACCTGTAAAATTTATGCATTTAAAAGTTTACATCAAAACAAATGGAACCCTTGTCGACCCTAATTTTCCAATCTTCTATTGTGCTGCAACTAGACCATGAGATGTGTGACGGATGCCAAGTATCTCCATATATAACACGGACCTAATATCCTTTTTTGGTAGAGGACATGGTTGGACCGATCGAAATCGACCGCTTCATCCCATACCGAACCCTTGTCGGTTTGGTTTCAAGTAGGGTTTATGAAACCATTAGAAACCAAAA
>CM040965.1:19242521-19273167 GCA_022985045.1 Macadamia tetraphylla | reverse complement strand
GTTTGCTCTCCTGTACTTTGAGATTCTTCTTCCTTCGATCACCCTTTCGAGAATCTCCAGTAAATCCTTGAAGTAACCAAAATCAGCAAACCACCTCACGTTGCAGGCGAGGGTTTTAGTGTGGTTTTCATGAAGCCAAAGAGCAGCTGTATAGAATCCCTCCTTGTCTGACTTGCCAGTTCCTCTCACACCTCTCAAGTTGCAGATGAGCTTGAGAGTGGTTAAAGCATTGTGGCTCCATGCCAATTCTAAACTTTCTTTCAGACTCTCCGGTGGTGTATCAGGGACGATATGGAAGAAGAAGTCGAGGCATGGGTTGCCGGTGCATAAGAAGGTGGGCGAACCGTTTTCGTAAACGAGATACTCATTGGGGGTATAAGGGGGATTTTATTGAATCTAGATGCCATAGCATCAACGAAAGGATCACCGGAAGAAGAAGAAGAAGAAGAAGAAGAAGAAGAAGAAGGGGGTGGAAAGGTGGATTTCCGGAGGGCCGAGGAGAAGAGGAGTAGTAGCCCTGTTTAATAACGCCGGCGGCTTTGATGAAGCTATCTGTGACGTCGTCGTCGTTGACGTAAACCCATTGGAGAATTGCTTGCGACAGAAACTACTGCTACTACTACTAGTATTGGGAAGAACTTTATTCGTATATGATCATCTGCTGCTGCCATCTTCCTAACTTACTACCACAATTTGGATCTGGTACAATTCCGTGAAATACCACCTTCAGGGGGTGACACGTGGCTGATACCAATGCAACGGTCCAGATCTGGTACAACTAATAAAACCTTAAATCAGTGAAGAGTCATTTAAATCAGATCTGGACCGTTGCATTGGTATCAGTCACGTGTCACCCCCTGAAGGTGGTATTTCACGGAATTGTACCAGATCCGAATTGCAGACGATTTTTTTCCCACTGATTGCCTATTCCAATCCAATCCAATCCAATCGATCTTCTCTTTGTTCTCCTAATATGTATCTTTGGGAATGAGTGAAATTAAGGAGTAGATAGTAGAAGATGAAGTTATTCTACGTGATCAAGAAGGAATGAGAACAAGATCCACTGGACTCCTCACTCCGCTATGGTAGTATACAATTCCAGGTTTCTCGGATGCAATCGTAAATTTCTCGATGCAATCCCAGATTTCTCTTCTGTTTTTTGAGAGCAAGATATCTCAATAAACTTGTTTTAGCAAGGAGACAATTCTATCCGGGAGTGTTGATCAAGTCATCGTGATTTTCAGTGTTTGATCCACACTTGAACTTCACTAAAAATAGTGAACCAATTAAAAGAGGCGAGAGATTAAGTGAAGTCCAAGCGTAAATCAAATACCATACGCCCTTATTCAAAATGACTGCCGTCACTGCCCGGATTCGGCTCCTCTATAGCGCGGGGGTGAGCCATACATCCTCTAGCTCACCCTAGGATCGTGACACTTGGACTTTATTGATCCTATGGTGTGAGTGAATTAAACCTTTGGAAAACATATATGTTGGCGATACACCGTATCATCTTCTTAATCAAATCCACAAGGGATGGATGCAAAATTTTAAATAAAGGAATAGGGTTTGTCTGTGGCGCGGGAACTTTCTCCCTGCATTCATCCCACCGTCACTAGTAGGCCGTCGGCGTTCATCTCGCCGTCTCTAATAGCCGCCAGCGACTTCTCCTTTCTCTGTGTGACCATTGTCTGGAACGTCGTCTTGCATCGTTCGACAGACAAACCCTATTTTAGTTGCTAAAACTCAATCTGGTGAAACCAAAATGGCATGAACTAGATGCTGGTTTCAACCTCACAATAGGAATGTTTAATGGAATAAATTTCAGGGGGTTGGATTGCCTTGAATAAAGAGCTCACGCTCATGGTATAAGGAATAATGGAGGAGGGGTGAGGGAGATCGAGTCCACGGAGTGAGGGACTGCTAGGTTGTCAAAACAGAGCATGCTATCAACATTGGTGAATAACTAGAAGGAAGTAAATACAGGTCTGCAGTGTTCTAAAATCCTTCAATGGCTTCGACCATGGGTACTCAATGTTGTTCTTGCAACCCTTAGCACAATAGTAAAAGGGTAATCTTCTTCTCCATTCCAATTTCTTAATTATAGCTATCTAAAACCACAATAAGATATTATCTTAATTTTGTCATTAGGTTAAACATTGAGTGAGTTTATTTGCTTAATTTTGGCTTTAAAATGGGAGGAAAATTAAAACATTTGGATCCACAAGGAGTGACTTTATCTTCCATATCATGGTGCCCTACTTTTTCATTTACACATAAGTTGTTATGTTCTTTAAGGATCTACCAGAGAAATGGATATCACTTGGAGCATCACCTATTTTGCTGATGGCAAGACTGTCTCAGTTATTTATCGTGTAACACTCTATGGGACTGATGCAGAGGTACCATTTCTGCTTAGCATCAAGTATGTGAGATTCATCATGAAATGTTGTAATTTAGAAAGTACTTTCAATGGGCAGTTGAGAATATGACATGATGGTGTGTTCCTTAATTTGTAGCCCGTGTTGAACATTGCGTTATATCTCATGCTTTTCAGTTCTAAGTTGCAACCTTTTGCTTTTCTGTAGACTGGATGTAGAATCACATTTTTCTGTTATGATCCATGTTCATTTTTTTCCCTTTCTAGTCAAAGCTTTGTTAATAATTCAATCAAAAGGAAGGGTCTAGGTGCTAACCAAGAGATACAAAAAAGAAGCAGATTGTATCATTTGGGAAAATGTAATTCTTTTATAGAGAAAATGAAGTCCACAGGTCTCCCCTCTCTTTCTTTTAATCTACTTATTGTTGTTCTTGTTCTTTGTTCTTCCGGAAAGCGACACTAATGAAGTAATAGTGGGTGTGGAATTATCGAAGCGGTGAGTTGGTTCTAGATTTTGAATGTATATTAATATTGTGTGTCTGTTCTTTACAAAGTTCAAGTAATTGAAATCGGTCATTGTCGATCCTACACCGACTCCATACCATAGATGATGATTACAGCTACACCAACTCCATACCATAGATGATGATGATGATATGCTTTACAAACTACTATTTCATATTGTAATTCCTATTGTAATTTGAGAGAGAGAGAACATGCCAAGGTTATCCAGTCGCATGAAAGAATTACATTCAAAACTATTCAACCTGAGGTCAAAGGTCATTACTTACCTTCAACTAATTTAACTTACTTACCAAGAGAAATTGATGTATTTCCTTTCTTTAATCACAAGTACTTCCCCAGCACAACTCTCAGAAGACAGGGCTTTTGTAGCTAAATCTTAAAGGCTATAAAAGAGGGGTGGAGGTACTTCAGGCATCGTTCAAGAGATCGAAGCAGAGGGGTCAAATTGGCTGATTTGAATTAGAAACTATTATTGTTGCAGTTGGTGTTGTTTGTTCCATGAGCTAAATAACCAAACTGCTTAATCTGTTAATACTTAGATTCTTAAGGCTGGCTGCCTTCAGTATCATTCTAGATACTGACTTCTTCTACTTCTTCCTCTAACTCACTCTGTTATTCTCTTTCTATCTCTTTCTCGTGCTTGTTGTTATATTTGGATTAAACTGACATGGTTTATGTAGGTTGGTGATTCTTTAGCTCAATAAGGAAGAGCACCTGGGTTTGTTCCCAGACGATGCTGGTTCGAATCCATCAAGGCTCTCATGCTAAATAGGATTGCAGAAATTGTGAATTTGGAGGTTGCACTCTCTTGTGTAGCTATCTGGTTATTGTATACCAAATGGTTTCCATAGAATATTTTCCAATATGAATTCTTACTAATTTGAGATCAAGTACTGAAAGCATGAGGGGGAAAAAAGGTTATTTTACCCTACGTTACTATCAAAGCTGAAGTGCAGGAATCTTGCTTCCTGCAATCAAGAGTCACAAGATCCAAACGAGCTGCAAACTTGGCACCCTGAATCCCATCAACAGATGGGTTGAAAATTTTATGACAGAAAAAGTACCTAAACTATAAAAGGCAAAATCACACAAACTAGATAACCAAATCCCAACACCTGGTTCATGTACATAATCAAATTGCAAATATAAGCTACGCAGACCATAGTCATCAAAAAAAAAAAAAAAAACAAATAGCGTGCGACCTAATTTTTATGCACCTCTTCCAACGGAATTCCCAACATTTATATGCAAACTGTGTAATAGAACAAATTTCTTGAGTATACCCATAGACTTTTTCAACTACACAATCTAGTGTAGATTTAACGGTTGATCTAAGTTTTATCTCTGTGTCTAGATTTAATTTTGGATGCTAGCTGCAACCTCTCTTTCAAGATAGTCTGATTATCCGGAGGCCTTTGACAACAGCCGTCGAGTAAAACTTTTTCAAAGTGGATTAATTGTTGAGCAGCCTACCCATCTTTTGGACAAAGCCAGCCTACAGACAAGTTGAATTGCTTTCCTACCAACTCTAAGACCCTCAAGGCTCAATCTATGATACAGGACAGAGATCCTTAAACAACCCCAAAAAAGTAAAGAAAATAAATTCCAAACTCTTAGTTTAGTCAACTTCTAGCCTCAAGCAATTTTATTGTGTCCAGACACTCATCGCACCTATAGAACCCCTAGTGTATACCACTTTGCCAGAAAAACCAATAACCAAATTAACAATCCAAGTTTGTACAACCTTGGTCACAAATCCACAGGCATGAACATTCAAAAACAACCAATAGAACACAAAAATTTTGTTACCTAAGCCGTCCACTAGGGGTGACACTCTTGCTCTCAATCCTCAAATTCAAACTGCTACTCAACAGTAGGAGAATTCATGTGCTTTAAAGGAAAACCAATCCAAATGAACTTTAGTCTCAAAGGTTATTTATGGCCATTTTGCAACTTTCTAATGAAGTAGTTTGTCATTGAGATTCATTTGGCATAACTTGATGAAGATTTATGCCAGGCTTGACCAAGAAACTTGCCATTGAAGCGGTGTGTCATCGAGATTCGGTTGTGGCAGCCCACAGATTTTGAATGTGGGTCGAAAACATTAATCTCTACTAACATATCGATCCAAACTGGTTGGTATGGATGGCCGACCAATCTTAAAAACCGTTCCTTCATTACCTTTCTCTAACCAAGTTGAATTTAGCCAAGCATCTCACAGACAAGTCTTGGTGGATTTGAACCACCATCTCTGGGTGTAACCCCAGTTGCTCTTCCATTTTGAGCTAAAGACTTACCTATTAACATAAACCATGTTAGTCTAATCCAAATATAAAAAATAAATGAAACAAAAACATTGGAACAATGATAGATACAAGGAACAACTACAATGCGAGATACCAGGTAAAGTAAATGAATTAAAAAAATGTTCACTAACTTTGAATTTCAAGAAAAACAAAGTTCAACTTATTAAATGAGACAATGTTTAACCCACACACATTAATTAACACTCTTTATTCAGCTTGAAGCAGATAAAACCAATCATATTTTGCTTGAGAATTGGGAAGAGAACAATGAGGATTGAGAATAGTCAATAGATTCCTGCACAATCCCGACAATGTAGTTAGAAAAATCACTAATACACACATCTAAATGAAATGAAAAAAAAAAAAAAATTTCAAAACTCCTTACTATTAATAGTTGAGTGTAAGAAATGTTGTCATTATCCATTACTTGTGATCCATCAGGTGGATTCCAATGACTTAAATGTGATGGTACACTTGGTTGGATTAGCTGAGAAGCCTGGGAAGTATTTGCTTTAACTATTTTCTTTTTATTTCTTTGCTTTTCCACCCAACTCTTATGACGCTTTCCACCTTTGCGAGGAGATTTATTCTTTATCCCTTTTACTTTGTTCACATTAGAGTACTCCCTTGAGACAGTTATTGAAGGGGCATCGACTGCAAGATTTTGAAGTTTTGCACACAAATCGTTAGCAACTCTGTCAACCAATGCATATCCCTCAGACGAGTTTGATGCTTCTGAGGCTATTCTCACTAGTTTAGGACAAAGAAGCCTATAATGTTGTGTACAATCTAGGTTAACATCTTCTTCAACTTGGGTTCCGTCATCACCTTTCACTATCATGCTTCTTCCTCCCCGTGTCCATCTCCTCAATACATAATTTGCAGGAATGAACTTGATATCAAGCACATCAAATATTTTCAAAGCATGGCAATATAGAATTCCAAAAGTCTAAAACTTTCTACAACTACATGCAATAGTAGGGCCAATTGGGTTACACTCAACATTGAAATTCCCTTCTCTGTCAACAACAGCAACTATGTAGTTATGAATGGCAGCACTCTCATTCCGAAATTTAATAGAACAAGCAGTAATCCAAATATACTCGTGTTGAAGTTCTTCAAATATTTTAGGAGTATAAATTTCTAACGCTTGGTTCATAATGGGTGGCATGGGAAAGATATTTCTTGGAGTTTTATTTCTTACATCAAACTCTGCCTTCAACTCATTATAACGCTTATCATTCACCACCCTCTCAAAATGTTTAAAAAACTGAACAAGATCCAAACTGGATTTCAAGTAATCCTTCAAATCACCATTCAAACTCTCACTGAGTTGTGTACTTCGCATACCTATGGTGAAAGCCTTCTTCATATAACACTTAGCCTATTTCTCTTTAAGTCCATATATACGATCTAACCATGAAGAATCTGTAACTAGATGATCACTACGTAATTTCATCCATGCATTCTCAAACTCTATTACTTCCTCGTACTGAAACATACAAGATTTAAAATCTTAAAAAAAACATGATCCATCTTTCATCAAATTTCCTAAATATTTGATGCCATTTTGCATTATGTGCCAAGTACACAAACCATGCCATGTATCGGGAAAAACCTCAGATATCGCATTTCCCATTGCAGCATCTTGATCGGTAAAAATGGTTAATGGCTTCTTTTGCCCATGGACTTTGAAGAAAGCCTCAAACAACCATTTGAAAGATTCTGAAGTCTCATCATATAACAAGGCAGCCCCAAAAATGCATATACCTCTATGGTGATTAAATCCAGTAAATACACCGAATGGCCTATATTCTTTGTTAGTACAAAATGTCGTATCAAAGCTAACTACATCACCAAAATGAGCATAGTCTATTAACATTTTTGGATCTGCCCAGAATATATTTGTTATCTGCTCCTCACTATCCAATTGTAATGCATATGTAAAAGAAGGGTTTTTCCTTGTTTGGTTTTCAAAGTACATCAACAAACTACCAGCTTCACCATACGATAAGTCACGCTGACGTTTTGTTCGGAGGTAATTCTTTTGATCTTGTCTGATAAACCCAATGTTTTCTTTTCCACCTGCTTGCCTGCTCATGTACTCAAATATGGCCTTAGGTTTTATTCCAGAATCATCGGCTAAATCAATCTCTATCGCATGGGCATCTGAAACTTTCCGTTGCGACCGCATCATATGCAATGTAGCCGGTAAATGTAGAGGATGATTATGCTCTTCAGTAAATATATTACATTGATATTGTCCATTATCAATACGCACAATTCCCATCCGTGCATTACAATTAGTTCTTGTCTCTGCTCTCGGTATCTTTGTATCAGCATCTCGTTTGTCTTTTTTCCTCAAACCTTGTTTACTACATACGAATTTCCTTGAAGTTAGGATTGACTTATCAGTTCTACTCCAATGTGCATAGTCTCTCCTCACACTGAAACCCATCCTTCCCCCATAGGAATTATAGAATTTGTAAGCCTCGATCTCTGAATTAAATATTATACCAACCCGAGGCTCAATCTCAAAATCCAGACCTATGTCCTGATCTCCCATAGTATTACCTACAATTTTGATACTGTTTAGATAACCATCCGTATAAAATAAAAATCACAAATCTCAAATTCTCAATCAAGTAAGACTGTGAGAATAACGACAAACAAAAATCGAACTACGAAAAAAACTTGGAATTAGGTATAGTCAATATCACCCGATCATGGTCCCTGTCAAAACCAAATTAATTTGGTACGTCAAAAAATTATTTATCAACATATAAGTCCACAATTATGATTTCAATTATTTTGTTATTGCATTACTTGAACAAACTCTGGACCACTGTAACCAAGCATCTCAACTTCAATACTCCTAATGGATAAAAAAAAGAAGGAAAGTTTCAAATCCCAAAGAAGAAATTACATATGGAGGGTGCTCTTCCCTTCTCCCTCTCTCGGAGTTTCTTTGATTTCTGGGTTTTAATGAATTAAAAATTTGGATGAAAATTAATGAGAGATTTAATTTTGTCAGATTCGAGCATCTTGGAAAATAGACAAGAGGATAGATATGAAAGAGGAAAACAGATTAAACCATAAAGCCACACGCTAAACTAACTCCCCACCCTAACTCCCCACATCCTTTTAGAAAGAAAAGGAAATAAAAGTAGTTGAGGTATCTGAACAAAGAAGAGCACGTTCACTATCTCTCTTCAATTTTTAAAAACACAAGTACAAAATAGAAATCGACCCATATCGATTTGTTTAAGCTGGAATAATAGCCAAGCACAGAGAAAGAGATAGAAAGAGTAAGAACAGAGTGAGTTAAAGAGAAGAAGTAGAAGAAGAAGACGAGAGAGAAAGAGAAAGAGGAGGTGTATGCTGGTCTTTTATATTGAGAATGGTTATTAGTGTCATTGCTTCTGCAACTATTATTTGTTAGAGACCAATGAATCAACAATTAAATAATCAATTAAGGACCACGTACCATCTTCAAATATTGAAAAAAAGGAAGCAAAATAAATAAATGAAGTAGAGAACTTACCAGTTCCAGACGATGATCGCATAGAGAAAAGTGAAGTCGTCGGCGGCCTATTAGAGACGGCGAGACGAACACCAGCAGCTTATTAGAGAAAAGAGAAGTTGCCGGCAGCCTATTAGGGACGGCGGGATGAACACCAAAGGTAGAGAGGTTCCCGCGACAGAAAAACCCTATTTTTTATTTTAAAAATTCTCAAAAGTTGCAATTATAAGAAAGTGATACGGTGTACCACCAACATATATGTTTTCCAAAGGTTTAATTCACTCACACCATAGGATCAATAAGGTCCAAGTGTCACGATCCTAGGGTGAGCTAGAGGATGTATGGCTCACCCCCGCGCTATAGAGGAGCCGAATCCATCACTACCCCACCCCATTTATGTGTTGAACCTCCAGCCCATCCCCTACTAAATAAGGTTGAGCCTCAGTTGTTGCACCAGCCAAAAAAAAAAGGCACATCATTGAAGATTGAACTTTAATATCAAGCCGCCAAACATCCAAATTCAAGATCTTCCTAAGAAAGAGCCTGATGTGAAAATGAGTGAAATCAAAATATGAATTAGTAATGATGCATTGGTTTTAATATGGTTTTGGTTAGATTTCGATTTCTTATTGATGTGGATTCGATTACCATGTAAATATATTCAGACGTATTTAATTTTTTTTTTTTTTTATGAATTTTGGATTGGCATCAGTTCTTTAGCGGATTATATTGGTTTCTGTTTGGTCTGATTTGGTTTCGATCTCACAAAACCTCAGTCCAAACATGATCCAATAAGCTCATTTTGATGTCCAAAGGTTCGATTCGGTTTCGTCGGTTCGGTTTAGGTTTTAACACCCCTACCTGATCCAATATTAGGTGGGTTTATATCATTACCAACCGTGGACCAATAGTGGCGTATCTCCCCTTGATAGTTTAGAGCAATACTGAAGAATAAAGCAAGCTTTGACCATTACTTGTAAGGTCGTAAAATTATTCTAAGATGCTTTCACATTATTTCATGATAAGTGTTTACTAGCAAATCTTAGACCTCATAAGAGAGCATGATCTCTGTATTGACATCCAAGAACCCAAAAAAAAAAAAAAAACACTGTTAGTTCATCTCTCAATATTGAATATTCTAATTTAATCTATACTACAATAGATCAGACATTGGGCCTTCCACAAGAGTTAGAAACTCAATCCTTGCTTGAGAACCTTCACAACCGGATCCAACCCAAGCTTGATAATCTGTGCAACATATATATCTATCTCAAATATGGACAATAGCTCCATATTTTGTGCTGAACATCAACTAATTAAGCTGTGAGCTCAAGTCCTGTGCTTCTTGAACTCCTAGTTCTTCACAATATGGACAATAGCTCTGTATTATGTTAATCAAGCTATACTTTCTTGTTCTCAAGTCTTGTCCCAAAAGGAGACGCAATAAAAAGAAAATAGGTAAAACCAAGGGGCTGAATGCTCCTATAATCAATGAAGGGCTACCTGATGAGTACCAAAAACTGTAACTTTCTTGGCTAACTCTGTTCTGGGCGGTAGGTCAGCACAAGGTCACAGTCCATGATTCTCACAGTCCTTAATTCCTTGACTTAAGGCAACCCACACTTCTGAGCCTGGGATCAATAGAGTCTGGATGTAGTGAGATTTAGATTCAAATTTCAAATCTGGCCACCATTACTGATAGAGAGAGAGAGATGGCAGAAGTAGGATAATGAGCTGAGGTGGTTGGAGTTTGCTTTGACCACTTACAGATGTAGTGCAAATACATACAAATAGCTTGGATATGATAAGAAGGTACAGACTGCTACTACCATCATTTATTTTGTAGCACAACCATAGTTCAGATGGGATCAGGATCAATATCGACCTTGACCGATCCCGTGTTTTAGAACCTTGAGCACAACAGCACCATGACATCACTTGCATCACTGGAACCATGTCACAACTCACTAGATGAAAATCCTAGGACGCATGAGCCATGTGTAACAGAAACAGAAAAGAGAAAATACTAGTAATCAAGAGTAACAAAAATTGTCGGATTAAAACATGAAAGTGGCAAAGCCCATACAAAAAATAAGAGTCTCAACTAGCTAAATGAAGAGGCAATTGAGAAATGGCCTAGGATGCCTTGTGCCAAAAATATATGAACGCTCCCTCTCTTTCCAACCAGTGAAACAAGTTGAGTGATGCTTTTAGAAAAAGGGACAATTGAGAAATGGCCTCATCTGAGTGAAGTTTGTTGCCTACCATCTGGAATTGCAAACAAAACTATAGGTTTTGAAGATCTAATAAATGGAACATCACACCTGAAATAGCCCTTCCTCTCCAGTTGTATTATCTCCCCACGTTTCAGATTGTGCATGTTGGAATGCCCAAGTGCAGCAGTTTGTTTTTTTGTACAAGGGTTAAGAACATCAAGAAAATCCTCCCCTTCTTCCAGCTGCAGTATCATCATAGCAGATACAGAGAACGACACCATTATATGTTACACATGATGGATATGAAAAATGAAAGTGTACAAGAGACAAAGGGGGAATGGAAAAACTTGAGGATGAACATCAGACAGAATTTTTTTTTTTTTTTTTTTGGGGGTGGGTGGGTTTGAAATACGAAAAAAAAATAATCAACAACCACTAAAAGTAGTTACAACAAGGCATATACCTTCTTCTTGGTGATCAAATAGTCAAACTCAAGCAAGGATAGATTAACAAGCTCATCCATTACAGGTAGCCATGTAAGCTTCGACTTTGTGGTCTTGACAGAGCCTTCAATGTGCAAAGCTCCAACCAATTCAGTGATATTTCCATCTTGGTCCTTTACAATTTCTTTAATTATTGCATTCCCCCAATCCATTAAAGTTATCTCCTCACCCTGCGAGACACAGACTGCATCAGCATGATCTATCCATACTCTCTTTGTGTATGTCGTAGCTTTGCTTCCAGCCCCTTCATATTTCTTTTGCCTAGGAATTATACGGACAAACGGCTTCTCAGGACCATCCGCAATGGTCAACATCACCCGCTGTTCTTCAACAACTGCAGTATGCCTGGGACATACTGGATCAATTATCTTCTTATTAATGTTCCACAGTTTGTCCCACTCCATGAGATTGAGATTTTTCGAGGCCCCCTAAAACCAAAAAAAAATAAATAATAATAATAATAATAATAGCAAAGTAGAGAATAGCCTTTCAAGCACTTAACAGAAGTTCAGACGTACCCAAAAATAACAGAGAAAATAAGAATGAAGCAAAGAGAGTACAGAAAAAAGAAAGCACAGCTCTGAATTTGCATGCATGGGAGATTCTGAGACTGCAAGTATTGGAAAACATCTAACTATTAGATTGAACAAATAATTGTAACCATACGCTTAGCATGCTATCAACATGCCAGCTTGTTAGGATAGAAGAGTTTGTAATGTAAGGTAGGTTCACCCTAGGTAAACAAACCCCAACAACAACCAACTCACAACCAATAACAGGTCTGATCCCAGATCAAAGAAGCCAAATAGATCAAGGTAAAACTCAAAATAATGCTGAAGTATAGCCTAAAAAATATGGAAATCAAAAGTCTCACATTTGAACAAAAGAGGGCCAAAATAGGCCTGTATAATCCTCCAAGTAATCCCCTCAACTGTCCTTCAATAGAGCAACAACACCTAGGTCACCCTGGCTGAAACAGGGTTTCGGCCAGAAGGAGAGAGGTGCGGCTGGCTGTCTAGGCCTCTGATGGCCTTCAAACTCAGGTTGAAGGAGGCTCTTAGGGGTCTCAACAAACCACTAAAAGGGCTTGAAGAAAATCCCGGTAGTTTAGGAGGTACATCCAAAATCGTCTTGGCTCAATATCCTGACAAACTGGCTGAAATCGATTCTGCTCCAGGCTGCTTTCAACCTGATCTTTTGTTGGAGTTTTTGAACTTCAGTAGGCTGGTTTTGATCACTCAAACACTCTCTCACAGCAAGCAAACAAAGAGAATAATAAGAAGAGGATGGAGTTGTGATAGATGTGGGTGGGATATGGCTATCTCAGCCTGGGTGTCACACCCCGTTCACACAGAACCGGGCCAGTGACCGGGTTAACATCGGTTAACCCAAACCTGCCAGGATCATCTGATACAGTATTCCACCACAGCATACACACAACTAAGAAAGAGCTTATCAGTTCAGCGGAAGACTTGGTTTACCTGTGAATATTCCCATAATACTTGATACCCGAATTGTGATACAATAGTTAATTACATGTGGGCCCGAAGGCATGATATTTACACAATAAAAGTACAATTCACATATCAAGTACATAAAGGAAACCATAAAAAATCAGAGTATACAGCTCGGCTCGGTATCAAAGCCTAGAGCTCAGCTCGGTATCAAAGGTTGAGCCCAGCTCGGCATCACATGGTAGAGCTCAGCTCGGCCTCAAAAGTGGAGCTCAGCTCGGCATCAGAACTGCTATCCCGCAGCACAACTCTTGCACGAGCAATCAGTGCCGTGCTCTAACTCCTCAGGGGCCCATCAGTCCTCTTCAGGGAACTCAACCGTGGGACCCGACTCGTGCTCTTCAGATGGATAACCTGCAAAATCATCTAAAAAGAGGTGCACACGTGGGATGAGCTCACTAGCTCAGTAAGTGGAAAGATGGACCACACGACAGTCCACACAACAATCACAACCATATGCACTATATGCTATGCATTACATTTTAAATCACATCCACCTAAGCAACATTACTAAGTCTTTGGTTTAGTGCTACTACAACCACAGTGCGCGTATACTCCGGGTACGAGCCGCGAACTGCATCCCGCGATATGCCCATAGGGCTGTCGGAGAAGGCCCACCGTGAGTACTCGGAAAAGTAAAAACATGCCGACCACCGGCTCTCAACAGAAAAGTAAATGACTGAAATTAAAGGTGCTGACTCTAGCAATTTAAAAGCAGTACGATTGGCCCTCTTGAATATACCACCGGGGTTGCCGATTGTCTTAATGACCCACCGGGCGTTATGTCTAACCGCCACAGTGACCACACAACCGCGACCACTGCTTCCCCCCAAATGGTAACCCAACACCTTAACCCCTGTTGGGAAGGGTTGTAGCACGAGAAGGTGAAAATCCTAAACCGCATGCTCCTATATGACAATAGTACGATTGTATAGTGCCACCGCGTCCCATACCACGGGCCACCAATGCACTCGTTTCCAAGCCGACTACGGCATCTAGTCTATTAATGCATCATGCACAATGATGTCAACATTCATCCCATAAGCATCTCATCACTTGGCATTTAGAAAGTAAACACAACACCCATGCATAACAATGTGAGGATGACTAACCTACGTAGCCTTTTCATGATGGCATGGCTAGACTAGATACAATTAAATGAATGTCAAACAATGCCTTGAAACAAGGTCAAACGTCCTCTCCCCACTTACCTGCAGTGTACAAGGACTCCCGTTCGGTACGGGTGAGATCCGGTGCGAGAAGCGTGAGATTTGGTGAACCTATCATGAGTGAGCGGGGTTAGTATTTCATCATTTTAGAATCAAGATTAACGCGATCCAATGACACGATCATGTTTAGAATCCTTAAAAGAAGGTCACACGTCCGATTCAGGTCCAATCGGACGTAAAAATCACATTCGGAGCCTCTCGGGTGGGTCGGACAGCCCACCTGTCTGACCCACCAGTCAGACCCACCGGTCTGGACCGACGGGTAGGTCGGCCCGTCTGTTGGCCGTCAGTCTGGCCTACAGATTGGGCCAGGTGGTCTGCTAAGACCGGCGGGTAGGGTGGCCCGCCGGTTTGGCCCTCCGGTTGTGCCCGAGGGCCCTGCCCTCTCAGGCGGGTGCCTATAGGCGGGCCAGATGGCCCACCGGTCTGGCCCATCGGTCTTGGCGGGAAACCTACTGTTTCTTCTTAACTTTCCCCATTCTTTGGGGATTCAAATGGGGCTTTTCTAAACCCATTTTTCACACATTCAAGGTTTTATAGGATGGTTCTAACCTAGATCTAGGTTAGATTTAAGGAATGGGAAGCCATCTTACCTTCTTTGCTCAATAACACCTTCAAACCCCAAAAATCACTTCAAATCCAAAATGCTTCTCCAACCTTGTAAATACTTCTTCAAATCCTTCAAGATCAACACATAAATCATCTATTAAACCTTAGATTCATCATTTCAAAGGGGATTTACAAGATCTCAAGAAACCCTACCCAAATCAAGGGTTTTACTTGGGTATGGTGAAGGTTTAAGGAACCCAAACTTTACTCACCTCTAAATGTAGATCTAGTGTTGAAGATCACTCTTCCGGCGTCGGAATGGGAAGATCAAGCCTCGGCGCCGCTGAAATCCATCTCTTCTTCCTCTTCCTTCTCTTCTCTTCTTCTTTCCTTTCTTCTCTCTCTCCTCTTTACTCTTCTCACCAACGTACGAGTGTCATAAATGAGAAAAGAAAAGAAAGTATAAATGTTATATATACTTCTTTAAAATACTAAGTAATTCACATGGGTGGATCACTCAGGTGGGTGGATGCGCCCACCTGTTCGCCCACCTGAGGGCCAAAACTTGGGATTTTGACAAAATTCGGCCCTCGGCATGAATCTCACTCTTGGCGCACGATGTAATATACGTATGCACCTTAATATACGACTACATACCTGCTTTATCTGTACATGGCCTTATGATAGGTGCATATACACGGCTTGGGTATTCCCGTCTCTTCTGGCACTGGCTCGGACTTGTCGGGCCAGCCGGTGTTTAAGGTCACCCTTGCCACCATAGTCCATAAGGAACCCGCTCTAATTCTCTCCGGTTCGGGTTCTGCATAGTAAACTGGGTCAATTCGTGTAATCAGACCGGGTTTAAGAAGTAGGGTATTACATTTACCCCCCCTTCTGAAAAATTTCGTCCTTGAAATTGCGTACCTTGGCTCGCATTTCATCCTCTTTCTCCCAAGATGCTTCTTCAAGTGAATGATTAGCCCATCGCACCTTTACATAGGAAATGGAGCGGTTGCGAAGGGTCTTCACCTTTCGGTCCAAAATTTCAGCTGGCTGCTCTGTATAGGTCATGTCAGCTTCAAGGTATTCTGGCTCCACGGGTAATACATGAGAGGGATCATGAACGTATCGCTTCAGTATGGATACATGGAATACATTATGAACATCCCCAAGTGAAGGTGGCAGAGCAAGCATGTAGGCTACTGAGCCAACCCGAGCTAAGATCTCAAATGGTCCAATGTATCTTAGGCTCAACTTCCCCTTTCTGTGAAACCTTTGCAACCCTTTAGTAGGAGAGATCTTGAGAAATACCTTTTCTCCTAGCTGAAATTCAATATCTTTTCTGCGGGTGTCCGCATAGCTCTTTTGACGGGACTGAGCTACTTTAATCCGTTCTCGAATAATGTCGACTTTGTCACAAGTCATCTGTATCATCTCAGGTCCTAACATTCGACATTCACCTACCTCATCCCAATACAAAGGAGTTCTGCACTTCCTGCCATATAACGCCTCATACGGAGCCATCCCAATTGTAGCTTGGTAACTGTTGTTATAGGTAAACTCCATAAGGGGTATATATTCTTCCCAACTACCACACATTTCCATTGTACATGCCCTGAGCATGTCTTCTAATATCTGTATGGTTCGCTCCGACTGACCATCAGTATGTGGGTGGAAAGCAGTACTCAAATTCAACTATGATCCCAAGGCATGCTGGAAGCTTTTCCAAAATCTGGAAGTAAACCTCGGGTCCCTATCTGATACAATGCTCACTGACACTCCATGTAAGCGCACTATGTTGTCCACGTAAAGTTGTGCTAGTTTGGCCATAGAGAACTTGGTCTTTATGGGAATGAAATGAGCAGTCTTAGTAAGCCGATCAACGATCAACCATATTGCGTCCATCCCCTTAGGTGTACATGGTAGTCCGGTGACGAAGTCCATTGTAATCCTTTTCTACTTCCATTCTGGTACTGGGAGTGGCTGAAGAGTACCATAAGGTCGATGCCTCGCAGCTTTTACTTTTTGGCATGTGAGACAAGTCGCCACATACAGAGCTATTGTGACTTTCATGCTTGGCCACCAGTAATTTTGTTTGAGGTCTTTGTACATCTTTGTACTTCCTGGGTGGAGTGAGTACTCAGAGCTATGTGCTTCTCGCACTATCTTGTCTTGTATATCCAAATCATCGGGTACACACAATCTGCCTCGAAACATCAATGCCCCATCACTGGCTAAAATAAAATCTGGATCGTTCATTGTTTGATCTTGAACCTTAACTCTGATCCGCTGCAATTCAGGATCCAAAGGTTGTTTCATTATTACCTTTTGCCTAATAGTCAGATGTACCTGTAGAGCCGTCAAGGATACAGTCAACCATTTAAGGTTTTCTGGTTGACGTTCCAATTCTAAGGTTGCTCCTTCATATAAGAGAGCTTCATCCATTAGTGTCGCCTCCTGCACAAGTGATGGGCTGACTGCTAAGCATGAGAGTGACACAGTCTGCGCCTTCCGACTCAACGCATCTGCCACTACATTTACCTTGCCGGGATGATACTGAATGTCGCAGTCATAATCCTTCATGAGCTCAAGCCATCTCCTCTGTCTCATGTTCAAATCCTTCTGGGTGAAGAAGTACTTAAGGCTTTTGTGATCACTGTATATCTCACACTTCTCCCCATACAAATAATGTCGCCAAATCTTAAGGGCAAAAATGACTGCGGCTAGCTCTAAGTCATGAGTGGGGTAGTTCTTCTCATACTCCTTTAGTTGTCGCGATGCATACGCTATTACCTTACCGCATTGCATGAGCACACAACCCAAACCAACTTTGGAAGCATCAGTGTAGACTGTCATTCCACCTGTGCCTTCAGGGATGGTCAACACAGGGGCCGACACCAACCTCTTCTTCAATTCCTGGAAACTCTTATCACATTCCTCTACCTAGTCGAATTTCACACCCTTTTTGGTTAATTTAGTCATTGGTGCTGAGATTCGGGTGAAATTCTCAATGAAGCGCCGGTAATATCCAGCCAAACCCAAGAAGCTTCTAATTTCAGTGACATTCTTAGGGCTTTCCCATTCTACTACTGCTTTCACCTTATCGGGATCTACTTCAATTCCGGCCTTAGACACTACGTGCCACAGGAATCCAACTTGCTCAAGCCAGAATTCACACTTGCTGTACTTGGCAAACAACTGTTGTTCTCTCAACCTCTGTAACACCATTCTCAAGTGTTGAGTGTGCTCCTCTTCTGTCTTGGAGTAGATCAAGATGTTATCAATAAAAATAATTACCCATTTATTGAGTACATCATGAAATACTCGATTCATTAAATCCATGAATGCTGCCGGTGCATTGGTTAACCCAAAAGATAACACTAGGAACTCATAGTGACCATACTGAGTCCTAAATGCTGTCTTGGGTATGTCGTTGCTCTTTATCTTGAGCTGATAATAGCCTGATCGAAGTTCTATCTTTGAAAATACTTTGGCTCCCTGCAATTGGTCAAATAAATCATCAATGCGTGGCAACGGATATCGGTTCTTAATGGTTAGCTTATTTAATTCCCGGTAATCGATGCACATACGCAAGCTGCCATCTTTCTTCTTGACAAACAACATTGGGGCACCCCAAGGTGAAACACTTGGGCGAATAAACCCCTTTTTCAATAGTTCCTGCAACTGCATCTGCAACTCCTTCAATTCATTGGTGCCATCACATGCAGAGCCTTAGATACTGGAGCTGCTCCAGGAGTCAAATCTATGGCAAACTCCAACTCTCTATCAGGTGGTAAATGCATCAGATCATCTGGGAAGACGTCGGGAAACTCTTTAACCACCTTTACCTCTTCTAGAGGTATAATCCTTGCATCAACATCAAGTACCGATACTAAGTAGCCCTGACATCCACTTTCTAACAATTTTACCGCTTGAAGAGCGGAGACAAGGACCTTTCTCACCCGTTTCATTTTATCTGCTCTGTATAGCAATTCTTTCCCTTCGTCATCTGTCACCCTAATCAGCTTTTCAGCACACATCACATTAGCTCGATGAGGCGACAACCAATCCATACCCAGTATAACATCAAAATTCTGCATATTGAACTTAATGAGTTGTGCATCAAAGTTCTTCCCACTAATTTCCACTGGGCACGGCCCATACACCTCCTTCAACTGTGTAACCTTACCAGTAGGCATACTAACAATCATTCTGTGATCTAGGATCCTGGGTGGCATCCCAAGTTTCTCGGTAAATCTCTTAGATGCGAATGAATGAGTAGCTCCTGAATCGAATAAAACATAGGCTGGTATGCCTGATATGGGTAGGACACCTAGTGTAACAATGCATATAATTTCAGCAGGTCATCAATATTTAACATAAGGAAATTCTTAATTTAAAATGTACCTGCTACTACTTCTGTACTAGCCTCAGCTTCCTCGGCTGATAGAGCATACATCCTCCCCTGCGGTTGACTTCTCCAAGTTAAGGGAGGTCGGTACGCCGAGGGCTGACTGGAGCAAGGCTGGTCTGATCCGACAGTCTTTTGTATAGTGCCCATATGAATGGCAGTTAAAGCAACGAATCTGGGATGTCGAAACTGGGGTGGGGCCCCTCTGCACTTGACCCGTTGCAGATGGAGGTCGGGGCGGCCTTGGAACTGTAGGTGCCGCACTAGTGTTTGGGCGAAAGGATGTGGAGCCCGAACCACCAGCTGGTCTAGGAGGGTAGCCAGATGGTCTATAGGGCTGCCTATACATAGGCCCAAAACTGTACGATCCGTGGTATGCCTTGGAGGAGTTACCCATATCCGAAAATGGGTTGGTTCTCTTCCACAGTCTAGGAGTGAGGGATTGTTCTCCCTTCTGCTTATCCTCCATGGTCTTGGCCTTCTGCACAATCTGGCCATAGTCAGTCAGATCCAAGACCTCAAGTACATACCCAATGGATGCTTTTAGGCCCTTTAAAAATCTCGCAGCCTTCTCTTCAGCTGTCCTCATATGCCTTGGGGAAAAATGGAACAAGCTCTCAAATTGCTGTTGGTACTCAAGGATAGTCTTACCTCCTTGAGTTAAAGCCATAAACTCAGTCTCCTTGCGGTCTCTGAAGCTGTGTGGGTAATGATTGTCCAAGAACAACTCCTTGAACTGTTCCCAGGTGGGTTCTGGATGGGCAGCCAACAATATGGGCTTGGAGGCTTGCCACCAAGAGTTGGCCTCCTTCTTGAGTTGCAACCCCGCACAAATGAGTTTCTGTGCATTCGTGCACTCAACCACCTCAAATATTTTCTCTAGTTCTTGGATCCATTGGTCCGGTTCCAGAGGATCACTCCCCATCTTAGAGAATACAGGTGGTAAGTTCCTCTTGAATGACTCCACTACCTTTGACGTATTATTCGTCGGCGGGAAGTTAAGAGCATAAGCCGGATAGTAAGAGTATGGAGGAGGCACCCCATACTGAGGAATACTGAATGGTGGAATTGGAGGTGTACCTCCCACTTGTGGTCCCGTTCCCGACCCTACAGGCGGGTCCTGTGGAGTAAATATCCGGGGAGGTTGACCCGATTGAGAAAGGTCCAATTGTTGCTGAATAGCAGTCATAAATGCTTGCTATTGCTGAAGCATTTGTTGCTGGAAAGCCTGTTGTGACTGCTGAATTATGGTAGTAACATCTCCCGGAGTAATAACCGGTGGAGGGTCCGGGAGTATAGTCATAGGTGGGTCCCCATGTGCCCCACCCTGACCAAGGGTCTCTGGAGGTGGTGGAGGTGAGGTTTGCCCCACAGAGCAGGACCTCCTAGGATTCGGCAGTCGACCGACCGGACGAGGACCACGTGAGGTACCTCGGGCATTGCTACCTGATCTAGTACGTACCATCGTATCCCTGTACCTAGAACATATCATACATCACATTGGTTAAACACCATAGAATTTATATCGGCACATAATTATGCCAACACGCAGGGTATTGTAGTGTATGATAGTCTGCAACTAACCGTAACTTGATTCCAAAGGTACAGGGTTGGTACCTCAACAAGTATGTCAATGGTCCCACTTGACCATAACATGCAATTATAAGAATAATAACAATAATCAATATAATTATATTAATAATATTAATAATAAAAAAAAATTTCCATTTTTTTCCAAGTTTCCTCAACCGGTGGGCTGCACCGGCTGGCAGGGTGGCCTGTCGGTGGGCCCGTTGGTCCAAAACTTCAACCGGCGGGTGACACCGGTGGGCAGGGTGGCCCGTCGGTCAGCCCGCCGGTCCTACCCTAGAGAACCCGACAGGCACTTAAGCCTGTTCCCCCTTTCTTCTTTATTTCCTCTCTCTCTCTCTCTCTCTCTCTCCTAGGTGATTTTTGAGAGCTTTGTGATGCTTCAACTCGCGATCCCACTCAACGATCCAGCGTTTTTGGAAAGGAGCAACTCCTCTACTCACAAGTAAGTTCTTCATCCCTTTCTTCTCAGAATTTTTACTTGGGGGGTAGAATCCATGTGTAGACTTTAATCTAGGTTCTTTTTCCATATTTCTTTCCATAGAATAGTGTTTCCATGTGATTGTGATGTTTCTCTTGTGGTTATTTCTAGTTTGTTAGGATTTATCTCTCCATTTTGAGAAAAACCCAATCGTGCCCTAGTTTTCTCAAATTTGGGGATTTCTTCAATTCTTGCTCTTTTTCCCCAATTAATGATTCAATTGCGATGCATTATGCTTGCTTTGTACTTATCATGCTGTAGAAATCGTGGAATGTCCCTTATGCTTGAAATCCCCATGTCTTCCCATGAAAATCCCTCTTTTGTGTTGGGTTTTCCCTGATTTTCTTTACATCCTTGGTATTTGTGGACCTCAATAGCCTATTAGCGTATGTCTTTGCATGTTCATGATCTCACTATAACGGCATTTCCGTCTTAGACCTGTAGCTTCAAGCTTTACTCCATTGTGAATGAACTTGCGCATTGAAAATTTGAATCCTCTCATGTTGCATATGCCCTTTTTGTCACATTGCTGTTTTTCCATGATTCTGTTTTGTCACTTACCGTGCATCTCGTCCATAGACTCCCTATCATTCCTAGCTTGTCGCATTTTTTGTTTTGCGAGAAATTTGAGTTTTGGGGCTTCCTCTTATTGCTCACCCATTTTTCTATTCATTTTGTTATTCCCTTTTTCTTTACTCACCCTACTTTTCTCTTCTCTTGCCAGGATGTCATCTCGCAAAGGCAAGGAGCTCGCATCCTCTGGCACTCGACGTAAGACCACCGCTTCTAAGCGGAAGAGTGCGGGAACTAGCTCTCCAGCCCCCCGCACAGGGAGACCCGGACCTGCCCGGTTTGATCCCTCTGACTACGATGAGGAGCTCTTCCGCAGCTCAGAGGCAGCAGCCAATTGGCCGGCTTTCCTGAAGAGGTCGGTAATGTTGGAAAAGACCATGGTAGTCTACGACTTCCACAAAGCTCGGCTTCAGGAGAGGTTCACAGCACTGGGCTGGGAGTCTATCCTCCATGTAGACCGCCCGTGCTACGAGCAGCTGGCTCGTAGGTTCTACTACAACCTGGAGGTTTTCTACCGGTGCGGAGAGTATGCGATCATCAGTATGGTGAAGGGGGTGGACATCCAGCTGCCCGTGGACACCTTGGCCAGCATTCTGGGCATCTCTGCCGCCGGGCACCGTTACTACAGTCCTCCCAGGAGTAAGCCCCTGGGCCTGTTCATGAGCTTAGAGACTCCGGACTACATCTACGAGACCATCTGTGGCAGTAGTGCCCGTCCGGAGTCCGAGACATCCTTCTACCCGGAGGTTCAAGTATTTGCCCGACTGGTCCAGTTCAACTTGCTCCCCAAGGGAGGTCATCGGAACCAGGTGGGCTTCATGGCGGCCTTCATAGCTTACTGCATCTACACGGCCGTAGAGGGAGGTGCCGAGCACTTGTGCTTGCCATACATCATCCTCAAGACGATGGAGCACCATACTTCCCACCCCGAGGATGGAGGATTTCCATATGGCAGGATCCTCACTAGGATCTTCGAGTTCTTCGAGCTAGACCTGAGTGGCGAGGAGGGGAAGACTCCGGCGGATAAGTTCGACAGGGGTAACCTCTTGAGGATGGGTCTCCACACCCTTATGGATACACCTCCGAGAGCACAAGCTCAGAGAGGTAGGGATAGGAGGGCTGCCCCTATAGAGGATGTTCTCATGGAGGAGGAGTCCAGTGAGGAGGATGAGGACTATTGATGAGCACATTTATGTGTAAAATCTAGGGTAGTAAAACATGCATTTTACATATTTAGAATGGAGCTACCTTGGGTTTTACTCTCTTTTTGCAGGTTTTATATTTTCAAGGCCTTAAGGACTATCGGGCACTATATCTTCAATTTTACACGTAAAGAGGTCCTATTTCTTTTCATGGTTGCGAAGAGGACAAAATTCGAGCAAGATAGACGTGTTCAATTAAAAGTACACATTCGTTGGTCACCCATACAAATGATTATTTTTTCGGCCGAAAAAGAATAATGGATCGAACTGACCGAGATGCAGAACCAGCCCGTTTGCAATTGTCCCAAAGGTATAAGGAATACTCCAAATACCAACAAGGATCGATGGACCACATCCTTAATTGATTGAAGATTCGTTTTTGGTAACAACAACTACCTAGTGTAGTTGGTGAGCTATGGTGTATAAAATTCCCTTACTCACCAAGAGGTCTCAAGTTCGAATCTCATGGTTGTTTTTTTTAGAGAATTTTGTTGAAGATTTCCTGCTTTTTACTCACTTAAAGCACTAAGGGCATGGAGGGGATTTCCACGTCAAATTAGAAGCAAGGAAAATCGTGGAAGCAAGAAGAGAAAGAAGAAAAAAAAAAAAGGAAAGGAAAATCGTGGAAGCAAGAAGAGAAGAGAAAAAAAAAGGAAAAAAAAAGAGGGAGAAATAGAGATTGTCCAAATCTTCTCTCTCCTCCACATCATCACCAAAATATTGTCCAAATCACACAAAGCAAGAAGAAAATCGTCCCTTGGAGGGAGAAAAAGAAGAGAAATAAATTAGAAAAAAAAGGAAAGAAAATAAGCAAAAAAATTATAGGAAATTTATTTCTCTCTTCTCTCTCCTCCACCTTAGCACTTTTGGTCTCAAAAGATCTCACAATCAATTGTGGGTTTCTCTCTTTTAGGAAAGAGAAATTTGTTACCCTACCTCCCCATTCCCTATAAATACAACTCATATAAGAGGAGGGGAGACAATTCATTCTTCTTCTAGTTTTTTTTTTAGTTGCTCTCTCTCTCTCTCCCTCTCTCACTCTTTAGTTTTAGTTCTTCTCTATTTTTGCTTTAATCACTTTTGTAATAGTTTTTTATGTCAATTTATGCAAGCACTTTTTTATTTTTATTCAGCCTTATTATGTTTATGATTTATGCAATTGAGTTGTAATTTTTTTTTAAGTTATAGTTCTAGGCTTAGATCTAGGTGACAAGATCACGAGCCGTGGAGCAATTTTTTTTCAAGTTCAAGCATTGATTCAAGTAAGTAGGCTCCTTCAGTAGTCTTCTCTCCCCCCTCTCATTCCCTCTTCTGACTACCTTTTCTTTCTTAATTTAGGATTTTTATTTTCAGTCGTTACATTATTGCTATCCCTTTCCCCCAAGGTTCATAGCTAGTGTATGTGTTGGCTTTGCCCCTCCTAGCCATAGAACCATCAATTTATTGCTTTTATTTTAATTGTCTCCCTTTCCCTAAAGCCAAGTAGAGAAACCCTTGTAAGAGTGACTCTCTAGTCAAGTAGGGAAGCTCATATTACGATGCATCCCTCGGCCTAAGTAGAGAAACCTACTTGTGAGTCTCTCTCTAGCTTTATCCCATTTCTTTTACTTTATTTTTATTTCAGCATTTTATTTATTTATTTATTTTTTTTATTTTTTTATTACGTGGGTTGTTTATTTTCAGTTATTTATTTATTTAATTTTAATTGCGTGGCTTGCGTCTTTAAATTCTTAGATGACGAATGGTTAGGACGGTAATTAGAATTAGATCACAACTATTAATCGGTTCACTTTCGCATTATTAAAAGAGATAAAAAAATAAAGTGGCTGCTCTCCCTGTGTTCAACCCGTAACTACACTGATCCGTACGCTTGCGGTTACATTTTAAATCTCAAACAAGTTTTTGGCGCGTTGCCGGGGAGACAGTTCCATGTTATTTTTCACTTTCTTTTGGTAAATCGGAGTGCTTTGTTTGCTTTGTTTTATATTTTTCCTTTTCTTTTATTGAATTCCTGAGAAGAACAACTTGCATTAATAGTTGTATCAGTGGAGGTCGCCATGCCTCACAGTATGATAAAGACAAGTTTTGCCCTGTAGCAGTACCTCAGGAATTGACCTGAGCAGCCCCGGATCTCTGCCGGTAAGCTCCCAAAAAGCCAAACAAAAAAATAATCAAAAAATCATTAAAAAAAAAGTTTTGCTATCCATTCTTTTGTGCTTGTCTTACTTTAGTTGTGGGTAGTTTTCTGTTGCATGAGTGTTAAGTGGGTACGTAATACTAAGAATCGGTTAGAAAGAAGAGATCCAACAAGTAGTGACCCTATACGTTTGCTCTCTTTAAAATCCTTCAATATGGGAGACCAACAGCAAAACCCTTCACCTAAATCTCTGAAAGATAGGTTCTACCCTGCTAGAACAGCCCAACCTTCCTGTATAGTTCTACCACAAGCCCAGGACAATAATTTTGAACTCAAATCTAAATACATCACTATGTTGCCCCACTTCCATGGGTTGACCTCTGAGGATGCATACCTATTTCTAAGGGAATTTGAAAAGGTATGTGTTCTAATTAAGATCCAACAATTTCGATGATGTGTTGCTTAGGTTTATCACTTTTGCATTGAAAGACCAAGCTAAGAAGTGGTTGTATGGGTTACCCACAAATTCCATAACCTCATGGGAACAGTTCACAGTTGTCTTCCTTAAGAAGTTTTTCCCAACTCACAAGACCAATAAGCTTAGAAGTGATATCCTTCAGTTTAGGCAAAAGCCTAGTGAATCATTTTCCAAACTTATGGAGAGATTCAAGGATCTACTCCAAGAATGCCCTCACCATGGCCTAGACCTATGGCATTTATGTCAAATAATTTATGAGGGTTTTGATTACCCAACTAAACAAATGATAGAGTCTATGTGCCCTGAGGGATTCACATCCTTTACAGATGAAGGAAAGGCATGGGAATTCTTACTTGACTTAGCTGACAAAACCCGTGAGTGGGAATCAACCCAAGAGAGTGAAAGAAATATAGGAGAAAAAGGATATTTTGTGGATGGGATAGTAGCCAAGGAAGCCCATTTGGATAGCCTAATCAAGAGGATTGAGGCTATTGTTCCTAGAGAGCCATCATCAGTCAATTTGGTTAAGATTTGTGCTTGGTGCCAATCCCCTGGACATGTCATAGAAGAATGCCCCGACACCTCTGGGGGCACTTCAAATGATAGTGTTAATACCTTATACCAGAATAATTCATATAGTAACACCTACAATCCAGGATGGAGAAATCACCCAAATTTCTCTTGGAATCAGGGCAACCAAGCAGACCTTCCAATTTCTATAATCAAGGTCAACTCGACCCCAAAGGCCTCCCTTTGCACAACAATCTTTTTCCCAAAATACTTTTCCTAGGTCAAATATAGGACCTCAAAGTAGTTTTCCTAGGGCCCTCTCCTATCATCTTATCAAGAACCCCGGTTTACCAACATTGAGAGGCAAGTAGAATTAGTGACTTGGAAAAAATATGGCCCTCCTCATGACAAGCCATCAAAATCTTACGAGAGAACTCACTCAAATTGTCTCAATTATGCATGAAAGGGAGAAGGGAACTTTACCCAGTCAACCAGAGCCTAACCCTAGGCATCATCAACCTGTTAGTTTACAAGGACCAACTAATGCACCATTGAATATAGTACAAGGTCAGACTCAACAAGGGCCCTCTAACCAATGTAATGTTGTTTATGCCCTTAGGAGTGGTAGAGAGTACCTACAGAGCGTTCCTAAATCTTCCCCATCTATTACTCCTGTTAACTCTTCTTCAATTGAGGACACAAGTGTGTCTCTTGTTCCAGGTTCGTCTGATGAACCTAAAGATTTTTCTAAAACTAAAGATGATTTGGGTGAGGAAACCAAAAATGATTCTTCTGAACAGGGGCAAATCCCTAACAGTCTTATGTTCATCCTATCCCATTTCCTAATCGCTGAGTACACAAAAAGAAGACGCTTCCATGGATAAAATTTTAGAAGTCTTCAAAAGGTAGAAGTGAACATCCCTCTTTAGATGCCATATCCTGCATCCCCGCCTATGCAAAGGTATGAAAGATTTGTGTACTCACAAACGATCACTAGTGTGCCCAAAAGGCGTTCTTGGGTAACATTAGTTCCATAATTACTCAAATATAGCAGCCAAGTATAAGGATCCAGGAGCCCTATCATATCTTGTGTCATAGGCAACACCTATATTGAGCATGCCTTACTTGACCTTGGCGCAAGTGTGAATTTTACCTTACCATGTTACAAGTAACTAGGATTGGGAGAATTGAAAGCCACGGAACTACTCTTCGCTGGGATAGGTTCTTAAGATTCCTAAAGGGATGGTTGAGGATGTCTTACTAAAGGTGGGGAATTTATTTTCCTGTTGATTTCATTGTGTTAGATATTAAGCCCTTCTCAACCAAGGATGAGATCCCTATAATTTAGGAAGACCATTCTTGGCTACCAAGAATGCATTAATCAATTGTCGGAATGGTTTCCTAAAATTATCTTTTGGTAACCAAACCGTTGAGTTTAACATGTTTAGGATTGGCAAGCAACCACATATGGAAGAAGAGATCAATATGCTTGAGGATTTTCTGGATTTTTCGATGATTTAGTTACCAACTTTGATATTGATTTTGATTCGAATTCCAAGAGTGTATGGATGAGTTGGATGATGATAGTGAAAATTTCTTTTCAAGTCTTGAGTCTTCACACACTTGTGGAGCCCTTAGGACCCCTTTCCAATTCCATTCCCAAACCTTCCATAGTTGAGCCCCTAAGCTAGATCTTAAGGAGTTGCCATCTAATTTGAGATATGCCTTCCTAGGGCTCACCGCACTCTTCCGTAATAATTTCTTCAAATTTGACTTCTAGCCGTGAAGAGGAGTTACTTAAAGTGTTAAAAGATAATAAGGAAGCCCTAGGTTGGACCATGACTGATATCAAGGGTATAAGCCCTTCTATTGTGTAACATTATATACATCTTATGGAGGATTTCAAACCATCCACGGAACCCCAAAGAAGAGCTAACCCAGTGATGATGGAAGCTATTAAGAAAGAGATCCTAAAGTGCTTGGATCATGGAATAATTTATCCTATTTCGATACCAATGGGTAAGCCCTCACGAGTGCCTAAGAAGTCCGGGTGACTGTAGTTCCTAATGCTAATAATGAGTTGATCCCTACCCGTGTCCAAACAGATGGCGAGTGTGCATAGACAAAGAAGTTAAATGCGGCAACGAAGGACCACTTCCCATTGCCATTCATTGACCGATGTTAGAGAGGTTAATGGACATGAATACTATTGCTTTCTTGATGGATATTCCGGCTATAACCAAATCCCAATTGCTTTAGAGGACCAACATAAGACCATTTTTACATGCCCATATGGAACATTTGCTTACAGGCATATGCCCTTTGGGCTTTGCAATGCCCCTGCTACGTTCCAACGATGCATGATGAACATTTTTTCTGACATGGTCGAAAAATTCTTAGAAGTATTTATGGATGACTTTTCAATTCATGGGAATTCCTATTCTGAATGTCTTCATCATCTTTCCCTAGTTTTGAAAAGGTGCATATCTAAGAATTTGGTTTTGAATTGGGAGAAATGCCATTTTATGGTTAAATCTGGTATTGTTTTAGGCCATGTAATATCCAAGGAGGGAATTAAGGTAGATAGAGCCAAAGTGGATTTAATTGATAATTTACCACCTCCTCAATCTGTTAAGGATGTCCGGTCTTTTCTAGGGCATGCAGGCTTCTATAGAAGGTTTATTAAGAACTTTAGTCAGTTAGCCCGACCTCTCACTTTATTACTTGTCAAAGATCAGACTTTTGAGTTTTTCAAAGAGTGCCTAGAATCCTTCAAGCAACTTAAGAAGAAGTTGACCAATGCACCCATTGTTCAACCACTGCTTGGACCGAACCTTTGAACGATGTGTGATGCTTCGATTTTGCCATAGGAGCGCTTTGGGTCAAAGGATTAATAAGTTACCCACTGTCATTTACTATGCTAGTAGGACCTTAAATGATGCACAACTCAATTATACAACCACCAAAAAGAATTTTTAGTGTTGTGTTTGCATTAGAAAAGTTTCATCTTACTTAGTTGGTTCACATGTGGTGGTGTATACTTGATCATTCTCGCTCGATACCTAGTTCAAGAAGGATGCCAAAGCCGCCTCATTAGGTGGGTTTTACTTTTGCAAGAGTTTGATTTAGAAATTAGGATAAGAAAGGAGTTGAAAACTTAGTTGCACCATTTATCTCGGCTTCCCAATTCCTTGACCTGTGATTCTCCAAATAACAGAACTTTCCAGATAAACAATTATTTGCAATGTCCATGAACCATGGTTTGCTGACATTGTCAACTTCTTAGTTTCAAGTGTGACTCCGGATCACTGGTCCACCCAAGATAAGTATAGGTTTCATTCCCAAGTTAAGCACTAGCAAGCATACCCACAGTACTGTTGGCCGGCATACCCAGTTACTTCACTCTTTTAAAGCTGAGATGGATCAAGTCCATGCTGAACTTGCTAGTATTGCCTCCTCGACTGCTGATACGACCCAGGTTTTTGCTCTTATTGGACAAAAAGAGAAACATCTCAGGTTTCTTGAAGCTCAATTATATAGTCTACAACAAGCTCCACCTCAAGCAGCAACATCTAGTCGACAGCAACCTTTACCTTTGGCAGTTCCTACTATGTCCTCTCAGGATCCTTTGCCATATATGCTACCCCAACTTCTCCGGTAGTTGCTTCTCCTCGATCATTCCCACTTGAAGAACTAAAGGCCTTACAGCGTCAGCAACGCAATCTGAAACCCAGGCAACAGCCCAAGCCAGTCCCCTTGGATAAACCCTCTCCCCCACCTTTTCAACCATACCCTATGACTGTAACCTATCCCGCACCATCACCACCTATTTCTACCTATCCTTCACCTTCACCTTCACCTTCACCTCCTCGAACTAAAACCAAATATCCTCCCATAGGTGCCATAACTCCTTCTGGTGATGAGGTATTAACTGACCTTCTCACTACCCTGGCCCTTCATGACCCTAAGCCTATTCCCTTTTTCATGAATACAGGTCCAGACCCACCTCCTGTCCCTTATCCTGCACCTCCAAATGTTGAAGAGATGGATGGTGATCAGGATGACCCTATGGTCCATAATCCTGAACCACAACCTCCTCCTAACCCAACCTATGCTCCATTTTCAAACCAAGATCCCAAGCAGTTATTTACCCTGGATGATGTCCCTGTCTCAAAATGGGCATCTAAGTTTGCAAATTTTCATGCCTGGATAAATGCTGAACTTCTGTAAGAAGGTGCTACTTCTGTCAGTGTTCTGACTAAGTTTGTTGCCCGGTTACAAGGTAAACTCAGAGAATGGTATTTAGCTCTTGGTGGGTACAGACAACTCCAACTTGTTCAACTTCCTGAAGGCCAGTTCATCACAGTTCTATATCAAGAATTTCTTGGTCCTGTCTCGAATGATATTACAAAAGCTCGTGAAGAGTTTTTATAGCTGAAGTGTTGCTCTCTAGCTCGTCCAGATCTTGACAAACACTTCTCCCGCATGACATACAGATTCTATAAAATTGGTGGCCTTG
>CM040965.1:19218889-19242421 GCA_022985045.1 Macadamia tetraphylla | reverse complement strand
GAAGAAGAAGAAGAAGACAAAGCAGAGCTACGAAAAGAGGTTGATCTTCAGGAAAGAGACATACCAGAAAAAACATGCAGTCCAGTATCCGAGCAACACAACTTACCGACGAAACTTAGATAGATAGAAAGACGACTAGTCGAGGCCGATCGGGCCCCCGGTTCAAGTTCTCGAGCAGATCAACCCGAGCGTTCTAGGTAAAGACGGCCACTCCTTGGCCTGAGGACCCATCGCTCAAAGGGTTCTTTCTCTGTCACCAGAAAACCAAAACCACGAAGTAACCTGCAATAGGGCATGGCCTAGAACGTCCTTTTAACTAGCAGAGGTTCAAACCAGGTAGAGCCGGCCGCCGGAGAAGGACCTTAGCCAAAGAAGGGGGAAGGACTTGGCTCTGATACCATTTTTATCTCAGTGTGTAAGTCATAACCGGGCTCTGCCCAAACTTCATTCATAAGGGGCTTTAAATAGTCGGAGGTACAAAGAGATACAAGGGACATGTGGGGCCAAAGACATGTGGTCGTCAAATGGACTTCACATGGACTTCACATGTGGGGCCAAAGACATGTGGTAGTCACATGGACATCACATGGACTTCACATGGTGTGGGACCATATGTCGGACTGTTATACCCATACATACGGTGTATAAGACAACACAATACAATACTGACAATACACAATACTGACAAGACACTACTGACAATACACAATACAATACTGACAATACACAAGACAATACTGACAATACACAATACAACTTAATCAGTATCTGGATCAGATGAACTGCTATATGGGTAGAACGCAACTTTATCAATAAGCCAATCATCATAGGCATCCATTAGAGGAGCGATGCGAGGACAGGGCAGTTGACCATTTTGATGTAGTTCCCAAGCTGAATCAACAGTGTGAAGAAGAGGAGCTGGAACTTGATGAGGCTGGATGTCATTTACTCTACACATAGTATGAAGGAACTAACGCCATTCTGATCGATGCTATCTTCTAGTGATGAAGAGTGCATAGGGCTTTGTTCCATACACATGATAATCTGTTGTATAGTGAATGTAATGGCTTGGATGAAGGCTTGGAAGGTCAGTGGTTTGAAGGATGGCTGGAGGTCTATGGAAGAGGATAGTGATGTAGTGCATCGGGGACTCAGAGAAATCAGACTGTGGAAGGAGAGAAGTGAAAAGGTTGAACCAGGTTTCCATAGGAGCAAAGAGCTGTAGAAACTGGAAAATAGGGCGGTTTGGGCGATGCGGGTTTATCGGTGTACACCAGCGCATACACATGGACTGGATGGCTTGAAGGGGAAAACATATGGCTATGGAGTAGGCTGTACATAAATGCCAGAAAATGCATTTGAAAATAGGGGGTAACCCTTGTAGATCATAAAAGGAGTTGAAGGTAAAAACTGTGAGGTAGGGAAACTCTGGGTGAAAAGTAGTACCAGCAAGAAATAGACCTTCTTGTCGAAGGGCAATTTCTAGTAACTGAGTGGTTGTATGCTTATTGTGTGTGAGGAGTGCTTTGTAAGTTAAGGTATGAAGGATTTCAGGAGGAAGGTGAGGGGTATAGCACAACAAAGGTTATGGCTAGGTTGAGGCTGAGGCTGGGAAGGGGATGAGGTAGATGCACCTGGTGTCAATGGGTAAAGGAGTGGGATTACAGAAAAAGTAGAGGTAGGGCGAGAAAGGAAGTCTACCAAAACATTTTCTTGTCCTTTTATGTGTTTGATGTCAAAGGACCACTTTGAGAACCATTGAGCCCATCGTAAAAGTTGATCATTGGGAAGTGTGCGTTGCCAAAATTCAAGCATACGAGGGAAGCTTGACATATCTAGTTCAATGAGGATCCGATGTCCAATAAGATGAAACTGGAACTTTTCAATACCTCGTCTTACGGCAAGAATTTCTTTGAATGTTGAATGATAATAAGCTTCAGATGGTTTGAAGGAGCCGCTTTTATATCCACAGATGGTTCGTTTGGAATCAGGAGCTTCTTCAAGTAAGACTGCACCCTAATGAGTATCACTAGCATCAGTTTGAAGGACACGTCGTCCATCAGAAGGAATCTGCAAACAGGGAAGTCTTGTAGATAGCTGTTTGAGAGCTTGAATAGCTGCTGTATGTTCAGAAGACCAAGGAGGAGCTTTCTTTCTCAAAAGCTGATGAAGCACAGATGTATGTGTGATTTGTTGAGGAAGAAACTCTGTCATATAATTGACGATACCAAGGAATTGCTGGACCTGATTTTTTGTCAGGGGACCTTCAGGAAATTGCTGGAGAGATGTAGCAATATGAGGTTGAAGTTCATATTTTCCTTTGGTAATAGTGACGCCAAGAAAATCAATGGTAGGAACACCAATTTGCAATTTCTTTGGGGAGAGCATAATTCCATAGTCTTGAACAATCTGATGGAAGTGCTGAAGGAGACAAAGATGTTCAGCCTGTGTAGATGAAAACAAAAGAATATCATCAATATAGATCAGGGCACGATCTTGAATAGGGGCAAATATCTGCATCATAGCACGCTGAAATATTGATGGAGCCGTCTTTAAACCAAATGGCATGACTGTGTAGATGATAACCAGGGACACAAAAGGCTGTCTTTGGTCTATCTTCAGGAATGATGCCAAGTTGCCAAAAACCTGCTTTTAGATCAAACTTGGAGAAGATAGTTGCAGAGGCCAACTGGAGTAGGAGGGCTGGACGAGTTGGTAAGGGGAACTTATCATCAGCCAGGAAGAAGTTCAGAGGCCGATAATTTATCACCATCCTCATCTTACCACGGATCTGTTCTATTCTCTTGTTCACATAGAACGCCTAACATGCCCATGGAGACACAGTTGGTTCTAACAATCCTTGAGCTTGGAGTTGTTGAAGTTCTTGTACTGCAAGTGTCAAATGGTCTGGAGTCATACCAGGATGACTGGCTTTTGTTGGATTGACATCTTCATTCTTTTTAAAAAGGTAAGGAGATGAAGAACTTGGAATTCTGCCAGAGGGGATGAGTACATTTAGTCAGGAACTCAGTGTGAGAATCGGCACAGGAAGTTTGCAGAAGTTTTCCTTTAAATTCATCAAACAGAGGAGGACCTGTATCTATTCCTGCAAGAAATATGTTAGAAAAAGGGGACCAGGGTAGAAGTTGTTGTTTATACACAAGACCATAGGGAGTCCATTTAAGGGGTAGATGGCTTAGGACATCAAAACCTATGATGAGGTCTTTTCCAGGACAGTGGGAACCTAACATAACATGGGTAAAAGAAAGGGTTGGAAGAAGTTGGATTTTAATGGGTTGTTTGGTGACAAGGGTGATATAAAAAGTTTCACCATTAGCTGCTAAAAAGGGGAGAGGGGGTTCTTGTGGTTTCCAGAAAGAATTTGGGAGGATCTTTGGAGATAGGATGGTTGTTGCAGCACCTGTATCAAGGAAGGCTATTAGACGAACTGGTTTAGCATAAGGTTCAGGGATTAAGGTTACTGCAGCATGAGGTAGGGTGATAGACTGACAGGGAAGAGGTGTGTGACTTGGGGGGAGGAAAGGGATAACCTGGTAGAGGGGATCAGATTCCTCGGACTCAGAAAAAGAAGACTCTGGGTCTGAGTCTGTGAGGGAAGGTGAATTAACATCATTAGGGTAGTCAATAGCAAATAAGGAGAGGTCAGTGGGTTCTGCATCCAAAGAGTATAGAGACTCAAGGTCAGCATCTTGTAGATCATCATGATGGAGGGAAGCAAGCATATGGAGCACCTTATTCTTCTTGTGACTGTTAGGACAATTCTTAGCAAAATGTCCATCTTTTCCACAGATAAAGCAAGAAGTATTCTTGGTTTTTCCCCGAAATTGTTTTTTCCAAAGGAACTTCCAGTGAGGTTTAAACCGTTTAAACCGAGAAGGCTTAAAAGGAAACCGTTTCTTGTGCTTCTAGGAGGAGTGAAAGAACTTCTTATGATGGAACTGCTTTTTTGTAGGACAATCACAAGAGTGATCAGAACCTTTACACTTGATTTTCATCCAAGAAGTATCACAGGCAGAAGAAACCTTGTCAGATTTGGATTGTAAGTCTTTCCAGATTTTCTTGACATTACAGAGTTTGTCAAGAGCAGTGAGAGCAAAGTTGTACAGGGATCCGATACTGCAGGATGCTAAGGTGATATTCTGATTTTGCAAGAACTGCAAAGTATCAGCACCAAGAGGATCTGGAAGTGAGTTCAAGAAGATCTGCTTAAGGTTCTCATCATCATGGCCACCAATTTTATAGAATCTGTCTGTCATGCGAGAGAAGTGTTTGTCAAGATCTGGACGAGCTAGAGAGCAACACTTCAGCTGTAAAAACTCTTCACGAGCTTTTGTAATATCATTCGAGACAGGACCAAGAAATTCTTGATATAGAACTGTGATGAACTGGCCTTCAGGAAGTTGAACAAGTTGGAGTTGTCTGTACCCACCAAGAGCTAAATACCATTCTCTGAGTTTACCTTGTAACCGGGCAACAAACTTAGTCAGGACACTGACAGAAGTAGCACCTTCTTGAAGAAGTTCAGCATTTTTCCAGGAATGAAAATCAGCAAACTTAGATACCCATTTTGAGACAGGGACATCATCCAGGGTAAAGAACTGCTTGGGATTTTGGTTTGAAAATGGAGCATAGGTTGGGTTAGGAGGTGGTTGTGGTTTAGGATTATGGACCATAGGGTCATCCTGATCACCATCCATCTCTTCAACATTTGGAGGTGCAGGATAAGGGACAGAAGGTGGGTCTGGACCTGTATTCATGAAAAAGGGAATAGGCTTAGGTTCATGAAGGGCCAGGGTAGTGAGAAAGTCAGTTAATACCTCATCACCAGAAGGAGTTATGGCACCTATGGGAGGATATTTGGTTTTAGTTCGAGGAGGTGAAGGTGAAGGTGAAGGATAGGTAGAAATAGGTGGTGATGGTGCGGGATAGGTTACAGTCATAGGGTATGGTTGAAAAGGTGGGGGAGAGGGTTTATCCAAGGGGATTGGCTTGGGCTGTTGCCTGGGTTTCAGATTGCGTTGCTGACGTCGTAAGGCCTTTAGTTCTTCAAGTGGGAATGATCGAGGAGAAGCAACTACCGGAGAAGTTGGGGTAGCATATATGGCAAAAGGATCCTGAGAGGACATAGTAGGAACTGCCAAAGGTAAAGGTTGTTGTCGACTAGATGTTGCTGCTTGAGGTGGAGCTTGTTGTAGACTATGTAATTGAGCTTCAAGAAACCTGAGATGTTTCTCTTTTTGTCCAATAAGAGAAAAAACTTGGGTCGTATCATCAGTCGAGGAGGCAATACTAGCAAGTTCAGCATGGACTTGATCCATCTCAGCTTTAAGAGAGTGAAGTAACTGGGTATGCCGGCCAACAGTACTGTGGGTATGCTGGGTAGAAGCAAGGATACGTTCAAGGTACTGATTTTGGACGATGGCATTCTCATTTTGCCAATTTAAAGCTGCTTCAGCCTGAGAAATCTCTTTTGGTTGTCCAGAGGGTAAGACAGGAGATTTGACTTTCCATACATGACGTACACCATGAGAATCAAGACCATAGTCAGCGGGACCAGGAAAATTCTGCAAGGGAGCAAAGAAGAGGATCCTGGAGTATACATGCAACAAGGAGGGACTATTGGTGAAGGTGTATGAATGGATGGAGGAGATTTACAAGGAGGAGGAGGAACATAAGGAGGTTCCAAAGGAGGAGCACCGTATTTAACCATAAAGGGATAACGGGCTTCAGTACTCAATGGTCCAACTGTAGGATCTCCTGACTCAAATCTTTCCCTTAGAATAGTCTGGGAAGACTTTCTTTTGGGACGGTAGGAATAGTCATCATCATCGGAGTCTTGGAGACAATTTTCACAATCACAAAGGTCAAAATACTTATGACCAGTGACTGGATCAGAAAAATAATACACTGGGTTCCCTTGAGCATCAAAAGATTTGACAGGAATATTTTCTTGAATCATTCCTGTAAACAGGGTAGGAAAAGGAGAAGGTAACGGATGGGGAGGAGGAAATCTGATTTCAACCTCACCTGTGGGATGAGTGATAAACTGTGGATCAGTAGACTGAAGGGGTTCAACGGGAGCAGGTTGAGTTGTGGCGCTAGCACACCCACATAAACGCGTCTAGCAGGGGAAGGTATAGCCCAGCTAATATAGTCGCGGTGGGCGGCCTCACTGAGCGATGTGGGATTATGCATCTGAACAGTGCCACTGCCACATCGACACAACTTCCCCCTCCCACCGCCCGGCTCTGATACCAACTTAGGCGCCAGCACACCCACATAAACGCGTCTAGCAGGGGAAGGTATAGCCCAGCTAATATAGTCGCGGTGGGCGGCCTCGCTGAGCGATGTGGGATTATGCATCCGAATAGTGCCACTGCCACATCGACACAACTGGATGATCCTTATTTGTTTAAGATATGTCCGGATCAGATTATCCGACGATGTGTTCCTGATCATGAGCAACATTCTATTCTCTCTTTTTATCATGATCATGCATGTGGTGGACACTTTGGACCTAAGAAGACTGCCGCAAAGGTTCTCCAATGCGGATTTTATTGGCCCACTCTTTTTAGAGATGCTTTTGATTTTTGCAAGGCTTGCCCTGCCTGCCAGTCTTTTGGCCGTATCAATAAAAGGAACATGATGCCCCTCAACCCTATTTTGGTAGTTAAGATCTTTGATGTATGGGGCATCGATTTTATGGGACCATTCCCTAATTCCTTTGGGAATTTGTACATACTTTTAGCCGTTGATTATGTTTCTAAATGGATAGAGGCCATACCTTGTAAATCTAATGACCACAAAGTGGTGGTCCAGTTTCTCAAAGAGAACATTTTTTCCCGCTTTGGTGCACCACGTGCAATAATTAGTGATAGGGGTACTCATTTTTGTAATCGGCCTTTTGAGGCCCTAATGAAAAAGTATGGGATCACCCATAAGTTATCTACCCCTTATAACCCCCAAACTAGTGGCCAAGTGGAGGTGTCTAATAGGCAGATTAAACAAATCTTGGAGAAAACTGTTAATCCCAACCGTAAGGATTGGTCCCTTAGGCTCATTGATGCCTTGTAGGCCCATCGTACTGCATTCAAGACTGACCTTGGCCAGTCTCCCTACCGTTTGGTGTATGGAAAAGCTTGTCACTTATCAGTTGAGTTGGAGTATAAGGCCTTTTGGGCCATCAAGAAGCTTAGCTTTGATTTGTCTGATGCGGGAATTCATTGTAGGCTCCAGCTATCTGAGTTGGAGGAACTTAGGAATGATGCCTATGAAAGTTCTAGGATTTACAAGGAAAAGACCAAAGCTTTCCATGATAAGCACATTCTGCGCAAATCTTTTGCAATTGGTGATAAGGTCTTATTGTACAACTCTTGATTGCATCTTTTCCCTGGTAAGCTTAGATCCCAATGGGATGGCCCATTTATTGTCCATAATGTATATCCCCATGGGGTGTGGAATTTTGAATCCAGAACAAGGTAATTTCGAAGGTTAATGGTCAGATTTGAAACCGTTCTCAGTTTCCTACTACTAGTAGTAAAGAGGTCATGGATCTCCATGAACCTTTTACACTGATGACTAACTTTTAATCAGGTATGACCCCCTTGCATTATCTTTGCTTTTAATTCTTTCCATGCATTGAGGACATTGCATGACTTAAGTGTGGGGGAGGGAAACCAGTTTTTGTTTTTGTTTTTTTTTTTTCACTTTGTTTTGTTTGTTTTTTTTTATTTTTGAGCTTGCTAAGGATGAAGTCCTACTTTGGCTTTTGGCTAATGATCAGACCATTGGATGCTTGAAGTATGAAAATAAAATTTTTTGAAAGGTACCCATTTTGAGCGTATAAAACCTGTTGAGAAGAAAGAAACAAGCATGTGTCTTGAGATGGGACTTTCTTTTAAAAAATAAGAGACTCTGTTTATGGTGATGGACCATATGTAAGTCATGGGTTCCTTGTACTTTTGATTTGGATGTTGAGACCTTCTTTTTAATTTGGCATGAGTTGATAAATGCACAATTTTAAATGAAATGTGAAATGTGGTATAAAGAAGAATAAGAGTTGATTCCCTTGGAACTAGACAGGGCACTGCGCCTCAGGAAGCGTGGTGTCTTGATCGAAATTCCTTGGGAGGAAACTTCTGAAGTAACTCTAGCATCACTGCCTTTGTGGACATATGCAAAAAGCGAAGCTACATAGTAACTTGGGTGTCGTGTTTGCTCCACCATGTCATTCGAATGCCAAAAGTAGTGGAGTAGAATAGAGTTTATTAAGCGAAAAAAAGAGAAAAAAATGTGCAAATGTCATTATTGCTTGGTAACATGTTTGGTCAAAAACACTCCAACGCCTTAGTCATTGGTTCCCTATTTCTTCACAAGTGGTTTTGCCCTAAGATAAGGATGTTTTGGAAGAGACGAGGTGAGTTCCAAATTAAGAAATATGCTAGTGCCTAGAATTGATAAAGGGTAATAAAAGTTCAAGTGTGGGGGTCCCTTGTAAGAGAAATTATCTTTGCTCCGGATCGGTATGAACCTTACCTTTAGCCAAAGTTGGGATTTGTTTATTCTAAATTTTAGATATATATTCACTGCAAACACCCACGAGACACAACTCGTCCACTAGGGGTGACCTAGGGGTTTAAAGGCTTGTTGCACATGCTAAGTGCAACCGTGATTCCTACGAAAGTGAGTTAGGTTTTTTTGTTTTTATTCTTTTCTTTTTGTTTTGCTCGAGGAATAGCAAAGTCTAAGTGTGGGGGAATTCTGATGAGCACATTTATGTGTGAAATCTAGGGTAGTAAAACATGCATTTTACATATTTAGAATGGAGCTACCTTGGGTTTTACTCTCTTTTTGCAGGTTTTATATTTTCAAGGCCTTAAGGACTATCGGACACTATATCTTCAATTTTACACGTAAAGGGGTCCTATTTCTTTTCATGGTTACGAAGAGGATAAAATTCTGAGCAAGATGGAAGTGTTCAATTAAAAGTACACATTCGTTTGGTCACCCGTACAAATGATTATTCTTTTCGGGCCAGAAAAAGAATAATGGATCAGAACTGAACCGAGATGCAGAACCAGCCCGTTTGCAATTGTCCCAAAGGTACAAGGAATACTCCAAATACCAACAAGGATCGATGGACCACATCCTTAATTGATTGAAGATTCGTTTTTGGTAACAACAACTACCTAGTGTAGTTGGTGAGCTATGGTGTACAAAATTCCCTTACTCACCAAGAGGTCTCAAGTTCGAATCTCATGGTTGTTTTTTTTAGAGAATTTTGTTGAAGATTTTCTACTTTTCACTCACTTAAAGCACTAAGAGCATGGAGGGGATTTCCACATCAAATTAGAAGCAAGGAAAATCGTGGAAGCAAGAAGAGAAAGAAGAAAAAAAAAAAAGGAAAGGAAAATCGTGGAAGCAAGAAGAGAAGAGAAAAAAAAGGAAAGAAAAAAAAGGGAGAAATAAAGATTGTCCAAATCTTCTCTCTCCTCCACATCATCACCAAAATATTGTCCAAATCACACAAAGCAAGAAGAAAATCGTCCCTTGGAGGAGAAAAGAAGAAATAAATTAGAAAAAAAAGGAAAGAAAATAAGCAAAAAAATTATAGGAAATTTATTTCTCTCTTCTCTCTCCTCCACCTTAGCACTTTTGGTCTCAAAAGATCTCACAATCAATTGTGGATTTCTCTCTTTTAGGAAAGAGAAATTTGTTACCCTACCTCCCCATTCCTAATAAATACAACTCATGTAAGAGGAGGGGAGACAATTCATTCTTCTTCTAGTTTTTTTTTAGTTGCTCTCTCTCTCTCTCCCTCTCGCACTCTTTAGTTTTAGTTCTTCTCTATTTTTGCTTTAATCACTTTTGTAATAGTTTTTTATGTCAATTAATGCAAACACTTTTTTATTTTTATTCAGCCTTATTATGTTTATGATTTATGCAATTGAGTTGTAATTTTTTTTTTAAGTTATAGTTCTAGGCTTAGATCTAGGTGACAAGATCACGAGCCGTGGAGCAATTGTTTTTCAAGTTCAAGCATTGATTCAAGTAAGTAGGCTCCTTCAGTAGTCTTCTCTCCCCCCTCTCATTCCCTCTTCTGACTACCTTTTCTTTCTTAATTTAGGATTTTTATTTTCAGTCGTTACATTATTGTTATCCCTTTCCCCCAAGGTTCATAGCTAGTGTATGTGTTGGCTTTGCCCCTCCTAGCCATAGAACCATCAATTTATTGCTTTTATTTTAATTGTCTCCCTTTCCCTAAAGCCAAGTAGAGAAACCCACGTAAGAGTGACTCTCTGGTCAAGTAGGGAAGCTCATATTATGATGCATCCCTCGGGCTAAGTAGAGAAACCTACTTGTGAGTCTCTCTCTAGCTTTATCCCCTTTCTTTTACTTTATTTTTATTTCAGCATTTTTTTCTTTATTTATTTATTTATTTTTTATTGCGTGGGTTGTTTATTTTCAATTATTTATTTATTTAATTTTAATTGCGTGGCTTGCGTCTTTAAATTCTTAGATGACGAATGGTTAGGACGGTAATTAGAATTAGATCACAACTATTATTCGGTTCACTTTCGCATTATTAAAAGAGATAAAAAAATAAAGTGGCTGCTCTCCCTGTGTTCGACCCGTAGCTACACTGATCCGTACGCTTGCGGTTACATTTTAAATCTCAAACAACTATGTTCCTCAGGATGAGGAGGATGATTGGGTGGATGAGGACATCCCTGAAGAGGTGCCTCAGGAGTCGAGAGGTACCGATCCTGGCTTCACCAGAGCTGCAGCCTCACAGCATGGAGCCCCACCACCTGAGAGTGGTGCATACGATTTTGAGGGCATGATGTCCACCATGCGGGCCTTGAAGGATGGTCAAGATCAGCTGCTAAGAAGGTTGGACGAGAGTGCTTCCAGGGAGGAACGCATCCTGGAGAGGCAGGCTACCTTAGAGGATTCCTTCCTCAGACTGGGCCAGGACTTGGACACCACGGCTAATGCCATCTCAACAAATTTTGGCCGACTACGGAGGGAGGTACGACTGGTGAACGCGAGGTTTAACTACTACGACCATCGCCTCGACGTCAACTCTAGACCTCCGACGAACGTAGTAATCATAGACGACGATGACGATGATCAATGAGGGCTTAGCTCGTCCACACCAGCTCCTCATCTGTTTCCTGTTATTGGATCTTGTTGTATATTTCATTTCTTTTCTCATTCCTTGTACTTGCACTGTAACTGGAATTATTTGTGGGATAACGTGTTTTGATAGTGGTTTGTGATGAATTTATATGTTGAATACTTGTGTAGTTTAGTTGTGGTGTCTATTGTTACTTTTTTTATCATTGTTATATTATATATCTGTTGTTTATCAGGTGTTTGTGTGTAAATTTTTAGAAATCCCATTTTACGCCGTTATGCTGTCGAAATTTCGTCAAACTAGTACTCGATAGGTCATAACACCAATTTATTTACCTTTTATCTACTCTCACGCATGCCATGAATACAATATCTAAATGCAACCCTTTTTAATACTTTCTTTCTTTGGCTTTTAACCCCTTAAAGCTTTTACATTAACCCAATCCCATTTTCCTATTATACATTCTACGGGATTCTAATGGTATGCTGTGAGTGGAGCAGAGCATCACGCTCTGATACCACCGTTCACACACCCGTTCACAGAACGGGCATGACGGTTAACATCGGTTAACCCAAACCGCCAGATCATCGATCTGATTTCCACCACGCATACACAAACTAAGAAAGAGCTTATCATTTCGGGAAGACTTGGTTTACCTGTGAATATTCCCATAATACTTGATACCCGAATTGTGATACAATAGTTAATTACATGTGGACCCGAAGGCATGATATTTACATAATAAAAGTACGATTCACATATCAAGTACATAAAGGAAACCATAAAAAATCAGAGTATATAGCTCGACTCGGTATCAAAGCCTAGAGCTCAGCTCGGTATCAAAGGTTGAGCCTAACTCAGCATCACATGGTAGAGCTCAGCTCGGCCTCAAAAGTGGAGCTCAGCTCGGCATCAGAACTGCGGTCCCGCAGCACAACTCTCGCACGAGCAATCAGTGCCGTGCTCTAACTCCTCAGGGGCCCACCAGTCCTCTTCAGGGAACTCAACCGTGGGACCTGACTCGTGCTCTTCAGATGGATGACCTGCAAAATCATCTAAAAAGAGATGCACACGTGGGATGAGCTCACTAGCTCAGTAAGTGGAAAGATGGACCACACGACAGTCCACACAACAATCACAACCATATGCACTATATGCTATGCATTACATTTTAAATCACATCCACCTAAGCAACATTACTAAGTCTTTGGTTTAGTGCTACTACAATCACAGTGCGTGTATACTCCAGGTACGAGCCACGAACTCCATCCCGCAATACGCCCATAGGGCTGTCGGAGAAGGCCCACCATGAGTACTCGGAAAATTAAAAACATGCCGACCACCGGCTCTCAACAGAAAAGTAAATGACTGAAATTAAAGGTGCTGACTCCAGCAATTTAAAAGCAGTACTATTGGCCCTCTTGAATATACCACCGGGGTTGCTGACTGTCCTAATGACCCACCGGGCGTTATGTCTAACCGCCAGATGACACAAGCTGCGACCACTTCTCCCCAAATGGTAACACAACACCTTAACCCCTGTTGGGAAGGGTCGTAGCACGGGAAGGTGAAAATCCTAAACCGCATGCTCCTATATAACAATAGTATGATTGCATAGTGCCACCGCGTCCCATACCACGGGCCACCAATGCACTCGTTTCCAAGCTGACTATGGCATCTAGTCTATTAATGCATCATGCACAATGATGTCAACATTCATCCCATAAGCATCTCATCACTTGGCATTTAGAAAGTAAACACAACACCCATGCATAATAATGTGAGGATGACTAATCTACATAGCATTTTCATGATGGCATGGGTAGACTAAATACAATTAAATGAATGCCAAACAATGCCTTGAAACAAGGCCAAACGTCCTCTCCCCACTTACCTGTAGTGTACAAGGACTCCCGTTCGGTACGGGTGAGATCCGGTGCGAGAAACGTTAGATTTGGTGAACCTATCATGAGTGAGCGGGGTTAGTATTTCACCATTTTGGAATCAAGATTAACGTGATCCAATGACACGATCATATTTAGAATCCTAAAAGAAGGTCACACGTTCGATTTGGGTCCAATCGGACGTAAAAATCACATTCGGAGCCTCTCGGGTGGGTTGGACAGCCCACCTGTCTGACCCACCAGTCAGACCCACCGGTCTGGACCGATGGGTAGGTCGGCCTACCGATTGGCACGGTCGCCCACCGATTGGGCAGGGGTCCTAAGACCGACAAGGGGTGGCCCTGGTTGTGCCGAGGGCCTTGCCCTCTCAGGTGGGTGCCCACAGGAGGGCTAGATGGCCCACCGGTCTGGCCCACCGGTCTTGGCGGGAAACCTGCTGTTTCTTCCCAACTTCCTCCATTCTTTAGGGATTCAAATGGGGCTTTTCCAAACCCATTCTTCATACATTCAAGGTTTTATAGGATGGTTCTAACCTAGATCTAGGTTAGATTTAAGGAATGGGAAGCCATCTTATCTTCTTTGCTCAATAACACCTTCAAACCCCAAAAATCACTTCAAATCCACAATGCTTCTCCAACCTTGTAAATACTTCTTCAAATCCTTCAAGATCAACACATAAATTATCTATTAAACGTTAGATTTATCATTTCAAGGGGGATTTACAAGATCTCAAGAAACCCTACCCAAATCAAGGGTTTTACTTGGGTATGGTGAAGGTTTAAGGAACCCAAACTTTGCTCACCTCTAAATGTAGATCTAGTGTTGAAGATCACTCTTCTGGCGTCAGAATGGGAAGATCAAGCCTCAGCACCGCTGAAATCCATCTCTTCTTCCTCTTCCTTCTCTTCTCTTCTTTTCTTCTTTCCTTTCTTTTCTCTCTCCTCTTTACTCTTCTCACCAACGTACGAGTGTCATAAATGAGAAAAGAAAAGAAAGTATAAATGCTATATATACTTCTTTAAAATACTAAGTAATTCACGTGGGTGGGTCACTCAGGTGGGTGGATGCGCCCACCTGTCCGCCCACCTGAGGGCCAAAACTTGGGATTTTGACAGAATTCGACCCTCGGGACGAATCTCACTCTTGGCGCACGATGTAATATACGTATGCACCTTAATATACGGCTATATACCTGCTTTATTCGTACATGGCCTTATGATAGGTGCATGTACACGGTTTGGGTATTCCCGTCTCTTCTGGCACTGGCTCGGACTTGTCGGGCCAGTCGGTGTTTAAGGTCACCCTTGCCACCATAGTCCATAAGGAACCCACTCTAATTCTCTCCGGTTCGTGTCCTGCATAGTTAAACCGAGTCAATCCGTGTAATCAGACCGGGTTTAAGAAGTAGGGTATTACACTGGGCCTCTCACCCGCAGCTATCTCAGGCTTCTCGGCTACTGATCCATCCTATCTCAGGAGGTTATGAAGCTATAATGGCTGCAAATATTCAAGTCTTCATTAATTGTAAATTGGTAAAACAGCTTATCTTATATAGGAGAGTAGAAAACATAGAAAATAGAAGTAGTTCCCAAATAGGAAAGTAAAATAAAAAGGAAACTAACATACTTTGGCAACCAGCCACTAACTTAAAGACTAAGAAAGCATAAAAGACAAACATAAGGGACTCTCTAGAAGCTAGCTTGACTTGTCAAAGCAACACAAAAAGACAAGTTACAGCTATAAGGAGAAAATCACAGCAACAATATGGCTACTTATGAACAGCTACTTGGGGCTGGTCGATGGTGGTTGTGGAGTCTTCTAGAAGTCCAACACTGAAAGTAAATATGCAATTGGCTACTAATGTGGCCAGCATATGGTCAACACTTTGGAGGACCATCTGGGCTCGATCAGCCCCAAGGTCTAGCTGGGCTTCTTCCTCCTTCGGTAGTGGAGGCCAGAATGTGGATCTACATCAGTCTGTGGCAATTCAAACCATAGACTAACCTTCACCTCCTACAACTTAATTCGAATGGAAGATATAAAAGATGGTAATTGTGTGCCCGCAAAGACGAGTGGTTTAGATGGTTGAATTTGGATTTCCAACTCCTTCAATCTATCCTCTTTTTTGAACAGTTAATGAAAGAGTTATTCATGAGATAGGGCTTATCCAATGCCTGCTGACATTGATGTTGTAGTCATATTAGACCCTGAGCGCCTATTCCAATAGATTGTGGAAAAATAAAAATAACACAATAGTTTGCAAAGGAGATCCATTGTTAAGGTTAGGAATTCCAAACTAGAAATTGTAATGGTTATAAGCCAACTCTTGTTGATGCTTCGAAGACTGATTCTAGAATTCAGTTGAATAGAAGAAACGAATGATTAGTTTAAGTTATGAAGGAAAGACCACTGATCTGCTTGCCTATACAATCCCCCGCCCTTTTTTTCTTTTTCGGGGGGAGGGGGATATCATGTTGAAAAAGCTCCATTCTTATATTACATGATCAAGATTAACTCAGATACACTCGCACTCAGACCTGAAAAATTTAGTGATGTAGGGGGTTCCTAAGTGACTAGGTTTCCTACAAGATTAACTAACTAGGTAGGGTAAACTCAAGGGACTTAGGTAAGACAGGACAAAGAAAGCTCAACAACAAGATTTAACATGCAAAATAGAAGACTAATGAACAAAGTAGCAAAGAGCAATAATAATCTAAAAAGGAAAACACAAAAACTCACTCAAGCTTCAAGGGGGAACATGGGGTAGTGATGAGCACATTTATGTGTGAAATCTAAGTAGTAAAGCATGCATTTTTACATATTTAAAATAGAGCTACTTTGGGTTTTACTCTCTTTTTGCAGGTTTTGTATTTTAAAGGTCTTAAGTATTATCAGGCATCATATCTCTCCAACAACAACTACCTAGTGTAGTTGGTGAGCTATGGTGTGCAAAATTCCCTTGCTTACGAAGTCTCAAGTTCGAATCTCATGGTTGTCTTTTTTTTTTTTGGGGGGGAGAATTTTGTTAAAGATTTTCTGTTTTTCACTCACTTGAAACACTAAGGGCATGGAGGGGATTTCCACATCAAATTAGAAGATTGTCCATCTTCAAAGCAAGAAAAATCGTGGGAGGAGTTTCTTGCGCAAGGAGAAAAAAAAGGGAAAGAAAAAAAAGGGAGAAATAAATCTTGTCCAAATCTTCTCTCTCCTCCACATCATCACCAGAAGATTATCCAAATCATCCAAAGCAAGAAGGAAAATCGTCCAAGGGAAAGAAAAATTGGCCAACAAGGGTTGCGAAAGATTTGAAGAGAGGGAGAAAAAGAAGAGAAAAATAAATAAATAAAAAAAGAAAGAAAGAAAATAAGCAAAAAAATTATAGGAAATTTCTCCAAGTTTATTTCTCTGTTCTTTCTCCTCCACCTTAGCACTTTTGTTCTCAAAAGATCTCACCTACCAATTGTGGGTTTTTTCCTTTTAGGAAAGAGAAATATGTTTCCCTACCTCCCCATTCCCTATAAATACAACTCATGTAAGAGGAGGGGAGACACTTCATTCTTCTTCTAGGGTTTTTTTTTTCAGTTGCTCTCTTTCTCTCTCTCTTACTCTCTTTAGTTTTAGTTCTTCTTTGTTTTTGCTTTAATCACTTTTGTAATAGCTTTTTATTTCAATTACTGCAATCACTCTTTTATTTTTATTCAGCCTTTTATGTTTATAATTTATGCAATTGAGTTGTAATTTTTAAGTTATAGTTCTAGGCTTAGATCTAGGTGACAAGATCACGAGCTATAGAGCATTTCTTCTTCAAGGTCAGTTTTTTTTTTTTTTTTAAGATTTGTTTTCTCCAAGCCTAAAAATTTCAGATTCGGTTAATTCTAGATCTGGTTATTAGGGTTGGCAGTATCTCAAATCACCCAAGCTCTCAAGTTCAAGCATTGATTCAGGTAGGTAGGCTTCTTCAATAGTCTTCTCTCCCCCCTCTCATTCCCTCTTCTGACTACCCTTTCTTTCTTAATTTAAGATTTCAATTTCAGTTGTTACATTATTGCTTTCCCTTTTCCCCAAGGTTCATGGCTAGTGTATATGTTGGCTTTGCCCCTCCTAGCCATAAAACCATCATTTTATTCTTTTTATTTTAATTGCCTCCCTTTCCCTAAAACCAAGTAGAGTAACCATTGTAAGAGTGACTTTTCGGTCAAGTGGGAAGCTCATATTATAATGCATCTCTCGGGCTACGTAGAGAAACCTACTTGTGAGCCTCTCTCTAGCTTTATCCCCTTTCTTTTATTTTATTTTTATTTCAGCATTTTTTCCTTCATTGCTTTTTAATTACGTGGGTTGTTTATTTTCAGTTATTTATTTATTCAATTTTAATTACGTGGCTTGCGTATTTAAATTCTTAGATGACGAATGGTTAGGACGTTATTTTAGATACATATGTTTAGGACGGTAGTTAGAATTAGATCACAACCATTAATCGGTTCACTTTCGTATTATGAAAAGAAGCCAAAAATAAAGTGAATGCTCTCCCTGTGTTTGACCTGTAGCTACACTAATCCGTACGCTTGCGGTTACATTTTAAATTCTAACAGGTAGGGAACATGGCAGTAAGCAAAATTAAGTTATAGCAGTAGCCTATTAAGCACCAAAGGTAAATAAAAATCCCATGTTATATGCTCTAAAATCAGTCATACTAGTAATAAGAAAATCAGCAACACTTAAGGTAAAAAGTGATACAAATAAAGGTTAAACAATGGCTAAAAGGGGGTGGGTTTTAATAGAAGTTAATGGGGTAAATAATGAGGGAATAATGGGGGAATGGGAGGGTTCATTCTATACTACCCTGCCTGTGTCCGAGAAAAAAAAAAAAAGACAACCCAGATTTTGAAGACGGTGTCCAATAACAGTCCGATTATTGAAAGGAGTTCAGCAACAACCCAGTTTTGAAGTAAAGAACAACAGCACCCAGTATTGAAGAGAAATTTAGCGATCCAGCATCAAAGGGAGATCAAGCAGACAGTTCAACATCAAGGGAAAAATGGCAACAACGTTCACATCAAGGGAGATAAAACAACGATGCATTCAGCATGAAAGGGTAACAACAAAGAGATATTAGCCGTGAGAGAGCGAAGCGAACAAGATATAAGAGATGGCAGTAGGAAAATTGGACGAGAGAGGGGGAGGTGAGAGAAGAGAGGACCGAGAGAGAAAAGGAGAGGCGAGAAAGAGAGAGTGAGAAAGACGAGATTGAGAGAGAGAGAGAGAATCGTGAGAGGGGTGGGGGGTTAGCTCATTGGCTATTTTTCAATTCTAATTCATCAACTCTCAATGTCCAATGGCCTTACACTTTTAATAGAATAAACTTCTAAAAATAAAAAAGATACTTGGAAACTCAGTTATTTGAAATAATAAACTACCTAATAGAAAGAAGTCCTAGTTTCTAATTATTTAAAACAAATCAAACAATATCATAATTAAAGCAAAGTAAAGTAAGATTTGGTGGGGTCCACAAGATTTACTGAATGGGGAAACAAGGGGGTCGAACCTAGCACTAGGAGCTGGTTTGACTCCTCTCTTTCCTCCTTTCTTCTTCTTTCTTCTTTCTTTTTCCTGGTTTCTTCTAATCCTCCAACCACAGAGATGAGACTGGTTGGGTCTTCTTCTTCTTTCGATTGTACACTTTGATGACCCCATCAACTCTCCCGGCTTGAAAAAATTCACGTCCGGTGAATTACGACTCAGGTAGTACTCAAACAGGCTTGGGTTGAGTCGTTGGATTTCTTGCAATGTGATCCACATATTGTCAATCTCCGGTCGCCCAAGCCACTCGACCAAAAGTTCTCTAGAACCTCCAGTGTGTGTGGACACAATCTTCTCATCAAGATTTTCTCAACTTCTTCAGTCTTTCTTGTGACCATAGGCACAGGTGGTAATGAGGTGGGGGGAAGTGGTTGGTTTGGTTCAATAGTCTCATCAATGGTGAAGGGAAAGTCCTCAAAGTCATCAGGATAGAAAGGGGTAATAGTAAAGGTACCATGGTATGGGACAAGGTCTTCAACATTGAAAATATTACTGATTTCCATACTAGATGGTAGATCAAGAACATACGCATTGGCACCTATCCTCTTGAGTACTTTGAACGGACCTATGCTACGAGCATGCAGCTTGCTTGCTTTTCCCCTAACAAAGCGTTGCGGCTTAATTCTAACCATCACCATATCGCCCTCTTGAAACTCTTGTAGTCTTCTGTGCACATCTGCCTTCGACTTATATTGCTCGTTGCTCAGTGCTATTTGTCTTCTTATACCTACATGCAAATCATGTATATGCTGAGCAAAAGACTCGGCTGACTGGGAGGTCCTGGAACTAGACACGACGGGAACAAGGGCTATGGGTGCCCGAGGCTGTATCTTGAACAGATCTCAAAGGGGGATAGACCAGTGGTACGGTTCTTAGAACTATTATATGCAAACTCAGCCTGGCTAAGGACTCGATCCCAACTGGTAAGGTATTCTCCTATGAGGCAATGCAATAAATTCCCTAAGCTCCTATTGACAATCTCTGTCTGGCCATCGGTCTGAGGGTGAAAAGCAGAGGAGAAATGGAGCTTCGTGCCCATCATCCGCCATAGGGTCCTCCAAAAATGACTGGTGAACTTAACATCCCTATCGGACACTATGATGAGGGGCAACCCATGGTACTTGACAACCTCATTAAAAAAAAGTTTGGCTACTATGGATGCATCAGAGGTCTTAGAGCATAGGATGAAATGGGCTATCTTCGAGAAGTGGTCTACAACCACATAAACATAATCATGGCCTCTCAAAGTTTTTGATAGACCAAGCACGAGTCCATGCTAGGGTCCTACCAAAGGGAATGGGGAACGGGTAAGGAAGTGTACAAACCCGTGTTTTGCTTGTTTAGCAGTCTGGCATGTCCTACACTGACTTACAACTCTAGCAACATCCCTCTTCAGTCCTGGCCAGAAGAATCGGTCCTCAACGAGGGTGATGGTCTTATCTCGACAGAAATGGCCAACGACTCTCCCAGGATGCAATTCCCAGATCAGGAAATCTCAGAGTGAAGTCCTGGGAATGCACAACTTGCTTCCTTTGAAAAGGAAGCCATCCCTAAGTAGGTAGTCCTAGCGGTTGACTGGGTTGTCTTCACTCAAGGAAGTGAACAACTCACTAAAATCAAGACAGGTGGGGTATTGGTCCTTAAATCGCTCGAACTCTACAACCTCTACACTCATTGCCTAGAGTAACACACTAGCCCGACTCTTAGCATTGGTATAACTGAGGAACATATTCACCCGGCTCAGTGCATCTGCAACAATATTCTTGACACTAGGTCTGTGCTTGAGTACAAAAGTGTACTCTTGGAGAAACTCAACCCACTTGACATGTCTCTGGTTAAGTTTCTTTTGGGCACTCAGGTATCTCAGAGCCTGTGGTCAGAGAATAGCACAAATTCTTATAGTAAAAGGTAATATCGCCAATAGTACAATGACTAGACAACCGCATAGAATTCCTTGTCGTGTGTGAAATATCGTTACCTAGCTTCATTAAATTTCTCACTAAAACAGGCAACAGGGTGGCCCTCTTGTCCTAGGACACCACCTATTTCAATACCAGATGCATCGCAATTCACTTCGAAGACCTTAGAGAAATCTGGGAGGCGCAAGACTTAAGCTTTAGTCATAAGCTTTTTAATCTTATTAAAGGCCTTCATAGCACTCTCAGTCCATTGAAACTCCTTTTTCATGCAATCGGTGCTAGGAGACATAACGGAACTAAACCGGTAAATAAACCTCCTGTAGAAAGTGGCTAAGCAATGAAAGCTTCATACCTCATGGACATTAATTGGCTCAGGCCACTTTACAATCTCTCTCACTTTCTTAGGGTCAGCAAATACTCCCTGAACTGACATAACAAATCCTAGGAACATGACTTGATCACTCATGAAGGTGCACTTCTTGAGGTTGATATAGAGTTTCTCTTGTAAGAGCACATGAAAAACCTTCTGTAAGTGATCCAAGAGGGAAGACGGGATTTTACTACAGATGAGGATGTCATCAAAGTAAACCACTAGGAACTTGCCAATGAACGGTTGAAGCACTTGATTCATTATCCTCATGAAGATTCTAGGTGCATTTGACAAGCCAAAAGGCATGACTAACAACTCAAAGAGGCCATCCTTCATCTCGAAGTCTGTCTTCCACTCATCTCTAGGCCTAACCCTAATTTGGTAGTACCCGCTCTTGAGATCAATCTTCGAAAAGATCGAAGAGTTGGCCATCATATCCAACATATCATCAAGCCTAAGGATAAGGAACCTATACTTGATGGTGATCTTATTGATGGCCCTACTATCAACAAACATACGCCAAGTTCCATCTTTCTTTGACCTGAGCAAGGCAAATACGGCACACAGGCTAAGGCTTTCCCTAATGAATCCCTTCTGTAACAGTTCATCCACTTACCGTTTGAGTTCGGCGTGCTCTTTGGGATTTATTTGGTAATGGGATAAGTTTAGGAGAGAGGATCCTGGAACTAAGTCAATAGCGTGCTGGATGTCACGCATAGGCGGTAACTCATCAGGTAGTTTCTCAAGGAATAACTTCTTGAATTTTCTCAACAAGGGTTGTACTTCTCTAGGAGCCTCAGTGAATAAGTGTGACCTATCGGTATTACTCTGTGTGGCAACTAGAGCATAAATCACCCCTGACACTTGACACTCTCCTTCAAATTATTGTTGATTTAAAATGTTGAGTGTTTTGGTGGGGGAGTGTTTTTACATCCCTTGTGTTCTAGAACCCTAACTTCCCTAGGGGCACTGGGGTTTAGTCTGATTTTCTTCTGTTTGAACTCAAAGATAGAGGAACTAAACACCTCAGATTAACGGGAATGGTGGACTGATCAACCCAGGCAACCTTACAAGGCTTGGGGTGGGGTTCAGGTTTGAGGCCCATTCGAGCAACAATACTCTTGGCGACCACATTTATGCAACTCCCATTGTCTATGGCAACGTGGCAATTCTTACCCTGATGACATGTATAAGTGAAGAAAATATTAGTTCGCCGCCAATCATCGCTACTCCTAGGTTGTGAGACCATCCATCGCACAATGCCGAGCTTGAGGTTACCGACCTCCTTAGTGTCCTCATCAGATATGGTCTCATCTGGTCTATGATCCTCATACACATAGTCTTGAAAACCCTCTTGGTCACCTTCTTCAGGAGTTTGTTCTCCCACATAAAGATTCCTATTGGGACACTCTCTGGAGAAGTGACCAAACCAGCGATACTTGAAGCACTGTTGTTGCCCACTACTCTTGAGTGTTTCTCCCAAAATTCCTTTACCCCTGTTGTCAAATTAACGTTGTGGTCATTAATGCTGGTCTCCCATTGAGGTCATTAATGCTGCTAATCAGCAAGCCGAGGATTTTATGGTTGCTCGGCTTCATGTGCATTCCGACCCCAGTGAGGCTGCCCAACCCCCTTCCTTTGCCTCCCATTGCTGGTCACCCTTGTTGATCCCTTTGTCAAGCTCAACATTGATGCAACATGGTGCTCTGAAAGCTAGAAGGGCGGTCTGGGTTTTATTATTAGAAATAAAGATGGTAATTGTTTATTGGCGGTGTCTGAGGGTGTTAACCTCTCCTCGGCCTTAGAAGGTGAGGCTTGTGCCCTTCGTGCAGGTCTCTTGGAGTGCTTCTTGCTTGGGCTATCCCATGTTGTTGCTAAGTCAGACTGCCTAGAGCTGGTCAACTTCCTTCACAATCCCTGTGTGCCTCCTCCGCTGATTTACTAACCTATCGTCAAGGATATTAGTCACTTATGTCAATACTTCTCGGAATGTAAGGTTGTGTTTATTTCTAGGGAATCCAATTGTGTTGTTGATTCCTTGGCTAGGAAAGCCATGTTGGTCTCATGTAAGACAGTTTGGCTACCCTCCACTCCGTGGCTGAAGGAGAACTATAACCTTTCAATTGCGTGCTTTTCACGATCTAATGAATAGTCCCATTTCTACTAAAAAAAACAAAAAGAGAGAGAAAGGAAATAATATTATATTTTATTTTTATTTTGTACTTCTATTTAAATGAAATAATTATAATAACAATACTACAAAATAAATATTATAACCTCTCTCTCTTTAATAATAATAATAATAATAATTATTATTATTATTATTATTATTATAATAGGATTAAAATAAGTATTTTCCATAAAAAATAAATATTTTAATGTGAGATTGCACAATTATTTGTGCATATTCATTTTGTTTGACACATAGTTTATCATTAGTCAAAATCATGTTCTAATGGTAATTCCAAAGCAATTGATAGTAATTAGGGGTGCAACAAGGCCGGGTTGGGCCGGGCTTCTTAATTAAAACCCTAGTCCAACCCTGAGTCCTGTTAACTGGACCCAAACCTGGCCTAACCCCTAACCCGACTCGGGGCA
>CM040965.1:19195479-19218789 GCA_022985045.1 Macadamia tetraphylla | reverse complement strand
ACCCCCAATCAAACATTTTTGAATATATTGATAATTTAACAGATCCAACACAAAAAGCATGTCTTGAACACCTCAAACAAAATATCAAAAATCAAACCACTGTCTAACCTTATAATTTACAAAATATACTTCACAAATTTGATAAAACGCAAACCTCTGCCCCTGACCATTCCACTCGAATCAAAACCCTTGAGACCACTACTGCAACTTTGCAGCATGAAATCAAAACTATCAAACAACAATTATCCCTCCTATCTCGGCAAACACCTCCGAAAAAACCTACAACCAAAGAACCAATTCCAAATGAACCATTTGAAAATCCTTTTGCTAATGACACCCTTTGTAATACCCTACTTTTTAAACCCGGTCTAATTTTGCGGTTGACCCGGTTTAACCGTACAGGAACCGAACCAGAGGGAGTCAGAGCGGGTTCTTTGTGGGCTATGATGGCAAGGGTGACCTTAAACACCGGCTGGCCCGACAAGTCCGAGCCAGTGCCTGAAGAGACGGGAGTGCCCAAGCCATGTACATGCACCTACCATAAGGCCATGTACGGATAAAGTAGGTATTATAGCCGTATTTTAAGGTATATCGATGCTACATCGTATGCGAGGTGGGGTTCGTGCGAGGCCGAACTCGTCAAAATCGCAAGTTTGGCCCTCAGGTGGGCGGACAGGTGGGTGCACCCACCCACCTGAGTGACCCATCCATATGCACTATTCACTTATTTAGGAATTATATATATAGCTTTATGTTTTTCTTTTCTTTCCATTTATGTCACCCAGACGTTGGTGAGGATAGTAAAGAGGAGAGAGAAAAGGGAAGAAGAAGGAAGAAGGAAGAGGAAGAAGGGAAGGATTTTAGCGGCGCCGAAGCTTGATCTTCCCATTCCGACGCCGGGAGAGTGATCTTCAACTCTAGATCTACAGTTAGAGGTAAGCAAAGTTGGGTTTTGTGAACATTCACCATACCCAAGCTTTAAACCCTCGATTCGAGTATGGTTTCTTGAGATCTTGTAAATCTCCTTTGAAATGATGAATCTAAGGTTTAATGGATGCTTTATGTGTTGATCTTGAAGGATTTGAAGAGGTATTGACAAGGTGGAAGAAGCATTGTGGGTTTGAAGTGATTGGAGAATTTGAAGTCGTTTTTGAGCAAAGAAGGTAAGATGGTTTCCCATCACTTGAATCTAACCTAGATCTAGGTTAGAACCATCCTATAGGACCTTGAAGGTGTGAAGAATGGGTTGGGAAAAGCCCCATTTGAATCCCCAAAGAATGGAGAAAGTTGGGAAGAAACAGGGTGTTTCCCGCCAAGACCGGTGGGTGCAACCGGTGGGCCCCTACCCGCCTGTGGGCACCCACCTGAGAAGGCAGGGGGGCCTTCGGGCACAACCGGCGGGCCCAACCGACGGGCCAACCGGCGGGCCATCCTACCCGCCGGTCCTAGCAGGGGCCCCTGGCCCAACCGGCGGGTGGAACCGACGGGCCATACCGGCCCCTACCCGCCGGTCCCAACCGGTGGTAGGGCCGTGGGCAGGCCTTCACTCGACCCTGTGTGGCCGAGGGTGATCCTTATGTCGATTGGACCCAAATCGGACGTGTGACCTTCTTTTGACGTTATAAACATGATTTTGTCATCGGTTTCATTAATTTTGACCCTAAAATGGTGAAGTTCTAACCCGCTCAATTATGTTAGGTTCACCAAATCCTACCGATTATACGGATCTCACCCGTCAACGGGAATCTTTATGCCTTGGTAAGGGGGGAGAGGACGTTTGGCCTTGTTTCAAGGCATTGTTTGGCATTCATTTAATTATATCTAGTCTAGTCATGCCATCATGAATATGCTATGTAGATTATTCATTCCACACATTGATGTGCATATGTGCTATGTTTACTTTCCAAATGCCAATTGAATTAGATGTTTATATGTTGAATGTGGACATCATTGTGCATGTTGCATTGATAGACTAGATGTCAGAGTCGGCTTGGAGCAGTGCATTGGTGGCCGTGGAATGGGACACGGAGGCACTATGCAATCGTACTATTATCATATAGGAGCATGCGGTATTAGGATTCTCACCATCCTCTACGACCCTTCCCAGGGGTTAAGGTGTTGGGTTATCATTTGGGAAGCGTCGGGTCATCGGGTCACTATGGCGGTTAGACATAACGCTGACGGGTCATGTAGGATGTCGGAACCCGGGTGGTACATTCAAGAGGGCCAATCGTCGCTTTTAAATTTTGGAGTCAACACCTTTATTTTCGATCATTTACATTTCGTTGAGAGCCGGTGGACGGCATTGTCTTTACTTTTTCGAGTACTCACGGTGGGCCTTCTCCGACAGCCCTATGGGCGATCGCGGGGGGAGTTCGGTGGTACCGGAGTATCGGCGCATTGTGGTTGTAGTAGCCCTAAAACCAAGGACTTAGTAATGTTGCTTAGGTGGATGTGATTTAAAATGTATAGCATGGCATGTAGTGCATATGATGTGTTGTGATGTGGGGATCTTGTGGTCCATCTTACCACTTCGAGCTAGTGAGCTCATCCCGTATCGCCTCTTTAGATGATTTTACGGTCATACATCCGAGGAGCAGGGGTGGGTCCCACATCGAGTTTCTCAAGAGGACCGTGGACCCTGAAGAGTTAGAGCACGGCATTGCTCGTGCTAGAGTTGTGTCTTGGGACGCATTCGAGGCGAGTGAGCTCCACCTTTGAGGCCATTTTGAGCTCCACTTCGAGGCCGAGTGAGCTATACTACGTGATGCCGAGTGGGCTCAACCCTTGATGCCGGTGAGCTCTAGCCTTGATACAGTGCTGTGTACTCGATTGTTTTGGTGGATTTCCTTATGTACTTGATATTTGAATCTTATTTTATTGTGTAAATATCATGCCTTCGGGCCCACATGTATATAATAATTGTATCACAATCCGGGTATCAAGTATATGGGATTATTCACAGGTAAAACTTAGTCTTCCGCTGATCTGATGAGTTTATATTAGTTGTGTGTATGCTGTGGTGGAATCGATTCGATGATCTGGCAGTTTGGGTTAACTGTGTTAACTCGGCCCTTTGCCCGGTTCGGTGTGAGCGGGTGTGACAAATGGTGGTATCAGAGCGTGATGCTCTGCTCCACTCACAGCATACCATTAGAATCCCGTAGACTCTATAATAGGGAAATGGGGTTGGGTTAATGAAAAAAAAAACTTTTAAGATTAAAAGCCACAGAAAGAAAGTATAAAAAGGGGTTGCATTATATGTTGCATTCATGGCATGCGTGAGTATAGATAAAAGGGGATTATGTTGGTGATATAACCTATAGAGTACTATTTCGATGTAAATTTTGGCAAGATAACGCGTAAAATGGGTTTTCCCAAAATTTACACACAAATACCGATAAACAAAGATAATATGACATAACAATGATCAAGTAGCAAAATACACAACTAAACTACAAAGGTATTCCACATCTGAATTCACCACAAAAATCCACTATCCAAAAATATATTATTCCATAAATGAATCCAGTTACAGCGCAAATATAAGAAATGAAATATACAACAAGGTCTACAAAAAGGGAAAACAGGTAAACAGCTGGTGTGGGTGAGCCAAGCCCTCACTGGTCATCGTCGTCATCATCGATGATCACCATGTTCGCCGGAGGCCTAGAGTTGACGTTGAGGCGGTGATCGTAATAGTCAAACCTCGCGTTCACCAGCCGTACCTCCCTCCGAAGCTGGCCAAAATCTGCTGAGATAGCGTTGGCCGTGGTGTCCAAGTCCTGACCCAGCCGGAGGAAGGAATCCTTCAAGGTGGCCTGCCTCTCCAGGATGCGTTCCTCCCTGGAGGCACTCTCGTCCAGCCATCTCAGTAGTGCAAGGCCCGCATGGAGGACATCATGCCCTCGAAGTCGTAGGCACCACTCCCAGGTGGTGGGGCTCTATATGGTGAGGCTGCAGCTCTGGAAGAACTAGGGCCAGGACCTCTCGACTCCTGAGGCGCCTCCTCAGGGATGCCACCACCCATCAGATCCTCCTCATCCTGAGGAATGTAGTCCTTATCCTCCTCACTGGACTCCTCCTCCATGGGGACATCCTCCATAGGGGCAGCCCTCCTACCCCTACCTCTCTGAGCTCCTGATCTCGGGGGTGTATCCATGAGAGTATGGAGACCCATCCTCAGGAGGTTACTCCGGTCAAACCTATCAGCCGAAGCCTTCCCCTCCTCGCCACTCAGGTCCACCCCGAAGAACTCGAAGATCTCGGTGAGGATCCTGCCATAGGGGAATCCTCCATCCTCAGGGTGGGAAGTGTGGTGCTCCATCGTCCTGAGGATAATGTACGGAAGGCATAGGTGCTCGCCGCCTCCCTCTGCGGCCGTGTAGATGCAGAAAGCGATGAAGGCCGCCATGAAACCCACCTGGTTCCGATGACCTCCTCTGGGGAGCAGGTTGAACTGGACCAACCGGGCAAATAGACGAACCTCGGGGTAAAAGGGGACGCCCTCGGACCGGACGTTCCTGCCGTAGATGGTCTCGTAGATGAAGTCCGTGTCGCCAGCTCATGAACGGTCCCGAGGCTTACTCCGGAGGCGTAGTATCGGTGTCCAGCCGCCGATATACCCAGGATGCTGGCCAAGGTACCCACCGTCAGCTGGATGTCTACCCCCTTCACCAAGCTGCTAATGGTGAACTCCCCGTATGGATACGACACCTCTAAGTTGCAGTAGAATCGATGGACTAGCTGCTCGTAGCATGGTCGGTCTACGTGAAGAATAGAGTCCCAGCCCAATACTGAGAACCTCTCCTGAAGCCGAGCCTTGTGGAAGTCCTCGACTACCACGGTCTTCTCCATCATCACTGACCTCTTCAGGAAGTTCGGCCAGTTGGCTGCTGCCTCTGCACTAAGGAAGTGCTCCTCATCATAGTCTGTAGGATCAGACCGGGCAGGTCCGGGTCTCCCTGTGCGAGGGGCTGAAGAGCTGGTCTCTGCACTCTTCCGCTTAGTAGCCGTTGTCTTGCGTCGTACGCCAGAGGATGATGGTCCTTTGCCGGTGCGAGATGACATCCTGGCAAGAATGAAAAGAAGATAGGGTGAGTACAGAAAGGAAAATGACAACAGCATTAAAAAGGGGAAATCCAAAACCCAAATACTCACAAAATGGAAACGGCGACAAGCTAGGAATGATAGGGAACCTATGGACATGATGCACGGTAGTTGACAATGCAGAGAAACATGCCAAAACAGTAAAATGACAGCAAAAGCAAAGAGCATAAATAAAACGAGGGGATTCAATTCCAATGCGCAAATTCGAACATAATGGAGAACAACCGGAAACCATGGGACTAAGACGAAATGCCATAGTAGCGAGATCATGAAAGTGCAAGAACATACCCAAATAGACTATGGAGTTCCATGAATACAATTATGGGATGAAAATCAAGGAAACCAATACAAAAAGAGGATTTTCATGAAAATACATGGGGATTCCAAGCCTAATGGATGATTCATGAAATCTAAAGCATATCAAGCACAAAACAAGTGAAATGCATCACAAAGGAATCATCAATTGGAGAAAAGGATCAAAAATTTAAGAAACCCCCAAAATTGGGAACCTAGGGCACGAATTGGGGTTTTCTCCAAATGAAGAGATAAAATTCCTATAAACTACAAACGACCATAGTAGAAGCATCACAATCACATGGAAATGCTATTCTATGGAGAAAAATATGGAAAGATAACCTAAAGTGAAGCCTACACATGCATTTTACCTCAAAAGGGAAATTCTGAGAAAAGAAAAGGAGGAACTTACTTGAAGGAGGGAGAGTTGACTCTTCTCTAAAGCGCCGAGTTGATGAGTAGACTCTCGAGTAGAAGCGCCGAGGAGACCTCCAAGATCGCCCAAGGAAGAGAGGAAGAAGAGAAAGAGTTGGGAAAGGGACAAGTCGAGCAGGCTGAGGGCCTCGTCGTTTTTACACCGGCAGACGGCGGGTATGACCGGCTGGCCCCTACCCGCCGGTGCCACCCGCTGGTTTGATGCACTAGGACCGGCGGGCTCGACCGACGGGCCCCTACCCACCGGTGCAGCCCACCGGTTGTGAAAATTTGGAAATTTTGAAAAAAAAATTTTCCTTCTCTCCTCCTAGCATGATTACATTGATCCTCATTATTGATTATTATTCCTATGATTAATGTGCTATGGTCAAGTGGGACCATTGACATATCTGTTGGGGCCTTTGCCCTGTATCTTGGAATTAAGCTGCGGTTATTTACAGGCTATCATACACTACAACACCTTATGTGATGGCATAAACTTGTGTGCCAAAATCAATTCTACGGTGTTTAACCAGTATGGTGTGTGATATGTTCCAGGTACAGGAATACGATGGTACGTACTAGATCCGGTAGTAATGCCCGAGGTATCTCTGGGGTCCTCGTCCGTCGGCGACCACAAAATCCCTGGGGTCCCGCTCAGGGGCAAACCTCACCTCCACTACCTCCAGAGACCCTTGGTCGGGGTGGGGCACATGGGGACCCACCTATGACTGCACTCCGGACCCTCCACGGTCATTACAGAGAGATGTTGCTACTATAATTCAGCGAGTCCCAACAAGCTTTTTCAGAACAAATGCTTAAAGAAATCAACATTTATGATGCTATCCAAGAACAGCTTGGACTTTTCTCAACCCGGTCAACCTCCCCGGGTACTCACTCCACAGGACCCGCCTGTAGGGTCGGGAAAGGGACCACAAGTGGGGGGTATACCTCCAATCCCACCATTCGGTGTTCCTCAGTATGGGATGCCTCCTCCATACTCCTACTATCCTGCTTATGCTCCTAACTTCCCGACGACTAGTAATACGTCAAGGGTAGTGGAGTCATTCAAGAGGAACTTACCACCTGTATTCTCTAAGGTGGGGAGTGATCCTCTGGAACTGGATCAATGGATCCAAGAATTAGAGAAGATATTTGAGGTGCTTGAGTGCACGGATGCACAGAAACTCATTTGTGCTGGTTTGCAACTCAAGAAAGAGGCAAATTCTTGGTGGCAAGCCTCCAAGCCTATATTGTTGGCTGCTCATCCAGAACCCACTTGGGAGCAGTTCAAGGAGTTGTTCTTGGACAACCATTATCCGCGTAGCTTCAGAGACCGAAAGGAGACTGAGTTCATGGCCTTAGCTCAAGGAGAGACTGTCCTTGAGTACCAACAGCAATTCGAGAGTTTGTTCCATTTTACCCCAAGGCATATGAGGACAGCTGAAAAGAAGGCAGCAAGGTTCCTAAAAGGCCTAAAGGCATCTATTGGGTCTGTACTTGAGGTACTGGATTTGACCAAATATGGCCAGATTGTGCAGAAGGCCAAGACCATGGAGGATAAGCAAAAGGGTGAACAGATCCTCACTCCTGGACTGTGGAAGAGGACAAATCTATTCCCGGATATGGGAAATTCCTCCAAAGCATACCGTGGATCATACAGTTCTGGGCCTATGTATAGGCAGCCCTCTAGGCCATCTGGCTACCCTCCTAGACCAGTTGGTGGTTCGGGTTCCACCTCTTTTCGGCCGAACACAAGTGTGGCACCTACAGCTCCAAGGCCACCTCGACCTCCATCTGCAACGGGTTAAGTGCAGAGGGGCCCCGCTCCAGTTCCGACGTCTCAGATTCGTTGCTTCAACTGCCATTCATATGGGCATTATGCGAAAGACTGTTGGGTCAGACAAGCCTTGCCCTCCAGTCAGCCCTCTGCGTACCGACCTCCCTTACCTCGAGGGAATCAACCGCAGGGAAGGATGTATGCTCTATCAGCCGAGGAAGCTGAGGCCAGTACAGAAGTAGTTGCAGGTACATTTTAAATTAAGAAATTCATTATGATTAATATTGATGACCTGCTGAAATTATATGCATTGTTATACTAGGTATCCTACCCATATCAGGCATACCAGCCTATGTTTTATTTGATTCAGGAGCTACTCATTCATTCACATCTAAGAGATTTGTAGAGAAACTTGGGATGTCACCCAAGATCCTAGATCATGGAATGATTGTTAGTATGCCTACTGGTAAAGTTGCACAGTTGAAGGAAGTGTATGGGCCGTGCCCAGTGGAAATTAGTGGGAAGAATCTTGATGCGCAACTCATTAAGTTTAATATGCAGAATTTTGATGTTATATTGGGTATGGATTGGTTGTCGGCTCATCGAGCTAATGTGATCTGTGCTGAAAAGTTGATAAGGGTGACAGATGACGAAGGAAAAGAATTGGTATACCGAGCAGATCCCATGAAAAGAGTGAAGAAGGTCCTTGTCTCTGCTCTTCAAGCAGTAAGATTGCTAGAAAGTGGATGTCATGGTTACTTGGCATCGGTACTTGATGTTGATGCAAGGATTACACCTCTAGAAGAGGTAAAGGTGGTTAAAGAGTTTCCCAACGTTTTCCCAGATGATCTAATGCATTTACCACCTGATAGAGAGTTGGAGTTTGCCATAGATTTGACTCCTGGAGCAGCTCCAGTATCTAAGGCTCCATACAGGATGGCACCAGCTGAATTGAAGGAGTTGCAGATGCAGTTGCAGGAATTATTAGAAAAGGGGTTTATTCGCCCAAGTGTTTCACCTTGGGGTGCCCCAGTGTTGTTTGTCAAGAAGAAAGATGGTAGCTTGCGTATGTGCATAGATTACCGGGAGTTGAATAAGTTAACCATTAAGAATCGGTATCCATTGCCACGCATTGATGATTTATTTGATCAGTTGCAGGGAGCCAGAGTATTTTCAAAGATAGACCTTCGGTCCGGCAATTATCAGCTCAAGATAAAGAACAGTGATATACCCAAAACAGCATTTAGGACTCGATACGGTCACTATGAGTTCCTAGTGTTGTCCTTCGGGTTAACCAATGCACCGGCAGCATTCATGGATCTAATGAATCGAGTATTTCAGGATGTGCTCGACAAATGGGTTATTGTTTTTATTGAAGATATCTTGATCTACTCCAAGACCGAAGAGGAGCACACTCAACACTTGAGAATGGTGTTACAGAGGTTGAGAGATCAATAGTTGTTTGCCAAGTACAGCAAGTGTGAATTCTGGCTTGAACAAGTTGGATTCCTGGGGCACATAGTGTCTAAAGCCGGAATCGAAGTAGATCCTGCTAAGGTGAAAGCAGTAGTGGAATGGGAAAGCCCCAAGAATGTTACTGAAATTAGAAGCTTCTTGGGTTTGGCTGGATATTACCGGCGCTTCATCAAGAATTTTGCTCGGATCTCAGCACCAATGACCAAGTTGACTAAAAAGGGTGTGAAATTCGACTAGGCAGAGGAATGTGAGAAGAGCTTCCAGGAATTGAAAGAAAAGTTGGTGACTGCCCCTGTGCTGACTATTCCTGAAGGCACAGGTGGAATGACAGTCTATACCGATGCTTCCAAAGTCGGTTTGGGTTGTGTTCTCATGCAACGCGGTAAGGTAATAGCGTATGCATCCCGAAAATTAAAGGAGTATGAGAAGAATTACCCACTCATGACTTGGAACTAGTGCGTCATTTTCGCCCTTAAGATCTCGGCGACATTATTTGTATGGGGAGAAGTGCAGATATACAAAGGATCACAAAGCCTCAAGTACTTCTTCACCCGTATGATTTGAACATGAGATAGAGGAGATGGCTTGAACTCATGAAGGATTATGACTGCGACATTCGATCATCCGGCAAGGCTAATGTAGTGGCGATGCATTGAGTCGGAAGACACGACGTGTCGCCTCATATTAGCGATCCCACCGCTCGTGCAAGAGGCGATGCTAATGGATGAAACCCTCTTATATGAAGGGGCAACCTTAGAGCTTGAACCTCAACCAGAAAACCTTAAATGGTTGACGGTATCCTTGACGGCTCTACAGGTGCATCCGGCGATTAGGCAAGAGGTGATAATGAAGCAACCTTTGGATCCTGAATTTCAGCGGATCAGGTTAAGGTTCAAGATCAAACAATGAACGACCCAGATTTTACTTTAGCCAGTGATGGGGCATTGATGTTTCGAGACAGATTGTGTGTACCCGATGATTTGGATATACAAGACAAGATAGTGCGAGAAGCACATAGCTCCGAGTACTCACTTCACCCAGGAAGTACCAAGATGTACAAAGACCTCAAACAAAGTTACTGGTGGCCAAACATGAAAGTCACCATAGCTCTGTATGTGGCGACTTGTCTTACATGCCAGAAAGTAAAAGCTGAGAGGCATCGACCTTATGGTACTCTTCAGCCACTCCCGATGCAGAATGGAAGTGGGAAAGGATTACAATGGACTTCGCACGGACTACCAAGTACACCTAAGGGAATGGACGCGATATGGGTGATCGTTGATCGGCTCACCAAGACGCTGCATTTCATTCCTATCAAGACCAAGTTCTCCATGGCCAAACTAGCACAACTTTACATGGACAATATAGTGCGCTTACATGGAGTGCCAGTGAGCATTGTTTAGATAGGGACCCAAGTTCACTTCCAGATTTTGAAAAAGCTTACAGTGCCCTTGGGATCACAAACTGAATTTGAGTCGTTTTCACCCACGACGGATGGTCGATCGGAGCGAACCATACAGATATTAGAAGACATGCTAAGGGCATGTACAATGGAGATGAGTGGCGTTGGGAAGAATATATACCTCTTATGGAGTTTGCATATAACAACAGTTACCAAGCTATAATTGGGATGGCTCTGTATGAGGCGTTATATGGCAGAAAGTGCAGAACTCCTTTGTATTGGGATGAGGTAGGTGAACGTCGAATGTTAGGACCTGAGATGATACAGATGACTTGTGACAAAGTCGACGTTATTAGAGAACGGATTAAAGCAGCTCAGTCCCGTCAAAAGAGCTATGCGGACACCCGCAGAAAATGTATTGAATTTCAGCCAGGAGAAAAGGTATTTCTCAAGATCTCTCCTACTAAAGGGTTGCAAAGATTCCACAGAAAAGGGAAGTTGAGCCCAAGATACATTGGACCATTTGAGATCTTATCCCGGGTTGGCTCAGTAGCCTACATGCTTGCTCTGCCACCTTCACTTGGGGATGTTCACAATGTATTCCATGTATCCATGCTGAAGAGATACGTGCATGATCCATCTCATGTACTACCCGTGGAACCAGAGTACCTAGAAGCTGATCTGACCTATACAGAACAGCCAGCTGAAATTTTGGACCGGAAGGTGAAAACCCTTCGCAACCGCTCCATCTCCTATGTAAAGGTGCGATGGGCTGGTCACTCACTTAAAGAAGCATCTTGGGAGGTAGAAGATGAAATGCGAGCCAAGTACCCTCATCTTTTTTATCAACCAGGTACGCAATTTCGAGGACGAAATTTTTCAGAAGGGGGGGTTATGTAATACCCTACTTTTTAAACCCGGTCTAATTTCGCGGTTGACCGGTTTAACCATACAGGAACCGAACCAGAGGGAGTTAGAGCGGGTTCCTTGTGGGCTATGATGGCAAGGGTGACCTTAAACACCGGCTGGCCTGACAAGTCCGAGCCAGTGCCTGAAGAGACGGGAGTGCCCAAGCCGTGTACATGCACCTACCATAAGGCCATGTACGGATAAAACAGGTATTATAGCCGTATTTTAAGGTATATATGTATGCTACATCGTATGCCAGGGGTGGGGTTCGTGCCGAGGCCCGAACTCGGTCAAAATCGTAAGTTTGGCCCTCAGGTGGGCGGACAGGTGGGTGCACCCACCCACCTGAGTGACCCATCCATGTGCACTATTCACTTATTTAGGAATTATATATATAGCTTTATGTTTTTCTTTTCTTTCCATTTATGTCACCCGTACGTTGGTGAGGATAGTAAAGAGGAGAGAGAAAAGAAAGGGAAGAAGAAGGGAAGAGAAGGAAGAGGAAGAATGGAAGGATTTTAGCGGCGTCGAAGCTTGATCTTCCCATTCCGACGCCGGGAGAGTGATCTTCAACTCTAGATCTACAGTTAGAGGTAAGCAAAGTTGGGTTTTGTGAACATTCACCATACCCAAGCTTTAAACCCTTGATTCGAGTATGGTTTCTTAAGATCTTGTAAATCCCCTTTGAAATGATGAATCTAAGGTTTAATGGATGATTTATGTGTTGATCTTGAAGGATTTGAAGAGGTATTGATAAGGTGGAAGAAGCATTGTGGGTTTGAAGTGATTGGAGGATTTGAAGTCGTTCTTGAGCAAAGAAGGTAAGATGGTTTCCCATCACTTGAATCTAACCTAGATCTAGGTTAGAACCATCCTATAGGACCTTGAAGGTGTGAAGAATGGGTTGGGAAAAGCCCCATTTGAATCCCCAAAGAATGGAGAAAGTTGGGAAGAAACAGGGTGTTTCCCGCCAAGACCGGTGGCTGCAACCGGTGGGCCCCTACCCGCCTGTGGGCACCCACCTGAGAAGGCAGGGGGGCCTTCGGGCACAACCGGCGGGCCCAACCGACGGGCCAACCGGCGGGCCATCCTACCCACGGGTCCTAGCAGGGGCCCCTGGCCCAACCGACGGGTGGAACCGGTGGGCCATACTGGGTCCCCACCGCCGGTCCCAACCGGTGGTAGGACCGTGGCGGCCCCACTGTCGACCCACCCGTGTGGCCCCGAGGGTGATCCTTATGTCCGATTGGACCCAAATCGGACGTGTGACCTTCTTTTGACGATCTAAACATGATTTTGTCATCGGATTTCATTAGTTTTGACCCTAAAATGGTGAAGTACTAACCCCGCTCAATTATGTTAGGTTCACCAAATCCTACCCGATTCGCACCGGATCTCACCCGTACCGAACGAGAATCTTTGTACGCTACAGGTAAGTGGAGAGAGGACGTTTGGCCTTGTTTCAAGGCATTGTTTGGTATTCATTTAATTATATCTAGTCTAGTCATGCCATCATGAATATGCTATGTAGATTATTCATTCCACACATTGATGTGCATATGTGCTATGTTTACTTTTCAAATGCCAATTGAATTAGATGTTTATATGTTGAATGTGGACATCATTGTGCATGTTGCATTGATAGACTAGATGTTGTAGTCGACTTGGAGACGAGTGCATTGGTGGCCCGTGGAATGGGACACGGAGGCACTATGCAATCGTACTATTGTCATATAGGAGCATGCGGTATTAGGATTCTCACCATCCGTACTGACCCTTCCCAACAAAGGTTAAGGTGTTGGGTTATCATTTGGGGGGAAGCAGTGATCGCGGTCGTCGGGTCACTGTGGCGGTTAGACATAACGTCCGACGGGTCATGTAGGACAGTCGACAACCCCGGTGGTACATTCAAGAGGGCCAATCGTACTGTTTTAAATTGTTGAGTCGACCTTTATTTTCATCATTTACATTTCTGAGAGCCGTGGACGGCATTGTCTTTACTTTTCCGAGTACTCACGGTGGGCCTTCTCCGACAACCCTATGGGCGTATCGGGAGGGAGTTCGCGGTACCGAGTATCGCAAGACTTGGTTGTAGTAGCACTAAAACCAAGGACTTAGTAATGTTGCTTAGGTGGATGTGATTTAAAATGTATAGCATGGCATGTAGTGCATATGATGTGTTGTGATGTGTGGACTGCTTGTGATCCATCTTACCACTTCATCGAGCTAGTGAGCTCATCCGCGTATCGCCCTTTTTAGATGATTTTGCGGTCATACATCGAGGAGCACGGGTGGGTCCCACAATGAGTTTCTAAGAGGACCTGTGGACCCTGAAGAGTTAGAGCACGACACTGATCGCTCGTCGAGAGTTGTGTCTGGGACAACAGTTCGAGGCCGAGCTGAGCTCCACCTTTGAGGCCGTCTTGAGCTCCACTTCGAGGCCGAGTGAGCTATACTACGTGATGCCGAGGGCTCAACCTTGATGCCGAGTGAGCTCTAGCCTTGATACCGAGCCAGTGTGTACTCGATTGTTTTGGTGGATTTCTTTATGTACTTGATATTTGAATCTTATTTTATTGTGTAAATATCATGCCTTCGGGCCCACATGTATATAATAATTGTATCACAATCCGGGTATCAAGTATATGGGATTATTCACAGGTAAAACTTAGTCTTCCACTGATCTGATGAGTTTATATTAGTTGTGTGTATCTGTGGTGGAATACAAGATTCGATGATCTCGGCGGTTTGGGTTAACGGTGTTAACTCGGTCATCGCCTTGTTAGTGAACGGGTGTGACACCCTTCCTCCAGGATTTGTCCTTAGCATTTCTTCCCAAAATTGGTACATCCACATAACTCTTGTGGTTAATACCTCTTTCAAACTCTCAACCATTGCCCTTGTTGATTCAGGAGTCCCACTTAACTGTATCGATGATGGTGTCATTCCAACCCAATACTGTGAACGTACTACCCAGCGGCTTGCTACCGCAAATGGGTCCGGGTTGAATGTCCAGTATAAATTATCCAACACCCATGTCTACAAAAATGGTCTTTGCCTTCCCCAAACCTTCCTTCTGGCCAAAGACCTTGACCAAACTATCATCCTCGGACAACCATTTCTTGAAACTCTTAAACCATTCAAAATTACCCAAGACAGTATAACTACCAAATTTCAAGGATAAAAGGTTGTTTTCCCCTTTATACAAGCCCAAACTTCTAATAATCAAAGTATTAATAAAACTAAACATTTAAATTTTCTCAAAACTGAGCTCCTTCATCAAAGAATTGTGGAGCAGATCAATCATCCCAAAACTATTCACCAAATAGACCAACTCCGTTCTAAATTCGAGCATGATCTTTGCTCTGAGGTCCCCGATGCCTTCTGGCATCGGAAGAAACATGTGGTTCCCCTTCCTTACACCAAAGATTTTTCTGACCTACAAATCCTGACTAAAGCACGGCCTGCTCAAATGAATCAAACACTTCTTGAAATTTGTAAACAAGAAATTAACGACCTCTTAGCCAAAAAGCTTATTCGGCATAGCACCTTCCCTTGGAGCTGTACAACCTTCTATGTTAATAAAGCCTCTAAAATTGAAAGAGGTACCCCTAGGTTAGTTGTTAATTACAAACCCCTAAATGATGCCCTTCAGTGGGTATGATACCCAATCCCAAACCAAAAGGACCTTTTACACAGAATATATCAAGCAAAAATCTTTTCTAAATTCGATATGAAATCCAGATTCTGGCAGATCCAGATTTAAGAAAAAGACCGATATAAAACTGCCTTTACTACTCCCTTTGGCCTCTATGAATGGAATGTCATGCCATTCGACCTCAAAAATACTCTCAGTGAATTCTAAAAAATTATAAATGACATCTTTAATTCCTATGGACAATTTACAATTGTCTATATTGATGACGTTTTAGTTTTTTCTAATTCAGTGGAACAACACTTCAAACACTTAAGAACCTTTTATCAGATTATCAAATCTAATGGCCTTGTCCTCTCAAAAAGAAAAATAGAAATTTTTCTAACAAAAGTCCGTTTTCTTGGTCATTTAATCAATAAGGGTACCTTAACCCCTATTGACTGTGCCATTTCATTTGGTGACAAATTCCCAGACCAAATTCTAGAAAAAAACTAAATTGCAAAGGTTCCTTGGAAGCTTAAATTACGTTGGTGATTTTCTTCCACAAGTTAGTAAGATTGCCGAACCTTTGTATCTTCGGCTTAAAAAGAACCCGACCCCTTGGTCCTTGGCCCAAACAACTGCCGTTCAATCAATCAAAAAACTAGTCAAAGAAATTCCCTGCCTGTTTATCCCAAACCCTGAGGCTTTTAAAATAGTTGAAACCGACGCCTCAGACATTGGATATAGTGGAATCCTTAAACAAAAGCTCCCAGATTCTAACAAAGAACAACTTGTCTAGTTTACTTCTGGTGTCTGAAACTCTGCACAAAAGAACTATAGCACTATCAAAAAAGAAGTCATTTTCATAGTCCTTTGCATACAAAAATTTTAAAATGCATTATTAAATAAACCATTTTTAGTTCATGTTGATTGCAGCGCTGCTAAATTTGTTTTACAAAATGATGTCTCAAACTTAGCTTCATAACAGATTTTTGCCCGATGGCAAGCTTTACTCTCAATTTTTGAATTTCAAATTGAATATATTAAGGGAGAATCTAATTTTGTCCCTGACTTCCTTACTCGTGAATTGCTACAGGGTCAGATTCCTCAAATAAACCTTCTCAAAATGGCTCCCCCAAAAGAATTCATTTCTTCAAATTCCCTAGTTCGATCCAAATCCAGCTACGACACCACTGCCGCTCCCTCAAATCAAATTATCACCCATAGCCAATCCCAGTTGGCTTCAGCAAACCGTCATATTCCCATGCCGTAGTCTTTTCCTTGGCTGCCGGCCCCCTTCAAACCACAAACAGAGCCACCAGCTCTAGCCTTCAAACAACCCAGGACAAACCTCTCCAAACAGCTCAAGGATCCAAAATCAAGAGCTATTACCATGGAAAACCCCTCAAAGAAGATCTCTTCACTATTGAAGAAGTTCTTGAAAATTATATGGACTCTCCATCAAATATGACTAAACAAATCTTCTTTCAAGGATGGCACTATTATTCCCCTACGGCTGTAAAAACACAAGAATTTTATGAATACATTCTTGTTGACACTGACTCTGTCAGGCTCAAACTCAATTTTGACAAAAATGATCCATCCCTGGTCACACATACAACTGTGACCATATGCAAAATCCTTCGCCTCAAAGAGTGGAACAACCATCCCCTCACTTGTAAAAACTTTTCAAATACCTATACCCCTTCTGGGTATCATTACTATGACTACGAGGAGGCATGGTACAAAGCATTTCTATTTCAAAATAGGAACAACAGGCATTCCTGGTTCTTTTGTTTTGATTACAAATTCAACAATCAAATACCTCTCTGGCTTCCTCATTGGTGGGATCAATATGGCCCCATGGTCGATATCCTCCCAAAACAAATACAAGAATTCTTTCAAGTATTCTGCAAACATACCTAACAGCAACCACATCAGTCAGATCTCCTCTGGTTCTTCCTCCACTGCCGACTGGCATGGATTCTTTTTTGGGACTATGAGATCAATGACTTCCAAACCCAGGACTGGATAGCCCCTGTCCTCTCACGTGTTTACCACGTCAAATGGTGGGACAATTGTGATGTCTCCAAATATGAAAAATCGGCTCTCATCCAAAGTCTCACAGGCCTCAAGCCAATCTCGACCCTTCCGGCTTCCTCAAAATCAAGCATCAAAAGTGAAAAGTAAGCCCTTCTGGCTCACCTCGTCGAACTCGGCTCTGACTCAGAAGAAGAATCAAGTGACGGAGCTTATAGCCTTAGCTCCATCAAAATTTTTATGGCAATCCACTGCCACACTCAACAAATGGCCCAAGACCCCTCTGATGATGAGCCAGATGTTCCCTCCAGCAAGGCATCATCCTCAAGCAAATTCAAAATAATGACCTCTCGTAAATCTCGTCGGGCCACCTAGAAATCAAAATCAATGATCAATCGCTTATTTGGTCTACAACGTCCGCTAGGATGATTCTAAACTGGCCGACCGGTGATGTCGATAACTCACCTAGTCAGATAACCACGGACAACCTCATAGAGGAAAGGTGGTACTGCTACTATCTCAGGTTAAAGGACAGTCAGGCCAATACCAGGCTCAGTCAAATATGGTACAAAGCCCTTGATCAAACCAATACGAAAAATAGTGTCCCAGACACATGAAATGCTGTGGTACGATCATTGAAGATTCTAAATCAACGGCTGAGATTAAAGACTCCAAATCAATGGCCAAGAAAGAAAATTCCAAATCAAAGGTCGATATCAATCCCAACATTCAGCGCCAACAGTGCCTTCAAACAATACTCCAAATTCAAGTGCACAGTATTAAATGAAATGTAATTTGGTACTATTTCAAATGTAATTTAGAACAGTGTCAAATGAAATGTAAACGTGTCCTTTTTCCCTATAAAAGGGACACTTCCCCCCTACACAAAGCACTTGGTTATTTTCTCCCAATCCTAGAATTAGAGAGTGAGAAGCCTCCCTCCAAGAGAATCGGCCTTCTCAAAATTCTTCAAAGTCGAAGCTCTGCTGGACTACCTCAAAGCTCCATCGGTCTTCATCAACAACTCAAGGTTCCGATCGTTCCCTCCAAGTCCGATCGCCCTCAAAGGTTAGCACCAATAACCCTCAAAAGCTCCATCAAAGATCCATATACCCTTCCTCTCAAATCCTCCAACCTAAGCCTACCCAAACCTTGTAATCAAAATCTCTAAATTATAAGCAAAGTGTATTTTATTTTTCAAATTATTATTTTGCATCATTATTTTCTTGCATCTGCATCTTGCATAGCTTGCTTCTAGTTCTATCTTCAGATCAAAGCCTACAGTAGTGCCTCTTGATTCTGAAATATAGATCCGGTTAAGCAACTTTTATTTTATTTAAGTAGCTTTGAAATTATTCCTTAATTTTGGGTTCTTGGTCTTGCTTTGTTTACTTGTTTATTTTTAGTTTTGCGTGTATATATATATACAACAAAACTGCCTTTACAACCCCCTTTGGCCTTTATGAATGGAATGTTATGCCATTCGGCCTAAAAAATGCTCCTAGTGAATTTCAAAAGATTATGAATGACATCTTCAATTCTCAAGGACAATTTACAATTGTCTATATTAATGATGTTCTTGTTTTTTCTGAATCAATAGAATAGCATTTCAAACATTTGAGGACCTTCTACCAAATTATAAAATCCAATGGACTTGTCCTTTCCAAAAGAAAAATGGAATTTTTCTTTACCAAAGTCCGTTTTCTTGGCCACTTGATCAAAAAAGGAACCATAACTCCTATCGATCGTGCAATTTCTTTTGGTGAAAAATTCCCTGACCAAATACTTGACAAGACCCAATTACAGAGATTTTTAGGAAGTCTAAACTATGTTCGTGACTTCCTTTCACAAATTAGCAAAATTGCCGAACCTTTGTATCTTTAGCTTAAAAAGAGCCTGACACCCTGGTCCTCGGCTCAAACTATGGCCGTTCAATCTATCAAAAAATTAGTCAAAGAAATCCCCTGCTTATTTATCCCTAACCCTAAGGCTTTTAAAATTGTTGAGATCGATGTCTCAGATATTGGATACGGAGGGATTCTCAAACAAAAACTCCCTAATGAAACCAAAGAACAATTGGTCTAATTTACTTCTGGTATTTAGAATTCTGCTCAAAAGAATTACAGTATCATCAAAAAGGAAATTTCATCTATTGTCCTTTGCATACAAAAATTTCAAAAGGCATTATTAAATAAACCATTTTTAGTTCGTGTTGATTGTAGCGCAGCTAAATTTGTTTTACAAAATGATGTTTCAAACCTTGCATCCAAACAAATATTTGCCAGATGACAAGCTTTACTTTCAATATTTGAATTTCAAATTGATTATATAAAAGGAGAATCCAACTATGTCCCTGACTTTCTTACCCGTGAATTCCTACAGGGTCAGACTCTACAAATCAACCTCATTAAAATGACTCCCCCAAAAGAGTCTACTTCCTCAAACTCCCTTGTCCAATCCAAATCTAGCTACGGCACTACTGCCGCCCCTTTCAATCAAATTGTCATACGAAGCCAAACCCAAATGGCCTCCGCAAACAAACCATACTCTCATGCTGTGGTTCTCTCCTCGGCTGGCCCCCTTCAAACTACAAACAAAGCAAGCTCCAACCTTCAAACAACCTAGGTTAAACCCCTCCAAACAGCTTAAGGGTCCAAACTTAAAAGTCAATACCATGAAAAACCCTTCAAAGAAGACCTCTTCACCATTGAAGAATCCCTTTACAATTATGTTGACTCTTCTATCAACATGGCCCAAAGGATTTTTTTTCAGGGGTGGCACTTCCATTCCCCCTCTACTGCAAAGACACAAGAATTCTACGAGTACATCCTCGTAGATACTGACTCTGTTAGACTCAAACTAAATTTTGACAAAAATGACAAATCTCTAGTTACTCACACCACTATAACCATCTGCAAAATCCTCAGCCTCTAAGATTGGAAAAACCATCCACTCACTGCAAAAAAAATTTCAAATACCTATAATCCTCCTGGTTATACCTACTTTGATTACCAAGAGGCATGGTACAAAGCCTTCTGCTTCCAAAACAGAATCAACCGCCATTCATGATTTTTCTGTTTTGATTATAAATTCATTAACCAAACACCCCTCTAGTTCCCTCGGTGGTGGGATCAATATGGTCCTATGATTGACATCCTCCTATCACAAATTCAAGAATCTTATCAAATATTTTGTAAACACTTCACACCACAACCTCACCAACCTGACCTCCTCCGGTTTTTTCTTCATTGCTGCCTGGCATGGATCTTATTCTGGGAATATGAAATTTATGATTTCCAGACCCAAGATTGGGTTGCCCCAGTTCTTTGCCAGATTTTCAACGTCAAATGGTGGGACAACTGTGATGTCTCCAAATGCGAAAAGAAGACCCTTATCCAAAGCCTCACGGGCCTCAAACCAGTATTGACCCTCCAGGCCTCATCAAAGTCGAGCATCAAAAGTGAGAAAGAAGCCCTTCTTGCCCGCCTTGCTGAGCTCGGCTCTGACTCAGAGAAGAAGAAGGTTCAAGTGATGGTGCGTACAGTCTCGGATCCATCAAAGGGTTCATGTTATCCCACTGTCACACTTAGCAAATGGTCCAAAATCCTTACGAAGATGATGAATCCGAAGATGAGCCCTCCAGCTCTAAGGCATCATCTTCAAAAATATTTAAGGCAGTTACCTCTCGTAAATCCCGATGGGCTGCCACAAAATCGAATTCTTCGACCAAATGATAATTTGGTCTTTAATGTCTGCTAGGACGGATGTAAACTAGCCAATCAGTGATGTCGAAAACTCACCTAGTCAGCTAATCACGGAAGACCACATTGAGAAAAGGGGGTACTGCTACTATCCCAGGTTAAAGGATAGTCAGGTCAATACCAGGCTCAGTTAAATATGGTACAAACTCTTTGATCAAACTAATACGGAGAACAGTGTCCTTGACACGTGAAATGTCATGGTAAGATCATAGAAGGTTCCAAATCAAAGGACGAAATCAACTTTAACTTTCGGCAAATACAGTGCCATCATATAGTGTCCCAAATTCAAGTGCACAGTACCAAATGAAATGTATTTCGGTACTATTCCAAATGTAATTTAGAATAGTATCAAATGAAACCTAAATGAGCCGCAAACCCAAATGAAATGTAAATGTGTCTCCTTAATCTATAAAAGGAACACAACCCCTTCTCCAAAATCACTTGGGAAAATCTCCCAAAATCAAAATTAAGAAAGAGAAGCTCCCCAAGAGTCGCCCCTCTTCGTCTTCAAAATCTTCAAGCTCCGTCGGACTTTCAAGTGCTCCACCGGTCTCAACAACAACTCCAAGGTCCGATCGTCCCTTCTAAGTCCGATCGCCCTTAAAGGTTAGTAACAACAACTCAAAGCTTCCTCAAAGATCAACACATCCTTCTTCTTCTCAAACCTTCCAACCCAAGCCTACCCAAAGCCTTGTATCTATGATCTCCAAATATTATCAGTAAAGTTTATTTTCAAATTGCATCATTATTTTCTGCATTTCATCTTGCATAGCTTGCTTCTTGTTCTATCTTCATATCAAAGCCTACAGGCGTGCCTCTTGATTCTGAAACATAGATCCGATTAAGCAGATTTTACTTTATGTTCTTATTTTGAGTTTATGATCTTGCTTCTTTTGTTTGTTTATTTAATTCTACACAACTTAGTTCTGGGTACGGTATCGCACCCATCCCAGTGAGTGTTTCCTTTCCGGATCGAAGTATGATATTGCACCGATCTCGTTCTTCTCACCATACAGAACCAGGAGACCACTATTTCCCTTGATTTTGATGTAGATCGATCCTGTTATCCTGGTATCAGAGCCAAGGTGGTGGTGAATTCAATTTATTTGTTTTACAGATTTCTTTTCTTTTGTGTAATCATTTTATTTTTAGTTTTTGATAGTGTATAAGCTTTTGGACTTTTAGGAGGAGTGACAAAAGAGAGTGTAAGACCATGTTTGTACCCAAATTAAGTTGAAAATACCCTGTCAAATGACTAAATCTAGGAGGTTACCCCAAGCTTAAAGATTCCTCAAAACATGAGTCGTATATCCCGCTCCATATCGATGAGATTGGCAAGTGAGGCGAGTACAAGTTCTAATGTGCTCCATTATGATGAACAAATAACAGATCTGGACAAACGACTTCAAAAATGGGATATGCCAAAGATTTCTCAAAAAGAAGTTTATGAAAAAGATTGGCTTTCTTTCGAAACCATCAAAACCATTGAACAAACTATAAACTTTACACCAGAAACCAAAGAAATTACCCTCTTTGACCCTAGGTCTTTACAAGACCTTTACCAAAAACACAAATTCAATTATATCCATATTGGTCTCGTCCAGGTTGGCCATCATACCACTCCATCGTGAAGGCCTTAACACATCCCTTCTGTTAGCCCTTCGTGATCAAAGATTTCTTGAGTTCAATGATTCCCTTCTGGGAGCCATTGAAACTAGCTTCTGCTATGGACCTGTCCATTGCAATGTTTACCCAAACATGTCAATAGCATTGGAGGACCCAAATATCCTTCACTCCCTGAAAATCAACCTCAAAACTCACGGATACAAGATGATGCATGGATCTGTTCCCATTTTCATCATCCACCGTATCAAGTATAAAGCTATGAAAACTGTCAAACCCCGAGCCCTCAAATGCTCTCCTAAAGGACAAAACCTCTACTTAGAGACTGATTGTCTTCAAGGACAAATTGTTTACCCAAAATTAGTCTAGTGGAAAGACATCTCTTTCCCTGCTGAATGGCAGCTGCAAACGACTGCTATTCCACCCCAAGTTTCAAATACAAACATACAGTCAATTTCCCAAGACTTAGACGGATTGGTTACCCTTAGGTTCAATAGACAACCACCTCCTTCTGTTTACCAAAATTCTCGTAGGTCTTACTCAGATGCTTCGACCTCTTCTGATTCTTTTCATTGGATTCCTCCTCTTCGGACTCCACCCCCAACTTCAAATCTTTCTGGAATACACTCCGGCCAAAGTATTATTCAGGGTACCTATGACATTTCGTCTACCCAATCTAAACAACAACAAACCGATCAAAACCAACCTTAATCTCCAACACCTTCTGAGGTTGCTCCACCCCAAAGAGACCCCGGTGTCTATATGCTTCAAACTAATGATGAATATCAAATTGATAAATCATTACTTCGAACCGATTTCGAATCACCCAAAAACAAACAAAAACGTGATTGGTTCTTCAAAACTT
>CM040965.1:17949185-17960905 GCA_022985045.1 Macadamia tetraphylla | reverse complement strand
GGACAACACTTGAGTCGTCTTTGAGCTCCACTTCGAGGCCAGTGAGCTCTTCTATATGATGCATTGGGCACAATCCACGATGCTAGGTGAGCTCCATTATGAAACGAGCAGTGTGTACTCTGATGGTTTTGATGATTTCCTGTATATACTTGGTATTTGAATCATATTCTTTTTGTGTATATATCATGCCTTCGGACCCAAATGTATATAATTATTGTATCACAATTCGGGTATCAAGTATATGGGATTTATTCACAGGTAAAACTTAGTCTTCCGCTGATCTGATGAACTTATGTTAGTGTGTGTATGCTGTGGTGGAATCTGATTCGATGATCTGGCGGTTTGGGTTAACCGGTGTTAACTCGGTCACCGCTCCGGTTTAGTGTGAACGGGGTGTGACATTCACCTTCTTTCAAAACCGACCAATGCAGCCGCTCTTAGAAGAGGAAGAAGAAGAGTTGAGAGAGGGTGAGGCTTTGGTCGTTTTTAGAGCAACTAGGGCGTGATTCTATTGGTTTTATAGTAGGGTAAGAATCAGCTGATATGTAAAATATTTTATGTATTTTTTTTTAAATGAAAGTGTAAAATAACTAGAAGAATCATTTTTTATTAGGAAAATTACATCCCCCTCCCCTATAGTTTGCCAAAATCATGCGCGGATCCAAGGGTTTGAGCGAATTACCCCCTTTCCTGAAGCATGAAAGTTTCTTACATTTGAGTCCAATCTGTTAGTGGTCGTGAGTTTGAATCTGTTTTGTGGTGATGTCACATTTTTTATACCTAAAATAACCCCAGAAAGAAGTGAAGAGACCGAAATACCCTTCACTTAAAACTAGATTAAAAGAGGAACAATTACATCGTCTTCATCATCTAAGCCCTAACTGCAACCCTCTCAATCTTATCGTCTTCATCATCCAAGCCCTAACTCTCATCATCTTCATCCATTGTGAGAAGACGACGGCATCTTTGGGAAGACGACGGCATCTTCGGGAAGACAACGACTAGGTTCTTTCTGCGATTTCACTGGGTTCGATCGACTGGGTACATGATTTCCTTTGGGTTCTTCTGCGATTTCAACGGCTTATTGCTACAATTTCCTTTGGGTTCTTGCTGCAATTTCAACTTGAGTTATTCTCGATTTCCTTTGGGTTCTTGCAAATGAAAGGCACTCGGTCATCGGAGCACCTCTGCAAATCGAGCTCACAAAAGGTTCGATCAACTAGGTTCTTGTTGTGATTTCACTCTAAATTGGTAAGAGGACCTTGTGAATCTTCAAATTTATAAAGAAAAAAAGGAAAATCTATGCATATCTTCAATATACCATGCTATCAGACCAAGGGTACATAGTATTGAATTTTAGCCTATAATGAATCTATTGATACCCTGCTTTCGGCCATATATCCCTCATTATATTGTAGGCCTAGGGTTTTGGTTTGGGTAAGGTTCTGACTTGCTACTTCTCTGATTTTACTTATTGAAAGATGTTTGTTGAATGTTAGCTATGATACTAGATGTAGTTCAGATAGATTTGATTGTGAACAAGAATCTATAAGAATGGTCCAGCAAGGTAATCATTTTCAATTAGAAGTGTTACTAGATCTAGTTTCATGGTTCTATACGAAGTGAACAAGCTCTGTTTGATTCTAATTTCAATAAGATTATGCAACTTCACAATACTGTAGTTCTGAACAAAATCATTAAGAAAGAATCTAAAAGAGAGACATTTGGAATTTTGTTACTTCTTTGCAGAAAATATGTGCTTTTCTTTTGAAACTCAATAAACCTCTTAAGAGTGTTGAACAGACACATACTAACTGCTTTAGTTTTTTTTTTTTTTTTTTAACCGCAGGTCCTCCCTGCATCAAGGTTAGATTTACACAAAATAGGAAAGGCAAGGTTAAAATTACATAAAGATAAAATTCTGAATTTGTGAGAATAGATTAGGACATGATATGACATGATATTTTTATTTGGCTAAAATTTCCTCTCAATTTGTTTGCTAGCCGAAAGCAGTTTAATTGGTTGTTTAATGTGGGCATGTTGTATGACATGATATTTTTATTTCTTTGTTATGTAGTGATGGAATTGTGGTGTAGAGTTCAGTTTAATTGGTGGGAGAGATATGCGGAGAAGGTTATAGATCCAGAAAGATATAGTTATATAGAGTTGTTATGTGATGTCTATAGCACTGTGGTAGATCATATCCTTACTGGTCATGGTGTGACATTCAAAATGAAGTCTATACTTCCAAACAATGAAGAGGTGATATTGGGAGATGACAACTCTGTGCTACGACTATTATCTTCAAATACACATCAAGATGTTATAAAAGTGACTATGTTTGATCTTACATGGAGTGATGTAGAGAAAGATCGTTATACCATCAACTCAAATTCCAACAACATTATCCTAAGGGATAGTACTTTATATAGACATTGTCATAGAATGGATGGTGATGGTGATGGTTATGGATACCAGAACATGAAAAGAAATAGGGCAAAACAATTTGTTGTCGAGAGGGGTTCCAATGCAATGGCGATGCTTCGCATGCGGGAAGTTCAAGTGTAAGTGGAGGTGCAAACCCTAAACACAATGCTAGTGCTAGGAGCACATATTATGGAATGGCTACTGGAGGGACTTTTGATATGTTAGATATGACAAGATATAATTCAATAGGGAGTTCTAGTGGTAATTCTGAGAGTAGTTCACATGTTGCAAAGGCTACTACTTTTTCTCAATCAAATGCTAATGCAAGTGACAACTCTCGAGGTTCTTCACCCACTACAAAGAGGACTGAGCATTCTAAGCATGAAGGAAGTAAGGAAATTAAAGAGCCTGTAGATCCTAAGCCTATTAGGCAATAGTCAAGTGAGGGACCTAATTATGGGAGCAAGGGTAAGGGAGCTGATGTGTCTGACATCATAGCTTTAGATGATTCAGATAATAGTGATGCAGATTTTGTTTATAATTCAGCAAATCATGGAGAATTGAGTAACAGTGAAAGTGAGCTTGAAGATTCTGATGAAGACAATGATGTAGAGTGTGAGCATGAGAAGGATGTAGGTAGTGAGAAGGAGAAGGAAGAAGGCATCCATGACGAGCTAGATGATTATGATCTATATGATTTTGAGCCAGTAATTTGCCATGATGACAGTGATGATAGTAACTTTAATGTTAGAGCAATTTATCTTGATGTGAATGAGTTCAGAGTTAAGCTTAAAGAGTTTGCCATCCGAGTTTTGAGCTCATATTTAAAAGAAATGAGAAGGTCACAGCGACGTGCGTAGCTGAGGGTTGTACATGGAGAGTTCATGCCTCACCATCCGATCATGGGGTTGCATTCTTATTGAAGACCCTGAACCCAAACCACACTTGTATATGGCGATCGGTCATAAGCTTATTATCTCACATTGGATAGGCAGAAACTTGAATCGAGCTACGGGCTAACCACAGGTTGGATCATGATGCCATGGCTGCTATACTACGTAAGAACTATGGGGTTAATTATGATGTTCCATATATGAAAAATTTTATAGAGCCTGACAAATTGCATTGGAAAAAAAATAATTTTACTTGCATATGGTAGGCTAATACTGCATAGGAACCCAGTAAGTCGTTTTAAACTCCAGTATGAGCACAGAAATGACATGCGGGCATCACCGATATTCAAAGGGTTGTTTGTTTGCTTCCATGCATGTAAGGAAGACTTTGTGAATGATTGTAGATCATTTTTAGAAATTGATGGTTGCTATTTGAAGGGCAAATATGATGGTGTTTTATTATCAGTCGTAGCTATTGATGAGAACAACAAGGTGTTACCAATTACCTATGGAGTTGTGGAAATTGAAAATAAAGCAAGTTGGAGATTTTTTTTGAATGTTTATATGAAACCTTTGAGCTATGGTGATAACACTATTGTAACCCGGGGATCCTGAGAGGGTGAATCAATGAATCAATTTTGATCCCCAAAACCTGTCAATGTCGGCCAAAAAACACGATACACCTATCCCTGTTTGCACACAGTCATATGCACACTCAGCCTCTCATAGGCACTTCCAAGTGTGCATACCCATTCTGCATTCCACGCACATCAACATAAAATACAAATAACTAGCACCCACAACATAGGATTTTTACGAGGTTCGACAATTTCCTACATCCCTGGAGTAGTGCCTGTAAAGGCTTCGTACCTACTCAATACATTACTTTTGACTGCACCCACACCCAATTTTCTCAAAAGCTGAAGCTGAGATAGCACTCGTAGTGTCGGGATAATGTATAGCACCCACCACACAGGAGCACTCACTCCCAATGCTTAGCACCCGTTAAGCACTCAATAAAGAATACAATTAAATTGGGTTTATATCAATGCCATACAGTCAAACTCTGCCTAGCATACACATCCACAATTAGCTAGCATGCTTACAGTTCATCCACAACTAACCTAACATATATACATTCATTCACAATTAACCCTAACATACATACATGCATATAATATAAATCAAATGTTAGAGAATCTCACAACCGATTGCCTGGGATGACTAGAAACTTGTACTGACAGGTTTGGTGCTCACACCTTCTCTCTCCTTGGCTTCTTGCTCTTCAAATCAAACACTTCCTTGTTTTCTTCTCTTCCTCCTTGGTTTTGAGTTAATGCATCATTAACACACATCAACCACCACTTTTACCTCATTTAATGGCCTAAGAACATTTATCATCAAGTATTCATGTTCATTCAAGGACCAACAAAGAGGGGAAAGCTTCTCTTACCAAAAACATAGTCTTACTTCACTAAAAATTCATTTTTCTTGCTTCCATGGTGTAGGGCTTGAAAAAATGAAGAAATAGCAACTTCGTTCACCCAAATCCGAGTTAAAATGAGGGAGATATGACAATATGAAGTTGGAGCAATGAGATAGCCTAAAATAGAATCTTATTAGGAGTGGCGTAGGCTATGCCAGCAATGCAAGCAACAGGGGTGTAAATCTGACCGTAGATCTCATCTAAAAGATCTAATAATCTAAGCTGTCTAATTAAACCAACAGACAATATATCTAAACCATTTGATTTGAATCTTATAAAGTCAAAGATGATGTCATCATGACGTAGGCACTGACATCGTCAGACGCGTTGTCAATCACGGGTTGGCTGGTGCTGACATATCACATGGTGTGTCGGTTGCTTTTTCATAAAGCACTAATTGCTTTTGACCATAGGATCCGAATCCATTAAGATCAGCTTCAATCAGATCTCATGAGATCTTTGAGATCAGAATCTTCATGATGCCTTCTATACACATGCGGAACACCCGATGCGGCTTGATCGGTGCGATGCGGAGCATCAAGGCTTATGCACCTAACCAATGGGTGATCTCGCGATCGAATATGGTCCGTCACTTCACACCGAGCTCGACAACCTTTGGATGGGAATAAAGGCTCAGTGGCTTCATCAGAGCCATTCATTTTATAACCCTTTACTCTTTGTTATTACAATCAAGCCCTGCCTTCATATATTTGATGCTTAAAGACCCTTACACTCGGACCTTCAAAATCTTAAAATTACACAAAACCCTTCAAATTTCAAAAATAAATTCTGAAAAATCCACCCAACATCGAGAGCAACTGATGAATTTTTGGTTTGGATTTTTGAACTGGCTTCACAGAAAAACATATAACTTATTTATACGATATTCAATCGAGATGAAACAAAATGCGTTGGAATCGTGACTGGACGCTCTACGACTTGCCAAAATACCCAATCAACTGACTCAGCCATGTATAAAGATAAAAATACCCCTAAACCTTTCCAATGAAGCATATTTCTCATACGGAATCAGAACGTGATGAAATAGAACCGTTGGAAAGATCGAATTTTTGTCGTATCGTTACATGGAGAACAGTTCATTTAAAAAATTTATCTTCAATGCTGAAATTGTCCTCGACTGCTTCAAATGCCGTAACTTCTTCATACGATATCGGAATGCAACAAAATCAGATGCACTGGACTAGATAAATTACAATCTATTTTTTTTTTATGAAGAAATGATCTTCCAAAAATGTTATTTTCATTGCTGAAAATTCTTCCTAGTATAAATAGGCCAATTTTACTAGTTTTGACCCAGAAACCCGTACCACCTACATTGGATGAATCAAATCACTCTATGCACACAATGTGGCTATGTTATCTTATCGATGACACTCAATACTGTTATATCATCACTTTCGGCCATGTCACCCAAACTGGTCACATCATCAATGCCACATGGTCGGGTTGCCAACAAGGACAACCATACAACAACAAATACTTCTTTAACATTTATGTCAGATGGCCAAAAGGTATACCATTCCATTCTTTGAAGATAGTATCAATTTTGTTTTCTTATGAATGGTCAGTGTTTAATTGATTGAATTGTGTGTTTCATAGGGACTGACAGATGTCATCCATGATATCTTTCCCAATTCTCACATTCGAAATTGTAGTAGACACATCTACATGAATTTCAAGGGAAAATACAACAATCTCTTGTTAAAGAAGTACTTCTGGGAAGCTTCCATAGCACCTGCTATGCATCTATTTCAGAGTGTAATGAATTCCATCAAAGAGATCAACATCAAGGCATATGAGTGGTTAAAGAATAAGCCACCAACATTATGGTCTCAACATGCTTTCCATATTGGTTGTAAGAATGATGCAACCACTAACAATATGACATAAAGTTTCAACAACTGGGTTGGACCACTCCGCAGTAAACCCATATTGTCTTTGATTGATAGTATTAGGATTAAAATAATGGATAAATTGAACAAGAAATACTATCAAAGTCGTACATTGAATGAGACTGTCACTCCTATTGTGAAGAAGATTGCAGAAGTATATGAACTCTCGAGGAAATGCAAGATGTACCTTGGTAATAGAGATGGATTTGAGGTGACAAATTCTTTCCATAGAAGACATATGGTCAATCTAAGGTTGTGAACCTGTGGATGCAAAGATTGGGAATTATCAAGTATACCTTGTCATCATGCAGTGGCTACTATTGCCCATAAGAGAGAAAACATTGAATACTACTGTGCAACTTATTTCACAAAGGATAACTACATGAAGACATATGAACATATGATATTTCCCATCACATATGTATCTGAGCTAGACATTGGGTCAGATCTAGGGGTTGTCCAACCATCACTTTTGAAGAGAGGAGTAGGCAGACCGAACAAGGGTGAAAGGAAAAGGGTACTGACGAGGCACCTCCTGCTGATTTTAGAAAGAAGACAAAATCTCTCAGATGTGAGATTTGCAAGAGATCAGGCCATAATAAGAGAACTTGTGGAAGAGGCTCTCCTGAGGGAAAGAAGGGTTCTTCAAGCCATAGATCTACTAGGCAGGTATATCACATTATCATCTTCTTGCATTTTTTTTAAACCTATAATATGCACTAATACTGATGTTGCATTTTTTGTTTTTAAAAAAAAAAGAAAAGAAGAAGAGACAATGATGACCAAGAAGATACAAACTTGTCCCAAATGGTTACTAGGTCACAAGTTTCTACAACAACTAATGTTGGTGATTCAGTACAAGAGAAACTTAAAAGGAAGATGACAGATGAGTGGGAGAAGAGGAAAGCAAGGAAAAAGTAGGAGATGGTGATAGAGGAAGGTGGAGAATTGGAGATTCATTTTTTTTTTTTTTAATCATTATGTAATTTGATCAATGGATGTACTGAGTCATGGTGATGTTTGAAACTTGAATCATGTGATAGGGAAAACTTTTGATATATAAGTGACGGAGTCATGGGGACCTTTGGAACTTGAATCATGTAATGTAGGAAACTCTTGATATGTGATGGAGTTGTAATGTTAGATTTCATGATTTTGACTCTATAAGATTGTATATGATGGATTTCTAAATCAGGTATTTTCAGATGTTAGTATTATAGGGGAAATGCTGTCTAATTTTAAAATTTTTTTTTTCAATTTTCTAAATCAGGCAAATGCAAGATGTTTGCAACTTACTTCACATATTTGCATGAAAACAACAATGGTAGAAATAAGATCACATTCTAATTACCACAGTGGTTTCAATTATACATTCCTTCAACCATCCCAAACATGCCAAACATCAAAGAGTTGAGGACTAGGTACATTGGTATCAAAATCCTAAAGAAACATATTAACAAAGACTTCTAAGCTTTTACAACCATTACAACCAATAGAACAATTACAAAACATAAAGCAACTTGTCCAAGCAGCTTCAAATTTTCATTGAATCTCTCCACCCGCTTCAATCTTATCTTCATACTATGTATCTCATCCTTCAACTATTGAAACTCATGAGGGCTTGGGTTGTTTGAAGGTTCACTTCTGACTACTGTCACATTCACTGGCTCACACTAAGCAAAAAAGCCACATTTCTTCTCTTGTACAATCTCTGGACATGTGTAGTAGAGTCTGTTGGGGTTATCTTTGGACTCTGATACTTGACTGCAGCTCTTCTGTGACATTTGCATTTAATGTTAACATACCTCAAACCATCGGCTTGGTTCATCGAAGTTACACTGCAAGTAGACATCGTGTCACACCCCGTTCACACAGAACCGGACCGGTGATAGGGTTAACTCCGGTTAACAAAACACAGCGAGATCATCGTCTGATATCCAACCACAACATACACACAACTAAGAAAATGTTCAACGATTCATTGGAGACTTAATTTACATAAATATCCCCATTATACTTGATACCCAAATTGTAGTACATAGTTAAGTATATGTGGGCCCGCAGGCATGATATTTACATAAAAAGAATACAATTTACATATCAAGTACACAAAAGGGATCATAAAAAAAAAATCAAAGAGTAAAGCTCAGCTTGATGTCAAAAGCGTGGTCCCTGACCTGACCCTGCATACGAAGCAATCATCTTAGTGCTCTAATTCCTCGGGGACCCACCAATCCTCCTCGGAAAATTTCACTATAGGGCCCGACCCTTGATCCTCAGGTTGGTGACCTGCAAAATGGTCTAAAAGAGGTGCACAAGTGGGATGAGCTCACTAGCTCAGTAAGTGAAAAGGAGAACCACACAACAGTCCACACAACAATCACAACCATATGCACTATATGCTATGCAATTCATTTTTAATCACATCCACCTAAACAACATTACTAAGTCTTGGGTTTAGTGCTACTACAACCACAGTGCATATACTGCAGGTGCAGTGTGAACTCTATCCGTGATCGTCCATAGAAATGTCGGAGAAGGCCCACCGTGAGTACTCGAAAAAGTAAAGCATGCCGACCATCGACTCTCAACATAAAAGTAAATGATAGAAAATAAAGGTGCTGACTCCAGCAATTTAAAAGCAGTATGATTGGCCCTCTTGAATATACCACCGAGGTTACCGATTGTCCTAATGACCAGCCGGGCGCATGTCTAATTGCCACAGTGACCCAAAAACTGCGACCACTGCTTCCCCCCAAATGGTAATCCAACACCTCAACCCCTGTTGGGAAGGGTCGTAGCACGGGAAGATGATAATCCTAAACCGCATGCTCCTATATGACATAGTACAATTACATAATGCCTCCGCGTCCTATTCCACGGGCCACCAATGCACTCGTTTCCAAGCCGACTACGGCATCTAGTTTATTAATGCATTATGCACAATGATATCATCATTCATCATATAATCACATCATCATTTGACATTGAGAAAATAAACACAACACACAAGTCATATTAATATGAGGATGGCTAAGTTACACAAAATTTGCATGATGACATGACTAGTCTAGATACAATTAAATGAATGTCAAACAAGCCTTAAAATAAGGCCAAACGTCCTCTCTCCACTTACTTGTAGTGTACAAAGACTCACGCCAGATACGGGTGAGATCCGGTGTGAGAAGCGTAAGTTTTGGTGAACCTATCATAAGTGAATGGGGTTAGTATTTCACCACTTTGGGGTCAAAACTAACAAGATTTAATGGAAAATCATGTTTAGAATCCTAAAATAAAGTCGCACGTCTGTTTTGGGTCCATTCGGACGTAGAAATCACGTTGGGAGTCTCTCAGGTGGGTCGGATAGCCCACCTGTCATGACCCACCAGTCATGACCGACGGGCAAGTCAGCCCACCGGTCGGCCCACCGATAGGGCCCACCGATTGGCCCCGAGGGCCTACCCTCTTAGGCGGGTGCCCTCAGGCGAGCCATTTGGCCCACCGGTCTTGGTAGGAAAATGTCATTTTCCCCAAAACCTTTCCCCAACCTTTGGGGAATCAAATGGGGCTTTTCCAAATCCATTCTCCACACATTCAAAGTCTCATAAGATGGTTCTAACCTAGATCTAGGTTAGATTTAAGGAATGGAAGCCATCTTACCTTCTTTGCTTAAGAACTCATTCAAAAAACCCTAAAATCACTTCAAATCACTAATGCTCCTCCAACCGTGGAAACACTTCTTCAAATCCTTCAAAATCAACACATAAACCATCTATTAACCTTAGATTCATCATCTCAAGGGGGATTTACAAGACCTCAAAAAACACTACCCAAATCAAGGGTTTTACTTGGGTATAGTGAAAGTTTAGGGAATATAGCCTTCGCTCACCTCTAAACGTAGATCTCGCGTTGGGGATCACTCTTCCGGCGTCGGAATGGGAAGATCAAGCCTTGGCGCCACTTAAATCCATTCCTTCTTCCTCTTTCTCCCCTTTCTTCTTCTCCGTTCTCTTTTCTCCCTCCTTTTCTCTCTCCTCTTTACTCTTTTCATCAACCGCTCGAATGGCATAAATAAGAAAATGAAAAACTCATAAATGCTATTTATACTTTCTAAAACAACTAAGGAATCACATGGGTGGGTCACTCAGGTGGGCGGATCGCCCACACTGACCCTACTGAAACGAAATTGGCCAACAAGTGGGATTTGATGGAATTCGACTCTCGACACGAATCTCACTCTCGGCATAAGGTATATTATACATATGCACTTTAGGATACGGCTACATACCTGCTTTATCCGTATATGGCCTTATGATATGTGCATGTACACGGCTTGGGTACACCCGTCTCCTCTGGCATTGACTCGGACTTGTCCAACCAACCGGTGTTCAAAGTTACCCTTGCCATCATGGTCCATAAGGAACCCGCCTTAACCCTCTCCAGTTTGGGTCCTGCATGGTTAAACCGGGCCAACCGTATAATTAGATCGGATTTAAAAGTAGGGTATCACATTTACCCCCCCCTTTTTGAAAATTTCGTCCTCAAAATTGGCGTACCTGGTTGTTCGAAAAGATGAGGGTACTTGGCTTGGATTTCATCTTCTTTCTCCCAAGATGCTTCTTCAAGTGAATGATTAGCCCATAGCACCTTTACGAAGGAAATGGAGCGGTTACGAAGGATTTTCACCTTTCGGTCCAATATTTCAGCTGGCTGCTCTGTATATGTCATATCCGCTTCTAGATATTCTGGTTCCACGGGTAATACATGAGATGGATCATGGACATATCGCTTCAACATGGATACATGGAATACATTATGAACATTCCCGAGTGAAGGTGGCAGAGCAAGCATGTAGGCTACTGAGCCAACCCGAGCTAAGATCTCAAATGGGCCAATGTATCTCGGGCTCAACTTCCTTTTTCTATGAAATCTTTGCAACCCTTTTATAGGAGAGATCTTAAGAAACACCTTTTCTCCTGGCTAAAATTCAATGTCTTTCCT
>CM040965.1:17930456-17949085 GCA_022985045.1 Macadamia tetraphylla | reverse complement strand
TTTTTTTAACAAAAAAATTGCACAATCCCCATTTTTTATTTTTTATTGAAAATTTTGGAAGTCTTTTTTTTTCGGTTTTTTTCCACAGGGTTTGCTATAGTAACCCCTTATTTCTTAAATTTGTCTCTCTACATCATACTTAAAATTTTTAATTTTTGTATCAATTTCCCTAAAAAAATTTTATTTCCATTAGACATTTCCTCTCTCAAAAATTTTTGATTTTGCTTTCAAATTTCTTCATTGGGTTTTTATATATGTTAAAAACCCTTTGGTATGTTTTATGGGTCTATTCATTGATTTTCTATTTAAAAACCCAATTAAATTTTTTTTTTGGGGTTTTTTCCCAAAAAGTTTTTAATTTTTCTTTTAAAAAGTGGAAAAAAGGTTGGCTTTTTTAAAAAATTGGGCCAATTCAAAACCTTTTTTTTTAGTAACTTTTCTTTTTTTTAAAAAATTCTTTTAAATTTAAAAAAAATTTTTTCCCTTCCCAAATTTTTTATTTTTTAGGTTTTTTATTGTAAGATTGTTTCAAGTTTTTTTTTCGGATATTTGGACCTATTGTGATTAACGGGTTGAGTAGTGGTTATTCAATTGAGGCCTCGGTGGTGATGACAATGTCATATCTATCGAAAAACCTTTCCCCAAAGGGGAAATGCAAACTTTGAAGTTTTTATTTTTTGTATAAAATTTTGGAATTATATTGGTTGGGATTATTTGTTAGTATATCAAAGGTTTAAACTTTTGGGTATTCGATCGATGTCTACTTGCGATTAACTTGAACCAAGCCAGGGTCGGTATGTTAACATTAAATGCAAATGTAAAGAAGAGCTGCAATCAGGTATAGTCGAGAAAACCCCAGAACTCTACTAAAATGTCTAGAGTGCAGGGAGAAAAATGGGGTTTTTTTGCTTGGTGAGCGGTAAATGTGATGGTCATGAACCTTCAAACAACCCAAGCCCTCAGGGTACATCAAACAACCCAAACCCTTATGAGTTTCAACAGTTGAAGGATGAGATGTAGTATGAAGATAAGATTGAAGCGGTGGAGAGATTAAAAAAAATTTGAATTGCTTGGACAAGTTCTTTTATGTTTTGTGATTGTGCTATTGGTTGTAATGATTGTAAAAGTTTAGAAGTCTTTGTTAAGATGTTTCTTTAAGATTTTGATATCAATGTACCTAGTCTACAACTCTTTGATGTTTGGCATGATTGGGATGGTTGAATGAGCGTGTAATTGAAACTACTATGGCAATTAAAATGTGATCTTATTTCTACCATTTATTTTCATGCATATATGTGAAGTAAGTTGCAAACATCCGAAAGTACGATTTAGAAAATTGAAAAAAAATGAAAAATTGGATAGCTTTTCCCCCTATAATACTAATTGAAAATCCCGATTTAAAAATCCATCATGTACAATTTTATAGATTCAAAATCATGAAATCCAACATCACAACTCCATCACATATTAATAGTTTCATACATTATAATACTCTCCATCTATTGTTCAAATTACATAATGATTCGGAAAAAAAAAAAAAGTGAATCTCGTTCTCCACCTTCCTCTATCACCATCTCCCACTTCTTCCTTGCTTTCCTCTTCTCCTTATCTATCATCTTCCTTTTAAGTCTTGCTTGTATTGAATCACCAACATTAGTTGTTGTAGAAGCACATGACCTAGTAACCATTTGGGACAAGCTTGCATCATCTTGGTCATCATTGCCTCTTCTTCTTTCCTTTAAAACAAAAATGCAACATCTATTAGTGCATATTATAGGTTTAAAAAAAAATGCAAGGTGATGATAATGTGATATACCTTCAAAGATCTATGGCTTGAAGAACCCTTCTTCTTTCCCTCGGGAGAGCCTCTTTGGAAGTTCTCTTATTATGGCTGTCTCTTGCAAATCTCTTTAGAGATCTTGTCTTCTTTCTAAAATCCAGAGGTGCCTCCCGGTTCTCTTTTTCTTTCCCCCTTGCTCGTGCCTACTCCTCTCTTCAAAAGTGGTGGTTGGACAACCCCTAGATCTAACCAATGTCTAGCTGGATACATCTAGAATGGGAAATATCTATGTTCATATGTCTTCATTTACTTTTCCTTTGTGAAGTAAGTTGCTGTGGTCTTCAATTTCTTCTCTCTTATGGGCAATGGCACCCCTTTGCATGCTTGCAAGGTATACCTAATAATTCTCAATCTTTGCATCCATTTTTGCAACCTCAAATGACCACATTTCTTGTGGAAAGAATCTACTTCCTCAAATTCATCGTATTACCAAGGTATACCTTTCATTTCCTCGAGAGTTCATATACTTTACAATCTTCTTCTTCACAATAGGAAGGGTCCCATTCAATTAAAGACTTTGATAGTATCTCTTGTTCAATTTCCATTATTTTAACCTAATACTATCAATCACGACAAAATGGGTTTAGGGGAAAATCACTAACCCGGTTGTTAAAGCTTTCTATCATATTGTTAGTGATTGCATCATTCTTACAACCAATATGAAAACATCGAGACCATAATGCTAGCGGCTTCTTCTTTAAACCCGCTCATATGCTTTGATGTTGATTTCTTTGATGGAATTCATTGTACTTTGAAATAGATGCATAGTGGTCTTTGTGGAAGTTTCCCCATAAGTATTTTTTTTAAAAGAGACTATTGTTTTTCCCCTTGAAATTCATGTAGATGTGTCTACTACAATTTGAATGTGAGCATTGGGAAAGATATCATGGATGACTTTTCGAGTCCCTATGAAACACACAATTCAATCAATTAAATCGACCTTTAAAAAAAAAAGGAAAAAAAATAAAAATATCTTCAAGGAATGGAATGGTATACCTTTTGGCCATCGACATAAATGTCAAAGAAGTGTTATCACCGCGGTTCCCAATGCTTCATATAAACATTCAAAGGAAAAAACTCCAACTTACTTTATTTTCAATTTCCACAACTCCTGGCAATTGATAACACCTCGTTGTTCCCATCAAAGAAAACTGATAATAAAAACCACCATATTGGCCCTTCAAATGGCAACCATCAATTCCCAAAAATGGTCCAACCATTCACAAAATCTTCTTTACATGCATGGAAGCAAACAAACAACCTCTTAAATATTGGTGATGCATGCATGTCATTTCTTCTCTTTTGGAGTTTAAAATACTTCACAGGTTCCTATCGTTATTAGCCTACCATATGCGGTAAAAAAGTATGACTTGTGACTACCTTCATTTTTTCCAATGCAATTTTCGGGCTCTATAAAATTTCAAAATGGGACATCACAATTAACCCATAGTTCTTGTGTAGTATAGCACTCATAGTATTTTGATCCGGGTCGGGTCACCCCCTTTTGTTCAAGTTTCTCAACTATCTAGTGTGAGGTAATAAGCTTAACCGGGGCCATGTACAAGTGTGATTTGGGTTTAGGGTCTTCAATAAGAATGCAACCCCATGATTTGGTGAGGCATGAACTCTCCATGTACAACCATTGGTGCGCACCTCATTTGACCCTTGCCTTCTCATTTCTTTCAAATATGACGAAAACTATGGCGGATAGCAAACTCTTTAAGCTTGACTCGAACTTATTCACATCAAGATAATTGCTCCAACATTAAAGTTACTATCATCACTATCATTATGGCAAATTGCTGGCTCAAAATCATACGGATCAATATATTTGGATTATAATCATCTAGCCGTCATGGCTGCCTACATCCTTCTCATGCTTACCACCTAACCTTCTATGCTCCCCTCTACATCATTGTCTTCATCGGAATCTTCAAGCTCACATTCCTTTTTTCTCAATTCACATGATTTTGAATCATAAACAAAATCTGCATCACTATTATAAACATCTAAAGATATGATGTCGAACATCAGCCCCTTTCCCTTGCTCCCCTAATTAGGTCCCTCATGCTTTTTTCCCTTTGGGGTTAGGATCTGAGCTCTTTATTTCCTTACCCCTTTATGCTTAGAATGCTCTCTTCTTTGCGGTGGGTGAAGAACCTTGAGGTTATCATTTGCATTAGCAATTGGTGAGACAAAGTAGTAGCCTTTGCAACATTTAACTACTCTCAATTACCATAAAAAATCCTGTTGAATTATATCTTGTCATATCTAACATATCGAAGTCCCTCCACTAGCCATTCCATAATATGTGCTCCTAGCACTAGCATTGTGTTGGGGGTTTTCCCCACTTACACTTGAACTTCCTGCATGTGTCTGGGCCATTCATTAGAACCCCTCGACAAAGCTTGCTTTGCCTTTTTTTTCCCATGTTCGGTATCCATAACCATCATCATCACCATCCATTCTATAACAATGTCCATTTTTTGTAACCCCTAGTCCGAGAGGGGGGGTGGTGAGTCAATTCGATCCCCAAAAAACATCGATGTCCCGAAAAACTTGATATTCCCCGTTTGCATGTTTTATTCGACCCCTTATAGGCACTTCCCAAATGTGCACACCCATTCCACACCCCCAATATAAAATACAAAAATAAACACCCACAACATAGGGTTTTGAGGTTCGACAATTTGCCTACATCCCAGGTAGTGCCCTTAAAGCCTACATACTCAATACACTACTTTTGAAACCCCCACCCAATTTTCTCAAAAAGTGAGATGGCACTTGTAGTGCCCGGGATAATTTTAGCACCCCTACAGGAGACCCATTCCCCCTGCTTAGCACCCCCTAAGCACTCAATAAATATCTGATAAATTTGGGCTTATATCAATGCCCTACGGGCAAGCTCCCTAGCATATACATCCACAACTAGCTAGCATGCTTAACATCCATAACTAACCCAGCATGCATACATTCATCCACAATAACCCCAACATACATATATGCATATAATGTAAATCAAAGGTTAGAGAATCTCAAGATTTCACAGGATGACTAGAAACTTGTCTTGACAAGTTTGGTGCTTTCCCTTTTCTCCCTTGGCTTCTTTCTCTTCAAAGCAAACACATCCTTGTTTTCTTCTCTTCCCCCTTGGTTTTGAGTTAATGCATCATTAACATACCTCAACCACCTCTTTTACCTCCTTTAATGGCCTAAGAACATTTATCATCAAGTATTCATGTTCATTCAAGGACCAATAAAGAGGGAAGCTTCTCTTGCCAAAACTATAGCCTTCCTTCACTCAAACCTCATATTTCTTGCTTCCATGGTGTAGGGCTTGAAAAACAAAGAAGCTGCAACTTGGTTCACCCAAATCCGAGTTAAAGTGAGGAGATATGACCATTTGAAATTGGAGCAATAAGATAGCACGAAATGGAATCTTCGTAGGAGTGGCTAGGCTACACCGTGGCGGCTATGAGGGGCTCAAATCTGGCCGTAGATCTCATCAAGGAGAATCTCTTAATATAGACCGTCCGATTAAAATAACGGATAGTAAATCTCAACCACAAGATTCGAATAAATAGTCAACTAATGACGTCATGATGATGTCAGCGGTCAGCATACACTTTTTGTTGTCGATCTATGATTGGTTGCTTTTTCGGATTTTAAGGGAGCTTGTCTCCCACTCACAAAAGAGAAAGGCTTATCGACTGTTAGATCCGAATCCTCCATGATGGCTTTAATCAGATTTCATGAGATCATTAAGATCGGAATCTTTTTTATACCTTCTATACACGCGCGAAACACCACTACATGCCTTGATGAGGTGTAACGCCAGTGCATCAAGAATTATGCACCTAACCAATCAAATCCTACGTGCAAGCATCTATCTCGTCCATGTCAACGTAAAATCTCAGCAACCTTTGGATGGGCATCAGGCCTACGTGGTCGAATCTTGACCATCCATTCCACTTCCCTTTACTACTTTTTATTACAATCAAGCCCCTGCCTCCATATATTTCAATGCTTAAAGACCCCTTGCAATTCAGACCTTCAAAATCTTGAAATTACACAAAAGTCCTTCAAGTTTTAAAAATAAATTCTGAAACATTTTTGGTTTGGATTTTCAAACCGGCTTTACGGAAACATTTATAACTCTTTCATACGATATCCGATCGAGATGAAATGAAGTGCGTTGGCAAAATTTGGATGCTCTACGACTTTTCAGAAGACTCAATCATCTGAATCATCCATGTAAAAGACTAAAATTCCCTTAGACCTTTCTAATAATGTATCTTTCTCATACAGAATCAGAACGCGATGAAATCAGAACCGTTGGAAATATTGTATTTTTGTCGTATTGTTACATGGAGAACACTTCCTTTAAAAAATTCATCTTCAATGTCGAAACTGCCCTCGACTGCCACAAATGCCGTAACTTCTTTATACGATATCAGAATGTGACAAAATCAAATGCACTAGACTAGATAAATTACAATCTATATTTTTATGAAGAAACGATCTTTCAAAAATGTCATTTTCATTGCCAAAAATACCCCCGTTCGTAAATAAGTTAATTTTACCAGTTTTGACCCAGAAACCTGCACCACATACTAAGGATGTATCAAATCATTCCATGCATACCAAGTAGTTCTGTTATCTCATCGGTGACACTAGACACCATCATGTCATCATTTTCATCCATGTCACCCAAACTGGCCACATCATCATCGCCACATGGCCAAGTTGCCAACAAGGACAACCATAAAACAACAATCTCCCCCTTTGGAGTTGTTGGCAACCACCTCATCACTAATACACTCCAAAGCTCCGATGAGTAACTCTCTCCCCCTTTGACAACAAGTACAAAGGGTGGAACTAATGGACTCCCCCTGAGTCCAATATGGGGGTAGCAACATCTAGCAACTTGCTCCCTCTCTCCCAATGCTACTAGTGCTTTGGAAGAACCACCACTCCCGGCTTACATGCGGAAATCAAAGCTGATCTTTGGGAAGCGGTTTAGTGAAGATATCAGCCACACCTTTCTGCTTGTGGAACAAACTCCATCCTTACTTCACCTTCCATCACCTTGTCTCTTAAGAAATGATACCGGATAGCAATGTGCTTCGTTCTAAAATGCATCATCGGGTTCTTGGAGATATTGATAGCACTAGTATTGTCACAATATAGTGGCACTGCCTGCTCAACCTCTACACTCAAATCCTTCAACATCTGCTTCATCCACAACACTTGTGTACAACAAGATATAGCTACAATGTATTCTGCCTCTGCAGTTGAAAGAGAGACTAACTCTTGCTTTTTACTATGCCATGCCACCAAGCTGCTCCCCAAATAGAATGCACCACCACTGGTGCTCTTCTTGTCATCTACACATCCATTGATCGGCATCAAAAAAGCGACAAACTAAAGCTCTTGACTTTGGATACCATAACCCAAACTCACTAGTCCTTTCGGATATCTGAAAATTCTCTTCCTTCTTGCCACATGTGTCTTTTTGGTCCTGCTTGGAATCGGCTACCATGCACACATCTTGTAAGATGTCGGGCCTACTAGTTGTCGAGATATAATAGGCTACCAATCATTGACCTATACAAGGTGTGGTCAAGCGATGGAGAGTCATCTTCCTTGCTCAACTTACACCGGTCATCATAGGTGTACTAACTGGCTTGCAATCCTCCATGGTGAATCTCTTTAACATCTCCCTCATATATTTGGACTTAGATATGAAGATACCTTCTTTCTTTTGACTGATCTGTAAACCCAAGAAGAATGATAGTTCACCTAACATGGACATCTCAAACTCATCTTGCATCCTCATAGCAAAATCTTTGCACAACTCATCTTTGCGACCCCCAAAGATGATATCATCTACATACATAACCACCACAAGCTGACTGCTTTCTTCAGTTCTGATGTGGAGATTACTGTCCACTAAGCCTTTCTTGAAACCCAACTTGCACAAGTAAGAGTCCAACCTTGAGTACCATGCCCTTGGAGCTTGTTTCAAACCATACAATGCCTTCTTCAATCTGCACATAGGAGTGGGGTCCTCACTCAGCTAAAACCCATCAGGCTGCTCTATATAAACCTCCTCTTCCAAGTTTCCATTTAGAAAAGCTGATTTGACATCCATCTAATAGACCTTGAACCCCTTGTACACTGAGAAAGCCAAGAACATTCTGATAGCCTCAAGTCTTGCCACTAGAGCAAAAGTTTCCTCAAAATCAATGCCTTCCACTTGAGCATACCCTTTGCATACAAGTCTTGCTTTGTTCCTCACCCTTGACCATCTTCATTGAGTTTTTTTTGAAAACCCCTTTAGTACCAATCACATTCTTGTCAACGGGCCCAAAGGGGCTAGATCCCAAGTTAAATTTTTCTCTATCGATCAAGTTTTTCATTCATGGCCTTCATTCCCAAATCTCATCATTGCTTGTTTTATCAACAGTTTTGGTTCAATCTTGAAAAAAAAAGTTTTGGGGTTGGTCTTTATTTTCTAGTTTGAACACCTTTTGGGGGCACCAATGATTAACTCATTTTTCCTTTTTGATCAACTTTTTGTTCTCCCCTTTTCTCATCTAAAACTACCTTTAATGTTCAACATAAAACTCATTTTTTTTTTTTGGGTTAAAAATCAACAGGTCATTCTCATCATCAAGATCTTCAAATTCGAAATTCATTTCCGAGCAAAGGAATATCCTTTTTCATCAAGTGACATCAACACTTTCTAAATTTTTCCAATCCATTGTTTAGCATCTATAGGCCTTAATTGAAGGGAGAATAACCTAAAAATATACCCTTTATTAACCCTTTTCATCAAACTTACCCAAAACTTGGGGTTTTGTTCTTGATTAACACTTGTTTCCAAAGACCTTGAAGTGTCTTGTTTAACCCTTCTTTTAAACCAGATTTCATATGGAGTCTTTCCCTTTTATGAGGTCTTAACATACCTAAATTTTGGATGTATTTGTGTTAGAATTTTTTCCCAACTTTTTACCCATGCCCTTCTTTGCCAACATTGTTCTAACCATGTCTTTTTTTTTTCATTCTTTTCTCTGCAACACCATTACATTGGGGTGTTCTTGGAGCTGAAGTTTGTTTCACGATACCATGCTCATAGCGGGATTCTTCAAAATCATTAAAAAATTTTTCACCTCCTCTGTGGGTCTTACACTTTATCTTCTTCCTTGATTCTCAACTTGCTTCTTAAAGATCTTAAATCTTTCTAAAGCCTCGATTTGTTTTAAGAAACAAAACTTTAAAGCTAAAACCCTGGGACCCCTTAGGGTTAGGTGTCCTCAAAAGGGAAATAGGTTTTTTTGAATTTAAAGGAATTAGGTTTTTTTTCCCCCTTAGCTTTAGGGATTAGGGCTTTTCCTTTTTAAAATCCTATTGGATTCTTCTTAAACTTAAAAGGGTTTCCTTGAAACCAATATGCCCAAGTCTTACATGCCACAACCATGTCTCCTCATCTATCTTAAACCTGCAAGAATCTTTCTTTAACTTTGTCAAGGTGTCAAATTCCAAAATTCTCTTTCCCATCCACAACCTTTTTCCCCCGCTTGATCTTCTTATCTCACACCCTTTATTGGGGAAAGTTACCTTTATGCCCCTTTTTCAAAAATTTTTGATGTTAGAAGATTGTGTTTGAGCCCTTTTAACATACAAGACATCAAGGGGGGTTTACCCTTTCCCCCGGGTTTAAAATTATGGACCCCCTTTCCCCCTAATTACGGGACCATTTTTTGCCCAAAATTCCCGGGTCCACCTTAAAGTCTTTTAATTTTCAAATTTTTATCTCCCTTTTTTTTGGCTTGAGCAACCACTATCAAGAATCCTTTGGGGGAGAGTCTTTTAAACCTTTAAAATCTTGAAAAAAAATTTTTTGCATTTTTTCATCTTCTCTCTTTTTCTTTTTAAACCCAAAATTTCTTTGATTTAGATTTCTTTGTTTTTTTTTCTTGAAAGCTGTCTCTCCATCTCATTATTTTTTTGTTTCGAAAACCCCTTTTCTTTTCCCTTTTTTGTGGAAACACAGTTCTACAATTTTCAATATTAAAATTTTTGCATTTGTAAATTCCCATTTTTTTTTCCCTAAGGGGGGCAAAAGGGTTTTAAACCAATAACTCCTTGGAACCCAAAGTTGAACTTTAATCCAGATCTTGTTCCAAAAGTGTTGCATTTGTAACAATAACCTTGAAAGGGGTGCCTTTTTATCATAGGTTTCCCTCGGCCCTCTAAAAAATTTTAAGTTTCAAATGCTCTAGGCCCCTTTTTTGAGGACCTTGGTTTATCCATAGTTCTCTGCTCTCCCTTGGGCCCTTTCCCAATTTTGGTTGTCTAGCATGGTTAGTCTTATGGAATATAGAAAATTTCCTCTTCTAATTAGACCTTTTTCACTTTATCTTTTTTTCTTTTCTCTCTTAAATTCCTGTGTAACAGGGTTTTCTTTGAGATTCCTTCATTGACTTTAAAAGGATTTGTTTTTTCCCTTACCCTTTCCTTAGTATTTTTTAAAAATTTTCCCCAAAAATCCAAGCCCAAATTTGATGTGAGTCGGTCTTTGAGCATTGATAAAGTCATTGCTTCTTTTGCTAGGATGCTCGGGGAAAAGTCATCTTTAACATCTTCATTTTCAAGTCTTCTCTTTAATCTCGGTTCTCCCCCATTTTCAACCTTAGCCTTTAAAAGGCTAGCTCATTTCATAACCATAAAAATTTTCAAGAATCTTAATTTTCTCCTTTAGTTGTGCTTTCAAAGCCCCTTTTCCAACTCAAGGTGTTGATCAATGGGTTTTTTAAAAGTTAAAACTCAAGATCATCTAAGGTCTTCCTTTTACTTATTGGGTTGTTCTCAACTCAAAACAAATTTTTTCTTCCCTTAAGGTCTTGATGACCCTTTTTACTTTCTTCCTTTCTCTTTTAAGCTCTTTAAGGGGGGTTTTAAATTCAGCCTTTAGATGTGATTTTCATCTTCCTCTTCTTCTTGTAGAATCTTCCTTGCTAGAAGAATCTTCTTTGTTTTCTTCCATATCTATTGAGATCATGAACATAGCCTCATCATCTTCATCATTAGATGATTCTTCAGACTCTTCATCAGATGTATCACTACATTTCTTAGAAACCAAACTTTTCTTCTTGTCCTTGCCTTTCTTGTATCTTTTGAGAAGAATTTCTTCTTTCCTTGTAATGACTTTTCTTTTCACTTTCATCTTCATCACTTTCTATTTTTCCTTGGTTAGGACACTTGGGCAAAATGTCCAACCCTTCCACGATTGAAACATTTGAAAGGCAACTTGTCCTTATATTTTCTGTTCCCTTTTTCAACTTTCTGGTGAAATGAGTTGTAACCTCATCTTCACTCTCATCAGTATCCTCCACAGTGCTTCTTCTTCTCATTAATTTTCAATTTTTTCATTGCCTTGAAAGCGGCTTGTTTGTCGATGGACTTGCCCTTTTCCATTTTATTTCAAGACACTGAAAGTGCCATGCACTTGATCAAAGTAATAGTGTCTAGGTCCTTTACCTCTTCAATAGGACACCTTGGAGTCATACTTGGGCAATAAAGATCTCGGGATTTTCGACAAACAACTAAATCCTTTAGATTGGCCCCCGGACCCTAATAGAGTTGACCACTTTATTTACCCTAGTCATATAGGTGTCAATATTCTCTCCCTCTTGCATTAGTAGACTTTAAAAGCTGGCCTCTGAAGGTGCGAGCTTTGCTTTCCTATCTTTTCATCTCCTTCATAAATGCTCTTGATCTTCCCAGGATATCCTTGGTGAGTCAAATCCATTACCTTAGCCATCACACTCTTATCCAATTTTGAGAATATTGCATTCACAACCTTTTGATTGTAACAATAACCCTTTTTTAGCTTCATTGTCAATGGACCTCCTTGGGTTCCTTGTACCCAATCAAAGCGATGCCCAAAATCATAACCTAGTGAACCTAGATGCATTGCATTCTCCTCTTCCACAAGATAAAATCAAATCCATCAAACTTTGGTGCATTTTCGAATGGCCTTCACTTTCATATTGTCATTCCCTTGCCTTTAGATCATTTATGTTGATCAAGCACCCTTTGAGTATTGGCTCGATACCAATTGTTGTAACCGGTGATCCTTGAGAGGGGTGAATCAGTGAGTAAATTTTTGACCCCCAAAAAACATGTCGATGTCAAGAAAAACGATATACATCCTGTTTGCACGATCGTATGCCCCTCAACCTCTCATAGGCACTTCCAAGTGTGACACCATTCCACATTCTCGTGCTTCAATATAAAATACAAACAACAAGCACCCACCCCGGGGTTTTTAGAGGTTCGATAATTTGCCTATATCCCAGTAGTGCTGTAAAGGCATACCTACTCAATACATTACTTTTTTTGCACCCATAGTGAGGCACCCAAATCCAATTTTCTCAAGCCAAAGTTGAGATGGCACTTATAGTGCGGTACAATGGGGAGCACCCATTCCCCCCGGTGCTTAGCACCCACTAAGCACTCAATAAATATCTGATAAATTTGGGCTTATATCAATGCCCTACAATCAAGCTACGCCTAGCATATACATCCACAACTAGCTAGTATTTTTACGTTCATCCATAACTAACCTAGATGTATACATTCATCCACAACTAACCTAACATACATATATCCATATAATGTAAATCAAAGGTTAGAGAATCTCACAAGATTTCACAGGATTTTTGGGAAACTTGTCTTGACAATTTTTGTGCTTACCTTCTCTCTCCTTGGCTTCTTGCTCTTCAAGCAAAACATCCTTGTTTTCTTCTCTTCCCCCTTTGGGTTTTTGAGTTAATGCATCATTAACATATCTCAACCACCTCTTTTACCTCCTTTAATGGCCTAAGAACATTTATCATCAAGTATTCATGTTCATTCAAAGACCAACAAAGAGGGGGAAGCTTCTCTTACCAAAACCGTAGCCTTTCTTCACTAAAACCTCATATTTCCATGGTGTAGGGCTTGGAAAAACGAAGAAGTTACAACTTGGTTCACCCAAATCTGAGTTAAAATGAGGGAGATATGACCATTTGAAGTTGGAGCAATGAGATAGCCTGAAATGGAATCTTTATAGGAGTGGCGTAGGCTACACGGTGGCCTGCGCAACAGAGGAAATCGGCGTAGATCTCATCAAGGAGAATCTCTTAATATAGACCGTCCGATTAAAATAACGAATAGTAAATCTCAACCACAAGATTCGAATAAAATAGTCAACTAATGCGTCGTGATGGCGTCAGAGGTCGATGCACTTTTTTGTCGATCTATGATTGGTTGCTTTTGGATTTTAAGGGCTTGTCTCCCACTCACAAAGAGGGCTTATCGGCAGTTGGATCCGAATCCTCCATGATGGTTTAATTAGATTTCATGAGATCATTAAGATCGGAATCTTTTTATACCTTCTATACACGAAACACCACAACATGGCTTGATAAGGTGTACGCCAGTGCATCAAGAATTATGCATCTAGCCAATCAAATCCTACATGCAAACATCTATCTCGTCCATGTCGGCTAAAATCTCGGACCTTTGGATGGGCATCATGCCCCCGTGGTGAATCTTGACCATCCATTTCACTTTTCTTTACTCCTCTTTATTACAATCAAGCCGCCTTTATATTTTGTGCTTAAAGACCCTTGCAACTCAGACCTTCAAAATCTTGAAATTACACAAAAGCCCTTCAAATTTCAAAAAAAAATTCTGAAAAATCCACCCAACGAAACAGCGGTGGATTTTGGTTTGGATTTTCAAACCGGCTTCTGAAACACTTATAACTTTTTCATATAATATCAATCGAGATGAAATGAAGTGCATTGGGAACCGTAGCTGGATGCTCTCGACTTTTGAAGACTCAATCATCGAATCATCACGTAAATAGACCAAAATGCCCTATACCTTTCCCAAAGATGTATCTTTCTCATACGAATCGGAATGCAATGAAATCAGAACTATTGGAAAGATTGTATTTTTGTCGTATTGTTACATGGAGAACACTTCCTTTAAAAATTCATCTTCAATGCCAAGCGCCCTCGCCCACAAATGTAACTTCTTCATATGGTATCGGAATGCGACAAAATCAAATGCCTGGACTAGATAAATTACAATCTATATTTTTTATGAAGAAACAATCTTCCAAAAATTCATTTCATTACCAAAATACCCCGATTGTAAATAGGCCCAAATTTTTCGATTTTGACCGAAACCCACACCACATACTAAGGATGTATCAAACCATTCCATCATACCAAGTAGTTACATTATCTCATCGGTGACACTAGACACAATCATGTCATCATTTTCATCCATGTCACCCAAAGCGGCCCATCATCATCGCCATGTGGCCAAGTTGCCAACAAGGACAACCATAAAACAACACATATAAGTATTGTCCCTTGAGATAACATTGTTGGAATGTGAGTTGATGGTACATCGATCTTTCTCCATCACTCCATGTAAGATCAAACACGGTCACTTTTATAACATCTTGATTAGTATTTGAAGAGAAGCGATTGTAGTATAGAGTTGTCATCTCCCAATATCAACTCTTCATTGTTTGGGAGTGTAGACTTCATTTTGAATGTCACATTATAACCAATTTGGACATGATCTACCACGGTGCTATAGACATCATGTCACACCCGTTCACCAGAACCGGGCGGTGATCGGGTTAACAGTTAACCCAAACCCGGGATCATCGTCTGATATTCCACCAGCATATACACCTTAAGAAAAGAGCTTTCGATTCGTGGAAGACTTGGTTACTTGTAATATTCCCTAATACTTGATACCATTGTGATACAATAGTTAAATACATGTGGGCCCAAGGCATGATATTTACACAATAAAGTACAATTCCCATATCAAGTACATAAAAAATCATCAAAAATCGAGTATCTGACTCGCTCGGTTTTCAGTAGGGCTCAACTTTGGTATCACGGAGGTAGAGCTCGGCCGGTATCAAGGGGTTTAGCCAGCTCGGCATCAAAAGGGAGAGCTCATCGGCATCAAAGTGGAGCTCAGCTCGACCTCAGAACTGCGGTCCCGCAGCACAACTCTCGCACGAGCAATCAGGACCGTGCTCTAACTCCTTAGGGGCCCACCAGTCCTCTTCATGGAACTCAACCATGGGACCCACCCGTGCTCTTGAGATGGATGACATAAAATCATCTAAAGAGGTGCACACATGGGATGAGCTCACTAGCTCGATGAAATGGAAAGATGGACCACACGTCCACACAACAATCACAACCATATGCACTATATGCTATGCAATACATTTTAAATCACATCCACCTAAGCAACATTACTAAGTCTTTGGTTTAGTGCTATTTCAACCCACGTCTTTGGGGTATACTCGGGGTGCGAGCCGCGAACTCCATCCGCGATAAGCCCATAGAGGCTGTCGGAGAAAGGCCCAGTGAGTACTTGGAAAAATAAAACATCGACCAGGCTCTCAACATAAAATAAATGAAATTAAAGGTCTTGACTCCCAAAAATTTAAAAGTTATCGATTGGCCCTCTTGAATATACCACGGGGGTTTCCCTGTCCTATTGACTCGAGCGTAATGTCTAACCGCCAGTGACCCGACAACGCGTTGCTTCCCCCAAATGGTAACCAACACCTTAACCCCTTTTGGGAAGGGGCATAGCGCGGTAGATGATAATCCTAAGCGCATGCTCCTATATGACAATAGTGCGATTGCATAGTGCCATCCGTCCCATACCACGACCACCAATGCACTCGTTTCCAAGCCGACTATGGCATCTAGTCTATTAATGCATCATACACAATGATGTCAACATTCATCCGAACATATTATCACTTGGCATTTGAAAATAAACACAACACCCATGCATAACCATGTGAGGATGACTAATCTACATAGCATTTTCATGATGGCATGACTAGACTAGATACAATTAAATGAATGCCAAACAATGCCTTGAAACAAGGCCAAACATCCTCTCCCCACTTACCTGTAGTGTACAAGGATTTATGCTCGGTACGGGTGAGATCCGGTGTGGGAAGAGTAGGATTTGGTGAACCTATCATGAGTGAGCGGGGTTAGTACTTCACCACTTTGGAATCAAGATTAACCCGATCCAATGACAAGATCATGTTTAGAATCCTAAAAGAAGGTCCCGTCCGATTTGGGTCCAATGGCCCAAAGAATCACATTGGAGCCTCTCGGGTGGGTGGACACCCACTGTCGCCCCAGTCCGGACTGGGGGGTTTGGCTCCCGGGTTTGGGCCCCGTCGGCCCATGGGTTTGGGGCCCGAGGCCCTAAAGGGGCCGGGGTAGGGGGGTTCCCGGTCAGCCCCATCCCGTCGGTTGTGCCGGGGCCTGCCCTCTGGCCAGTGCCCAGGCGGGCGGGAGGGCCCCAGGGCACCGGGTCTTGGCAAAACCCTTTATTTCTTCCCAACTTCCCTCAACCTTTGGGGATTCAAATGGGGCTTTTCCAAACCCATTCTTCACACATTCAAGGTCTTATAGGATGGTTCTAACCTAGATCTATGTTAGATTTAAGGAATGGGAAGCCATCTTACCTTCTTTGCTCAAGAACACCTTCAAAACCCCAAAATCACTTCAAATCCATAATGCTTCTCCAACCTTGTAAATACTTCTTCAAATCCTTCAAGATCAACACCTAAATCATCTATTAAACCTTAGATTCATCATTTCAAGGGGGATTTACAAGATCTCAAGAAACCCTACCCAAATCAAGGGTTTTACTTGGTTATGGTGAAAGTTTAAGTAATCCAACCTTTGCTCACCTCTAAGCGTAGATCTAGTGTTGGAATCACTCTTGGGCGGAATGAAAAGAAAACCTCGGCCCGTTGACATCCATCTCTTCTTCCTCTTCCTTCTCTTCTCCTCTTCTTTCCTTTCTTTTCTCTCCTCTTTACTCTTCTCCCCAAAGCGTAGTGTCATAAATGAGAAAAGAAAAGAAAATCATAAATGATATATATATTTCTTAAATAACTAAGTAATTCACAGGGGTGGGTCACTTTGGGTGGATCGCCCACGGGGCCCCAAAAACCCCAACAAGTGAGATTTTGGAATTCCCCCTGGGACAATCCCCTCTTGGGGGAAGATGAATTATCGTGTCGCCTTAATATCTGACTACGTCCCGCTTTATCCATACATGGCCCTATGATAGGTGCATGTACGGCTTGGGTACCCCGTCTCTTCGGCAGCTCGGGGCTTGTGGGCCAGCCCGGGGTTTTTAAAGGGCACCCTTGCCATCATAGTCCATAAGGGAAACCCCTCTAACTCTCTCGTTGGGTCCTACATGGTTAAACCGGGGCAACGTTAATCGGGTCGGGTTTTAAAATAGGGTATTAAAATCACATAAAATCTATATAACTATATCTTTACGGGTCTATAATCTTCTCGCATATCTCTCCCTTGTTAAAAGGGAAATCTAAACCCCAATTCCATCACTACATAACAAAGAAATAAAAATAACAACGGTGATAATGGGGGGTGATTTTAAACTTTATGTAATTAGAATCACTACATGTACAATTACTCATGAGGTTGAAATTAAAGTTTAAAATATTGAAGAAAAAACTCTTATCAATGATTATTAAGCCACAGATTCTATTCAAATTTTCTTCCACTTTTGATGAATCCCATTATAATTAAAAGTCTCCTTCCAAAAACTACAGAACCTCAGAAGAGAAAAAAAAAACCCAGAAAATTCAATTCAATCTTCTTCCACTTTTGATGAATCCCATTATAATTGAAAGTCTCCTTCCAAAAACTACACAACATCAGAAAAGAAAACAAAACCAAAAAATAAAAAATAAAAAAATCAAACAATCTCTCTCTGCTCAGTGTCAGCGATCTCAGTGAGAGTAAGAGAATCCATTTTAAAATCGGAGAAACCCTAAAGAGCAAATCAAATAAAAAAGAACACTTGCAAATCTCAGTAAAAAAAATGCAATAATATGCACAGTTGAATCGAAAACAGGGTATATTGAAGATATGCATTTTCCTTTTTCACTATATTCCCTAAATTTGAAGATAAAATGTTCCTCTTACCAATTAGGGAAATGCAAAAAAGAACATAGTCGATCTAACCTTCCATGGGGTTTACGAAGATTTCATCGTCTAGAGGTTCCGTCGACTTCGCAAGGATTCCGTCACTTCTAATGTCTTAGGTATGAACCGAGATTCCGTCGCTTCTCACACCCTTTTCCAAACCCACATGCTGAAGATGATGAATTAAAAAATGGAAAAGGTTGGGAAAGGGGAAGATGAGATTGAAAGAGGGAAAAAGCTTGGGTGAACACCTCATTGTAGTTAGGGCTTGCAGGACGGTTTTTGGGTGAAAGAGATGATGAGAGAATTTTCCCTTTCAAACTCATTTTAAGTGAAGGGTATTTCGATCACTTCACTCTATTCGGGGGGATATTAGGTATGAAAAAATTACCTCACCATATAACGGATCCAAACTCACGGTCTCTAATGGATTGGACTCAAATGTAAGAATGTTTCATGAAGGAGGGGGATAATTCGCTCAAACCCTTGGATCCATATAATTTGGCAAACTATAAGGGGGGGGATGTAATTTTGCCTTACCTAAATGTTTGCATCCCAAAATTTTAAAGCAAGCACTTCACCGGGAAAAAAAAATAAATAAATAAATAAAATTCAAAGCAAGCATAACAACCAAATTTCAAAGCAATCATTTTTAAGTACCAAGATACAATAATTGAGTATTTAAACAAAAATTA
>CM040965.1:17625004-17930356 GCA_022985045.1 Macadamia tetraphylla | reverse complement strand
GGAAAGAATAGAATGGTGCTCATGATCAGGGATACATCTCCGGATAATTTGGTCAGGGCATGACTTAAAAAGGTAAGGATCATCCCAAAAGAAATACTTAACATGTGAGTGAAAATGATACTTCTCTTGGGAAGACCAATGATCTAGAGTCTTGTTTATAACAAAAAAATTTACAATATCTTCCAACCAAGGTTCACTAGATGCTGCAAAGAGTTGCTCATCGGAAAAATACTCGTTAACTAGAGAATTCAAAGTCAAAAAATTGGGTAACCGGGATAAATGGTCTGCAACCAAATTTTCACTACCTTTCTTATCCCTAATTTCTAAGTCAAATTCCTGCAAAAGCAAAACTCATCTGATGAGACAAACTTTGGCATCCTTTTTCTGAATAAGGTACCTTATAGCTGCATGGCCAATGTAAATAATTACATGAGAACCTATCAGATATGCATAAAATTTTTCTAATACAAATACAACAGCTAAAAATACTTTTTCAGTTGTGGTGTAATTCAGCTGTGCATCATTGAGGGTTCTATTGGCATAATAGATAACACGAGAAAGCTTATCAATTCTCTGCCAGGGGGACTGCCCCTATAGAAAAATCAAATGCATCACACATTAATTCAAATGGCTCAATCCATAAGGGAGCTTGAATAATGGGCGTTGTAGTCAACACCTTCTTTAATTGCTCAAAGCACACGAGACATTCACTAAAAAAATTGAATGGTTACTCTTTAGGCAAAAGATTAGTGAGAGGTCTAGCTATGTGACTGAAGTTCTTGATGAACCGACGATAGAACCCTGCATGACCCAAGAAGGAACGAACATCCTTAACTGACTTGGGAGGCGATAAATTGGAAATTAAGTCCACCTTAGCTCTATCAACCTTTATCCCTTCTTTAGAAATGATATGACCCAACATTATGCCTTGTGTAACCATGAAATGGCAATTCTCCCGATTGAGGACTAAATTAGTTGCTTTGCATTGTTTGAGTATTAAAGAAAGATGATGCAAACAATTAAAAAATGAGGAGCCATGAATAGAAAAATCATCCATAAAAATTTCCAAAAAATACTCCACCATATCAGAGAAAATGCTCAGCATGCATCTTTAGAACGTGGCAGGGGCATTACAAAGCCCAAAAGGCATATGTCGATAAGCAAAGGTTCCTTAGGTACATGTAAAGGTGGTCTTATGTTGGTCATCTAATACTCATGTCCGACTAACCGCCTAACATTTGATTAATAAAAGGTAAAGGAAAATGATCTTTCTAAGTTGCCACATTTAACTTTCTGTAGTCAATGCATACAAGCCATCCTGTTTGGACACGGGCAGGGGTCAACTCATTTTCAGTATTTTGGACTACTGTGACCCTTGACTTCTTTGGCAGCACATGCACTAGACACCCACTCGCTATCAGAAATAGGGTAGATGATACTATGATCCGAGCACTTTAGGATCTCTTTCTTGATAGCTTCTTGCATCATATGATTAACCCTTCTTTGTGGTTCCTTAGAAGGTTTTGAATCCTCCATGAGATGAATATGATGTTGAATGATTGAGGGGCTAATTTCTTTAATATCTTACATGGTCCAACCTAAGGTTTCTTTGTTTTCTTTTAAAACTTTGATCAACTCTTCCTCTTAACTTGAAGTTAAATCTTAGGTGATAATAACTGGTAGAGTTTGATCTTCTCCTAAGAATGCATACCGTAAGTTAAAAGGCAACTCTTTCAAATCAAGCTTAGGGGGCTCAACAATTGAGAGTTTAGGAAAAGAATTTGATAGAGGACCAATGGGCTCTATAGGTGTATGAAGCCTCCAAACCTCGAAGAAGAAATTTTCTATATCATCCTCTAATTCTTTCATACAGTCTTGGACTTTTGAATCAAAGTCAATGCCAAAAGTTTTAACAATATCATTAGAAAAATCCTTAAGCATATTGATCTCTTCATCAATTGTGGGTTGCTTACCCAACCTATACATGTTGAACTCTATAGTGTGGTTACCAAAAGATATCCTTAGTAAACCATTCCGACAATTGATTAATACATTGTTGGTAGCCAGGAATGGTCTTCCAAGAATGATAGGGATCTTATCCATAGTGGTGAAGGGTTTGGTGTCCAAAATAATAAAATTAACTGAGAAAATAAATTTTCCTACCTTAAGTAGGATATCTTCGACCATCCCTTTTGAAATCTTGACAGAACGATCGATCAATTAGAGAGTGGTCCCTATGGCTTTCAAATCTCCTAATCCAAGTTGTTGATAAACATGATAAGGTAAAGGCTCACACTTGCACCAAGGTCAAGCAGGGCATGATCAATACGAGTTTTACCAATGACACAAGTGATGGTGGGACACCCGAGATCCCTATACTTGACTATTATAGGTTGTGTGATCATTGAACTGATATTAGTTGCCGAGAACTCCTTTTTGGGAATGCTTGTGGTGCGCTTGTGAGTGCATAAGTCTTTGAGGACTTTAGCATAGGCTGGGATTTGAGTTATGGCATCCAAAATAGGGATGTTTACCTCTATCTTCTTGAAGACTTCTAAAATTTTTCTATTGAAGTTGTCTTCTTCCTATTCATCAAACGATTAGGATAGGGGACAGGAGGAATATAAATACTGTCAAAAGTTCTCTCATTAATAGAATCATTTTTGGTGGCTTCCACCAAATCGTCCTTAATTTCTTCAGGTCCATCTGACGAACCTGGAATGGGAGGCACAGTAGTAGCCTCGATAGTCGGAGGGTCAATAGAAAGGTCAGATGGTGGAGATGGAGTGGTACCATTCTGTAGATACTCTCAGCCATTCCTTAGGGCATATACTGCATTACACTAGTTGGAGGGTCCTTGGTGTTATTAACTCTATACAACATTGAGCTGAGGAGCAGGTAGCCCTTGTGGAGTCAGCACTTGATGTCTAGGATTCGGCTTTGGCTGACTAGGCAATTTTTCTTTCTCCTTCTCATGTATGATTGTGACAAGTTTGGTGAGTTCCTCTCTACATTATTGTGGCTCTTCATAAGAAGAGCCATGCTTTTCTCTAGCTCACTAATTCTTGTCGTCCCTCCAGTGGATATAAACCCCGAGGGTTGTTGATAAGGTGCTTGGAGAGGAGGCCTATCAAAATTTGACTGAGGGCCTAGATTAGGCCGAGGGAAAGAATTAGGTAGTGCTGTTAAATTGGGCCTCTGGGGACTAGGCTGCCCTTGGTTGTGAATATTGGATGGGCCTCCTTGATTCCCTTAGCTCCATAAAAAATTAGGGTGATTTCTCCAACTTAGATTGTAAGTATTGCTAAATAGGTTATTCGGGTAAAGAGCATTAATACTTTCATTGCCCCTAGAATTGTTGAGGCATTCTTCCATTACATGTCTAGGGGAGTGACACCAATTGTACATAGAGACCTGATTTTGGACTTGGTGGACTGGGGCATATGCTTTGGAGACAAGGGCTTCTATTCTCTTAATGGGGCTATCTAAATGGGCCTCCTTGGCTCCTATCTCATCGACATAGTACCCTTTACCTCCTATAGTTCTGTCACTTTCCTTAGTAGACTCCCATTCTCTTATCTTTTCAACTAGGTCAATAAAAAAGTTCTAAGCTTCATTTTCATCTGCATAAGCTGTGAAGCCTATAAGACACATAGACTCTAACATCTGCTTGGTACAGTAGTCTATCCCTTCATAAATTATTTGGCAAAGATGCCATTTGTCAATACCATGGTGGAGACACTCTTGGAGAAGGTCTTGGAACCTTTCTATGAGTTTGAAAAATGACTTTTGAGGTTTTTATCGGAACTGCATGATCTCGCTCTTGAGTTTATTTGCTTTATGCAAGGGAAAATTTTTCCTCAAGAACGCTATCGTAAACTGATCCCATGTGGTAATAGAATTAGTTGGCAGCCCATATAGCCATCTTTTTGCTCCATCCTTGGTGAAAAGGTAATGCATCTAAGTTTAACAGCATCATCACTGAGCTGTTGTATATTAATGAAGACACAAACCTCCTCAAATTCTCTCAGGAACAAATATGCATCTTCGGAGGATATCCTATGGAAGTGGGGTAACATAGTGTTGAATTGAGTTTTAAGCTCATAGTTATTTCTTGTGGTAGCTGGTAATCTAATGCAAGAAGGTTGGGCTACCCTGGCTAGGTAAAATCTATCATTTAAAGTAGGCTTAGGTTATTCTATCATTCTTAAAATAGGTATTCTTACTAAACGATTTGTAGAATCATAGGTCCACACACTCATGCACTAACCACCTGAGGTAAAATTGTGATCCCTGAAAAATTAATTAATTACAACTAAAATTGAAGGTGAAAAATTGGTCAATTGATATGACCTCTCAATAATTTAAACAATGTCCAAAGCTGTAAGGTTACCCGTAGGTTGACAGCTAGGGATCCATATAGTCTTCAGATACACCTACAATCGAATCCTGGGGATTCTGCAGTAGAGTGGGGACTACTATATATTTATGTTTCCACTCTCAGTAAGAGCTTGAATTATTGGAATGAAATAAAAAGAAAAAGGAATTATTGTATGGATTTTTTATTTTTATTATTTTTTTGAGCTTACTGACAGGGATTCGGGGTTGCTCAGGTCAATTCATGAGGTACTGCTACAAGGTGAAACTTATCTTTATCATACTGTGAGGCTTGGCGACCTCCACCGATACAACTATTATTGCAAGTTGTTCTTCTCAGGAATTTAATAAAAGAAAAACAAAAACAAAACAAAGCAAACAAAGCACTCCGATTTACCAAAAGAAATCAAAAAAAACATGGAACTGCCTCCCTGGCAACGGCATCAAAAATTTGTTAGGATTTAAAATGTAACCGCAAGTGTACGGATCAGTGTAGATATGGGTCGAACACAGGGGGAGCAGCTACTTTATTTTTGGCTTCTTTTAATAATGCGAAAGTGAACCGATTAATGGTTGTGATCTAATTCTAACTACCATCCTAAACATATATATCTAAAATAACGTCATAACCATTCGTCATCTAAGAATTTAAATATGCAAGCCACGTAATTAAAAAGCAATGAAGGAAAAAAATGTTGAAATAAAAATAAAGTAAAAGAAAGGGGATAAAGCTAGAGCAAGGCTCACAAGTAGGTTTCTCTACTTAGCCCGAGGGATGCATTATGATATGAGCTTCCCTACTTGACCAGAAAGTCACTCTTACAAGGGCTGCTCTACTTGGCTTTAGGGAAAGGGAGGCAATTAAAATAAAAATAATAAAATTATGGTTCTATGGCTAGGAGGGGCAAAGCCAATGCATACACTAGCCATGAACCTTAGAGGAAAGGGAAAGCAATAATGTAACGACTGAAATTAAAATCTTAAATTAAGAAAGAAATGGTAGTCAGAAGAGGGAATGAGAGGGGGGAGAGAAGACTATTGAAGAAGCCTACCTACCTGAATCAATGCTTTAACTTGAAAGCTTGGGTGATTTGAGATACTACCAACCTTAAAAACTAGATCTGGAATGAACCAAATCTAAAATTTTTAGGCCTAGAAAAAACAAATCTTGAAAAAAAAATTGAACTTGAAAAAGAGATGCTCCACGGCTCATGATCTTGTCACCTAGATCTAAGCCTAGAATTATAACTTAAAAATTATAACTCAATTGCATAAATCATAAACATAAAAATCTGAATAAAAATAAAAGAATGCTTGCATTAATTGAAATAAAAAGCTATTACAAAAGTGATTAAAGTAAAAACAAAGAAGAACTAAAACTAAAGAGAGTGAGAGAGGGATAGAGAGAGCAATTAAAAAAAAAAACTATAAGAAGAATGAAGTGTCCCCCATCCTCTTACATGAGTTGTATTTATACGGAATGGAGATGTAGGGTAATAAATTTCTCTTTCCTAAAAGGGAAAAACCCAAAATTGGTAGGTGAGATCTTTTGAGATCAAAAGTGCTAAGGTGGAGGAGAGAGAAGAGAGAAATAAATTTGGAGAAATTTTTTCTCTTCTTTTTCTCCCTCTCTTTCAAATCTTGTGCACAACCCTTGTTGGCCGATTTTTTTTTTTTTCCTTTGGATGATTTTTCTTCTTGCTTTGTGTGATTTGGACAATCTTCTGGTGATGATGTGGAGGAGAGAGAAGATTTGGATTTTTTTTTCTTTTCTTGCATAAGAAACCCCTCTCACGATTTTCCTTACTTTGAAGGTTTGGACAATCTTCTAATTTAATGTGAAAATTCCCTCCATGCCCTTAGTACTTTAACTGAGTGAATAGCAGAAAATTTTCAACAAAATTTTTCAAAAAAAAGACAACCATGAGACCTCCAGGTGAGCAAGGGAATTTTGCATACCATAACTCACTAACTACACTAGGTAGTTATTGCTGGAGAGATATTATGCCCAATAATGCTTAAGGCCTTTAATATACAAAACCTGCAAAAAGAGAGTAAAACCCAAGGTAACTCCATTCTAAATATGTAAAGATGCATGCTTTACTACTTAGATTTCACACATAAATATGCTCATCACATGGCAACATACGATCTCTCCGATGAGATGGCAATTATGTGTTGTGTTGTAACCCGACAGTCACTGAGGGAGGTGAATCAACGGATCTAATTCTGATCCTTATGGAACTGTCTTGAAAGCTAACTTGGCAAACCCAGTGATACTTATCCCTATTTATATACAGTCGTATATACATTCAGCCTCTCATAGGCACTTTCAAGTATACACATCCATTCCATATTACACGCACTTCAACAGTATACAATGTAAACAAGTGACCACATCCACTACACAAGGATTTTTATAAGATTCGGCAAGATTCCTACGTCCCTAGAGTAGTGCTTGTAAAAGCTTTGTACCTACTCAAAAGACTAATTTAACAACACCTATAGTTGGGAGCACCCACACCCAATTTTCTCAACTCGTAGCTAAGATGAAACACGCAGTTCCGATACAACTTACAGTACCCACTGTAAGGGAGTACCCACTCCCAATGCTTAGCACCCACTAAGCACGCAGTACATAATACAAATAAATTTGGGGCTAAAATACCCTATACTCAAGTTTAGGCTAGCATGCATTCTCAATCATACATGACTACAACTAGCATACATACATAACTGTAGACAATATTTATAATATAAATCTAGAGTTAAAAAGTCTCACAACCCTTGTCTTGTGTTCTCGGAGTTGGTCTCAGAGCATAGTCTGTCACACTAGAATCTTCAACTCCCCTCTAGGGTAGGAGACTTGAATCTTCAAGTGAGCTCATTATAGCCTTGGCATCTCACAAGTCTTCTCCCTTGTCCTCTTGTACTTTAAAGCACAAATGGAAAACCCTCTTCCTTTTCTCGCTTCTCTTCTCTCTTCCCTTGGTTTGGAGTTAGTGCACCATTAACACACCTTAACTACCTCTCAAACCACCTTCAATGGAGTGTCAAACACATCCCCTATACCCCCAACTACCTTCAATGGAGCATACACTCCAAGAGGAACTTCACCTTCAAATTCCATAGCCTTCCTCCCCACTTATTTTTTTTTTCCCCTTTTTGCTTCCATTAGATAGAGCAGGAAAAACAAGATGAATGCAAGTTAAATGGACCAAAATGGCCCTGTGGTTAGGGAGTTATGGCCATTCAAAGATAGACCAACCAGAAAGCACTATTTAGAATCTTCGCAAGGGACGTGGAGTGCGCAAGCGGCGTGGGCTGCAACGGGCTTCATCTGGTGCCTTAATTAGGATCCATCAGATCATTATAACGGGCAATGAAATATAGTCATAGATCAGGAATCTGTTGACGGATGACTTTCAGCGCCTACGGTTAGACCAATGTCGAGCGTCCATTGGATAAGTTAGCACAAATTTTGAAAGCTTGTCAGATCTCTTGCAGAAAGGTGAACAATTGATACTGTTCAATCAGTTTGTAATTATTAGATCTAACTAAATCCTTTAAGAAGGCATCTCTAGCACTAGTTCAATAAATATGCGATGCACACGTATGATACATTGCACCATCACCCAAGATGCACCCAGCCACTACGGAGGCCCTCGATGGCATCGTTAATGTTGGGTCTCAGCGCAAAAGGCATGTGCCAAACAATCTGGATCGAACTTACGTGGCTTAATCTTAGCCATTGATCTAGGATCCCATAGCCTTCTTTAATTACACAAAGCCCCTTTAATCTTAATTTTCTATACTAAACATTTCCACAACCATAACACTTGAAAATTACACATAAACCCTTCTATTTTTAACAAGATGCTGAAGCACCCCCTCCTACACCAAGAGCTTTTGGCCAAAATCCGATTTGGATTTTTTGACCGGCTTTACGAAAATGTGTATAACTCCTTCATACGAGTTCGGATCGAGACAAAACAAAAAGTGTTTTGACCACGACTCGACACTATAAATTTTCAGAAGACTTGAGCGTCAGCCATAGCCATAAAAAAAGACCATACTGCCTTTGTACCTTTCGGATTCCGTAACTTCCTCATACAGAATCAAAATAACCAAACTAAGTGTATTAGAAATATTAGATTTTTCTCGAGGAAGGTTACATGGAGACTCATCTTTGAGAAAAATTATTTTCAATGCCAAAACTGTCCCCAACTACCAAATAATCTGGTTTTTACTTGTGACGTTGTAACTTCTTTATACAATATCGAAACTTGACAAAATCAGGTGCATTGGAAAGTACAAATTACACATATTTTTTTATGAAGGAACCATCTTCCAGAAAAATCATTTTCATTGCCAAAAATTCTCCCAAGCATAAATAGGCCAAATTTACCAGCTTTGACGCAGGATCCCACACTACCTATCATGGATGACTCAATCCACTCCATATACATCATGTAATACTGGCATCTTATTGGAGAGATTGAACGCTATCACATCACCAGTTTTGATCGCGTCACCCAAATTGCTCACTTCATCATCGCCATGTGGTCGAGGTTGCCAATAAGGACAAACAATAAACAACATGTTGGTGTTTGATTATTTTGTTTCAACCATGGTAAGTGGTGCAGATTTCGGGTATAATATTAAAAATTTTAGCCTATTTCCACTTAGGGCATTTTTTGCATTGTATATGACTTATTTGGGTGTCAACTACTTCATGTATCCTAAAAAGCATAAAAAAATCTTTCCAATGCACTCGGATTTATCCTAATTCAATTTCGGATGAAGAAATTATGGTTTCCACAATGTTCAGGGGCATTTTAATTATTTTACATGATTGAGACTATTGATGGGATGTTTTGGGAGTTTGTAGAGCTTCAAATCTTTATCCATACCCTTTTTGTTATTGCTCAATCCGAATCTGTATGAGAAAGTCATGGAGTTCTCCACGGGCTGGTCTGAAAAATCTCAAATCCTATTTGAACGTTGCTCTCAAGTAGTTCAAGGGTTTTTAACATTCTTCTTATAGAATGAAGGGTTTTTAAAAAAAAATTGCATATATCTAGTAGACTAAGTCAATGGGTTTTCTAAACTAGTTCTGTGGATCAGAGGGGCATGTATGCATTTTTATGAGGATTTTTAGAAAGTATCTTTGAAGACAAACCTACCCACCAATGGGAGCTCAACAACACCTTGGTCGATGACGTTAGCACTACACAATCATCAGGTATAACGTCAAATTGTTCCTAATCCAACAGCTGTGATTAGAGATCCATCTAATGGATAATATCTAAGGCGCCTTTTTTAGGCTTGATCTAAAGGCTGTAAATTGTGTTGCTGCTCCGCACTCTGGCAGTGCATCCTACACCACCCAGAAAGATTTCAAATGCTCCTTTTCTGTTGAACTTAAAATGGCCATAACTTCTGATCTAGAAGACCATTTTGGTCATTCTAAGTTTCATTCTTCTTATTTTTCGAGCTCTATCCATTAGAAGCCCTGGAATGCCAAGGGCATAAAAAACCCAAATTTTGTGAAGAGAATCTTCTCCCCTATTGTGTGTGCATTGAATATTGTTCTATCATTATAAATAAGGTTGGAGAACTCGATTAAGTGTGGTTAATGGTGATGGTTGGGTTGTGATGATATGTTAGCGAAAGGGAACGAGGAAGAAAGTTATATATGGTTCCTCCACATGCTTGAGAGCATTTAATGGTTTCATCTTCTTTAAAAGATCTGGAATGCTCCATTAAAGGTGTTTAAGCTTGGTAGTTCCAAGTGAATATATATATATATATATACACACACTGAAGACCGAACCAAGAGAGGAAATAGGAGAGCAAAGGGATTGCATTTGAGCCATCTCCACTACCATTCTTGCCCTTTATAAAGCTCCATTGAAGGTCAAAGAAGTGTGTTGAGAACGCAAAAGTACTTTTGTGCCATTGTTGAATTTAATGAGAACTTCTTCAAGTGAGAAAAAGAGGAAAGAAAAGAGAGTAAGAGAATATCATTAATGCTTATTCATTGAAGAGAAGACATCCATGGAGGAAAAGTTGTGTATTGAAACCAAGTAAAGGAGAAAGAAAGAGTGAAGAAAAGAACAGAGTTTATTGTCCCTTTGTGTTGTGAAGAAGAAGAGTGAAGGAAAGGGTCGGTTGAGTGGTTCTCAAAGTACCAATGTGCATTTAAGAACTCAAGGTTGCCAGAGAAGTTGAAGTTGATAGTGCCAGTACACTCGAAGCATCTCTGGGACATCTCTAAATATCTCAAACAAAGGTTGTAAGCATCTTTTACCTTTGCATTCATTTTCATATATTTTCTAGATACATGTATGTATGTATGTATGCTAAGTATAGGAAATTTACATAGTAGATCTATAGTAGCCTATGAAAAACTATAGGGCATCAATTATAAGTCTGTTTTCATTGAACAGGGCACTGTGTGTGTCCTCTTAGTTCTATGATGGGTAAATCAGACAGTGGGTGTTTGTCACTTGTATTAGCACTAAGTGCCCTCTTAGCTTTATGCTAGGAAAAGCATGGTTGCGGGGTGCTTCCAATTGTAGGTGCAGTACTCGTAGTGTATTGAGTAGATAAGAATCCTTTATAGGCATTAATTTGGGGACGTAGGCAATTTTTTGAACCTCGTAAAAACCTCTATGTTCGGGTGTGACTGCTTTATTATTCTTGTATTAGATTTGGAGTGTCGTGTGCTGTAAGATGGGTGTGTACATAACTATGTGTATATCAATTATAATGCCAATAGTGATCGCCTTGTCAACATGCACAGTCAGAAAAAGAAATAAAAAGGAATTCCAGACACTGATTCACCTCCTCTTAGTGTTAGCCAGGACTCAACAGATCCACGTTAGCTCTGCTTTACAAGTCCAGCAGCTGCACTGGTACCCCTACCTCTGCCCCCTTGCCTCCCTCCCCAATCCCTCCACTCCCTACCAGTCTCTTCCAATACATCAGGATCCTCTCCAACGCCCCATCAACCTTTGATTGACAGGGAGGACCTGAGCTGGAGAGGATCTAAATCTCCCAACCTATGATCCACTCACCCCTGCTTTGCAAGTCCAACACCTACACTAGTACCCCTACCTTTTCCCCCTCATCTCCCTCCCCAACCCCTTCCCTCCTCCCTGCTAACTACTCCCAAAGCATCAAGATCCTCTCCAATGCCCCTAACACACATCGGACAGCTAGGAGGATCTAGGGGTGCATCTTACACCCATCCCTAATCCTATCAAATTTGAATTGTTTTTTAATAGGTAGTGCCCTCAATAATGTCAGCTTTGCTACCTACTAGCTTGCAGTGATATACTACCTGAAAGAAAAAAAATGACCCTACATGTCAATGCGGAAGTTTTCGATTAAACTAGAAAGGATTCAAACCTCCCAAGCTTTAGTGGTAAGTGATTGAACACCTCCTCAATTAACCCCCTTTGCATGGTATGAACAATATAAAAGGCCTTGCAAAAGTCCCTAGAAATCCCCCTAGGTGTTGGCAAAAAGAGGCTAAAAGCTAACAAAATACAACCATTGTTCTGACCACCGATAGCAACCACCGACTGGATAGTGGCCTACTAGTGGCCATCTACCAGTGGTTCTTGCTGTGTTGCATTGCCGCCTTTGCCCAAGGGATCCGCTCCGCACATAGTGGCATTCTCCACCCTCACCCCCACACTGCATATGACCTACGCACTCTACTTACACCCCTTGTGGATCCAAGGTGGTGGGTTCTCGTGGCCCGACCCTGAGTTGATTTCGTTTGGCCAAGGCCCAGTGTAAAGGCAAATAGACCCTAAGGGTCTTAACTATATATATGGAAATACAGTTCATTTCCCACCCAAAGAAAATGTGAGGGAAATAAATAACGAGAAAAAGAAGGAGAAGAGGGAAGGAGGAGGAGAACCATCGGGCATCCCCCCTTGTTGCTGGTTGTTCCCGAAGGTAAGAGCCTTCCCTTACCTCTTTCCTTTTTTTTTTTGGGTTTCAGATACTTAGAGAATCAAGGTTTTGTCTAGTTGGAGGGGTATGTCTCGACCACAATAGCTTTTGGTGGCCGGGATAGTGCGCATTACATCCCCATATGATTCTCGAGCTCAAAGTGACCTACCCCAGCTCTGGGATTATTTTGACTCAAATAGAGGGTTAGGGTTTCAGTTGTTTATTCAACATAACTCCCAAATGGCTAAGTGGAAACACGATCAGCCGAGCTTTAATGAAAGGTTGGAAGACCCTCCATGAACCCCACAAAACAAATCCCCACAATTGGACCCGAGATGGCAAAGCCCCTTAAAGTTCAACAACTTCTAGGTTTTTCACCGATAATGTTAAACCTGCGCCCTAAAATTCTTATTTTAAATGTATAGATGAAGCACCGGAGGACACCAGTACCAATGAATATTGGTAGCAACCGTATTTTATCGGGAAAAGAAGGATGATCCCACTTGCACCTGCTACTTATGCCTAAAAAATTGTAAAGGTTTCCAAACACAGAGGAAAAGGTTAGTCAAGCCCTCACACCTCACGGGAAAATTTCTGAGGCTTAAATAATAAAATATACTGTGAGGTGGGGCCCAACCCCTCTCACCTGGGTAACTCAAACCCAATCCCAAGGATGGAACAATATAATTAGAAATAGATTAATATATTGGAACACCCCAAGGTGGGCGTGTTATCCCAAATTATAAGTTAAACTAGTAAAGGGTAGAAACCCATTATTTTACCAAAATGTCCTTAGTTAACTTAAGTGACTATATAAATAGAAGTCTTTGCCCATTCCTTTCATTCCTACCAAACTAAAAGCAACAGAAGGGAGAAAGGAGAAGAAGAAGAAGAAGAAGAAGGAGAAGAGCAAGGGAAGAGGAAGAAGAGAAGAGCAAGGGGAGCACCTACCCATCTAAGGTAAGCCATCTCCCTCTCTACCTTCTAATTGTGTCGTCTCTCTCTCTCTGCCATCTCCCTCTCTACCTTCTAATTGTGTCGTCTCTCTCTCTCTCCCTTCCATTTCTACTCTCTTTTGAGCCAATGGAAAAAACCCACCAATCGATTCTCACCCCCAATTTGTCAAACTACTAATTTGGGAGTGGGATTTGATGTTGAGGACTTATCTTAGCAAGATTAATGGTTCAATTTGAACCCATGAACCCTCCCTAGTGAAATCCCCATTTCAAACCACAATTTAGGCAACACAAAACCTAGAAATGGGAAAATTTCCTACCTTCCCTCTTGTCAAGGCTACAAATTGGGAGAGGAGTTTAGTGTAGGAGACTTATCCTAGCAAGATTGATGGATCAATTTGAGTCTATGGACTCTCTTTCATGATTTTCTCACTTAAAATCCCCAATTTGGGTAACAAAACCCTTGAAATGGTGGATTTTGCCCAAATCCTCTACATCCCACCATTTAGACCCAAAATAGGGTTAGAAAAAATAAAATAAATATATGTATAGTGGATTGGGGTAACCACATAGATCATTGGTTCTCACCACATAAACCCTCAATCGAAATTCTCAAATTTAGCTTAGTCGTGACATGAACTTTGGCAAATTTGAGTGCATTGTGTAAACCCATCTTAACCAACCCATTGAATATACTTAATGTAAGTTAATTGAGGTGGGTAAACATCCCTCATGTATAAATCAGCCTTATAGTCATAAAACCCCAAATTTGAGAATGATTTCAAAGAAAAGAGATATAGGAAATGAAGCTAGAACATGTGCCTAGGGTCTCATTTCTCTACAAAAGACTTATTTCCTTGAAAATCTTATGTATCCTAGGAGTAGAACCAAGAGGTGAAGAGACAATGCGACGCAAGGCCACCGGCTATCCATCATCACCTAGGACTCGATGTGAGGGGATTTTGTGTTATTTATGGAGTGTTTATAACATGTTACCCATACATGTGTTTATGGTAATTGCATGTTAAATTAGATTTCTGATTGAATATTGAATCATGGATATTGATGATATTGTCATTTAAACACGATGTTTAGGCTCATGGTCATGATGGATTGCATATTATAAACTTGTTCTATTTAGTGAATGTGATATTGCATAATGGTATGATGGTGTGTGTATGAGTATGAATATGATATGGAATGTGACATGTTAGAATGCATTGAGCTAGGATAACCACCCTGGTACTACAACCCTTGCCAATAGGGGTTTATATATTGGCTATCCCATAGCATAGCACGGAGACCTGAAGGGGTTCTCCAGACCAAGACCGTGACTGTCCTACAGCTCGGATGACCCAAAGGGGTTCTCCGGATCGGGATCGTGACTGTGGAATGAGATTATTCAATAGGGGTTTACGGGTAGCTGAAGGGATTCGCCAGACCGGAACCTGCAAGCTCTCGCAACTAGAGTATATCGCTGGAAGACCGAAGGGGTTCTCTGGATCGATGAACCATGGATATCCCCTATGTTGCAGCAATACGAATACCCAATATTGACTTAGAATTTGTCGGCCTAGGAAAATAACCTAGGTGCTGCAACCCTTGCCAATAGGGGTTTATGTATTGGCTATCCCACAGCATACCACGGAGACCTGAATGGGTTCTCTGGACCAGGACCGTGGTGACCTACAAGTCAGATGACCCAAAGGGAGTTCTCCGGGCCGAGACAGTGGCTGTAGTGTGGGATTATTCATTTGGGGTTTGCGGGTAGCCGAAGGGGTTCTCCGGACCGGAACCTACACGCTTCTGACTCACAACTAGTGTATATCGCTGGAAGGCCAAAGGGGTTCTCCGGACCGATGAACTAGGGATATTTCTTATGTTGCAGTAGCACTAATACCCATTTTGGACTTAGAATCTGTTGCTTAGGATGGTGTGTTAATAATCGGATCATGTCATTGCATTCATCTAATTTCATTAATATTGTTGTGGTTGAGCATTTATACTTGTCTCTATTTTTTATGTAATGTTGTGATTTTTGTGTATACCCCTCATTGGGTTTTGTGGAAACTCACTTCCATTGTTGCCCCCTTTTCAGATGTTGATTCAGGTAACCACCTAGAGTATGTAGCTGAGGAGCCGGCTCTCTACGAAAGTGACCTCTAGGATGAGGAGTTAGTTACCCACGAGGACGGTTGCGTATGTGATGACTATGCATTTGGAGCACGCTGAAGATGAGAGTATCATCTTTCTTGTGACTCTTTTGTTTTACATATCAGATGTAGCCCTAGGGGCATAACCGTAATTATGACTTCCATTTTGAAAACTCTTTTAGTAAATATAATCAATATCATTAGACTTCACCAGTTATGTATAATTGAGTATTATTATTATCTTGTAATCGTAGAATCATTTCATAAATTTATACACTTAAAGTACTGCATCGTGGATCCTGGATGGATTGTGGACACGTGTGTGTGTCTATGTCACCAGTCTTTAAGTGAGTGGAGGCGGGATCTGACAGATAGGAACCCATTGGCAAGATCATTACCAATCAGTGGATGCTATTGGTGGATTTTCTGATCCAAATCATTTACAAGCCACCTCACCTGTAGCACCCACCAGTAGGAACAGTCACCTAACGATGGACATCTACCAATAGGTCTTACTGTACTACCCTTTTGGTAGATTTTGGGGATTCTGAAGGACCCTCTTAGACACTTTTTGACACCTGTTAATGCTCGTTTACCCTTACAACTAGCACAGAGGCAATTATATTTGGCGAGGCCTAGCAGGTTTTATTTGGGCATCCACACTTGGGGAATTAACTCACCCGATCAACAGACAAGGTTAGTCGTGGTATGATCTTACTTTAAAGTGTTTTAATTTTAAAATTAATGTATGCCGTTGCAAGCACGTATTTTATGATTTTAAAACATGTATGCGCTATTGAACTGTATAAATTGTGAATTATTGATTGATTGTGTGTGCGTGGGATCTTATGTGGCCAAGGGGAATTCTAGTACCGTGATCGCCACAGTGTGGATTGCATCACACATCTGGGTACCATTAGAGTTAGGCTTGGACATGAGATACAGTGTGACTAATGTGTGATTTCTGGTACTATATGGCCATACTAACTGTATATATGCTAGATTAGGCTTAGACATGGTGTTATTTTCTAGTTGTCCTTGTTGATAACCTTGGCCACATGGCGGTGATGACGTGGACAATTTAGGTGGCGTGACCAAAAATGATAATATGGCAGTATTCGGTCTCTCTGATGAGGTGATAGTGTTACATGACGCGTGTGGAGTGGATTGAGTCATCCATGATAGGTGGTGCGGGATTTCAGGTCCAAGCTAAAAATTTTGGCCTATTTATGCTCGGGAGTATTTTCGGCTGTGAAAATGATTTTTCTGGGAGAAAGTTCCTTAATGAAAACTTTCAAAAGTAATTTATCATTTTCAATGCACCCAATTTCATCCAGTTTTGATACCGCATGAAGAAGTTACAGTATCCGTAGAAATAACTAGCTTATTAATCAGTCGGGAGAAGTTTCGACATTGAAGATGATTTTTCTAGAAGAGTACTCCATATAACCTTACGAGAAAAATATAATCTTTCCAACACACTTGGTTTCATCTCATTTCGATTTCGTATGAGTAAGTTGCAGCATCCAAAATTTTTAGGTCAATATAGGTTTTTTAAATAGTTGATTTTGACAATTGAATCTTCTAGAAAGCTGTAGAGCTTCGAGCCATGGTAATAGCGATTTTCATTTCGTTTCAATCTGAAGTCATATAAAGAAGTTATGTGCATTTTTGTAAAGCTGGTCTGAAAATCCAAATCAAAAATAGCCCAAAAGCTCATGGTGATGGGAGGGATTTTTGGATTTTATTTGGAAAAATAGAGGGCTTTTGTGCAAATATGAAGACTTTGGGTTGTGGGGGTTTCTGCATTAGAAGTTATTGCCTGAGGGCTTATTTATATATATAAATCAAATTATGGCTTTTAGAAATGGTGAGCTGAGATTGAAGATTCTATTTTAGTTAATCTAGTCGATCTAGATCTAGAGATGAAGATTCTATTGTGTCAAATTTGGTGAGACCTAGAGATCAATACACCGATCTAACAACTTGGATTTAATTCAGCTTTTTTAAAAAGCGAGACAAGTTCCCTTAATTTGTGCTAGAGCTGCCAATCAAAAATCGACAATGTAAGAGGGTGTTGACATAGGATCGTTACGTCAGGCTTGCGTTAGCATTTGTCAGCCCCGCATCATGCTTGCATCATCATATTCTAATCAAACGACCCATATTACAAGACCATTATATAAATCCAATGCAAGGATTTAAGGCACCACTTGGTCCAAGATATATGGCTCAGATCTTGATGACTTTCCCCATGTCGCTCCGTACGCGACTCCACCGTATGAAGATTCCATTTTGAGCTTTTCGCTTAGTCCAACTTGATTGCTCATAACTTTCAAAACACAAGGCCATTTTGGTCAATTCAAGTTGCATTTTCTTAGTTTTTTAATCCTCTGTCTAATGGAAGCAAAAAAAAAAAAAAATCAAAGGTTTGAGTTGAGGAAAGCTACAAATTTTGAGAGACAAGCTCCCCCTCTATTGTTGGCCTTTGTTTGAACTTTAATGCTTCAAGTAAGTGTTGTTTACTCTAAGAGAGGTGGAAGAGGTAGTTGAGCTACAAATGGATACCAAAGAGAGAAAAGAGAGGATCAGGGTTGTTGTCTGATGCATTGAAGAGATAGATAATATGGAGAGGTCTTTGTGAGCACTAAGCTTGTCAGTAAACATTTGAAGACCCAAGTTCATCCTGAGAGGTCAAGTTAGAGATTCTAGTAGTCAGTGGAGGTTCCCAAATCATCACAAATATCCGGTTGTGAGATTTTCTAACCATAGATTTACATTACATGTATTGTGATTATGTATGCATGTTAGTTGTAGTTGCGGATGATTGAGAGTACATGCTAGACTAAGCTTTATTGTATGGCATTATGAACAAGCCCCGAACTATATGTATTTTGTACTGAGTGCTTCGTGGGTGCTAAGCATTGGGAGTGAGTGTTCCCTTGCAGTGGGTACTGCAAGTTGTGCAAGCATTACGTGCATCATCTCAGCTGCGGGCTAAGAAAATTGGATATGGGTGCTCCCAACTATAAATGCAGTTAAAAGTAGTGCATTGAGTAAGTATGAATCATTTATAGGCACTACTCCGAGGATATAGACATATTTCCGAACTTTGTAAAATCCTAGTGTTATGGGTATGTCTCTTGTTTGCATTGTTTATCATTGAAGTGCGTAAAATGTAAAATGGATGTACACACTTGGAAGTGCCTATGAGGGGTTGAGTGTGCATACAACTGTATATAAATAGGGATAGATACTACTAAGTTTTGCCAAGTCAACCTATGAGACAGTTTTAAGGGATCGAAATTAGATTCACTGATTCACCCCCTCAGTGATGCCTAGTTACAACACATGGAACACAGTATAGCCGATATGTGATTTTCGATATTGTGTGACCGTACTAAATGTATCAATATGAAAAGCATGTAGGTTATTATGGTTAGGTATAATACCCTATGTTACGAGCCCTTTCCAATAGGGGTTAGGTATTGGATAACCCATTATAGTAGGCTTGCTGATTCTAGAATACCACATCTGTGATACAATGTGATTATTGACGAAGGCAGAGAAAGCTCGAGAGATCGATGTGATTTACGAGATCATGGAGCCAGGAAGGGTTTATTATGGGGTTTGCTGGGAGACCGATGTCGCATTCCAGGATCGGCAGGCTTCTATAGATGACTAGGGTTTGTATCGTTCGGTGACCGATGTGTGATTTTTGGGACTAGGAACACTGCTTAATGCATCGTAATAGCATAAACCCGACTTAGATTTATATAATAAAATGAATTGCATCATTTTCCATTCATGGACTATATGTCACTGTTTGCATGCTTACTGAGCTAGTTAGAGCTCACACCACGTGCGTGTTTCTTTTTAGATGATGACGCAGGTATTGTCGTTCCCAATAGCAGTGACACCTCCTCCTCCACAACTAATTATGATAGGGACTGGTGGACACCAGAGCCTGAGGAGCATGACTTGGATTGTGCATGCAACACTTGTGCCTATACTGCAACATGAGCTGAGGGTGATGCTGACTATTATCATTCGTTGCTGTATTTTTGGATGTTATAAGTATGTCCTGTAAGATTCTCTTATGAAGGATAAAATACAATTATTATAATATATTTAACATTTATCTTTTTTTTTCAACGATTTGAAGTTGACTTTGTGTATATTTTCTAATTCCGCTGCATTGATTTAGTTGATTCAGTTGTGTTATAGTCATGACGGTTAAGGTACTACTATCAGAGGTCCTTATAGAGATATAAGATGGGTAAGCATCCCAGTCACATTGTAGGTATCCTAGGAGGAGCCGAGTGTGACAGTGCATGCCTTGGTCCTCCCAACCATTCAATGCACATTGAGGCATTGGGCGCATTGGGGAGCATGCGCACACCCCTCCTTGCCACCCGCCAAAACCCATGGTTTATTCTCTCTTATCATTTTATTATTTGAGAATTATACCTTGGTGGATTTTTCTTTGTATTTGAGGAACCGATTAAAAGAGATGATCAATCTAGTATATACATCACTGTCCCCTAACTTGTGAATATATCTATTATCCAATTTTTTATTTTTTTATTTTAGTGTAGAACCTATCAATATTCACTGACATTGGTGAACATTATCGGACCCAAGTTTATTTTAGCCTGACAAGACTGCACAGCGTTCTAATATAAGGTAACCCATCTGATTAAAATAATAATAAAAAAAAAAAAAGCTAACCCTATTAAAATTAAAGCTGATTCTCGCAACCTATTTTGAAATTGTTGATGAATATCCTTTTTTTATTTTTTGTCATTTTTCTTCTTTTAATTACTAAATAGTGTAAAATCAATGAAGTTCACCTCTTGTATCTAGATCTATGAGATTTTGAATAAAAATTTTCCAAAATCAATAATATATGACATTCTTGCTTCTTCTTCTTCTTCTTTTTTTTTTTTTTTTTGCTAACGATGAATATCAAGGCCTTCGGCCAGACTAGTTCCGCAGGCTCACACTGACTTACAATCGCATGGATCGGGTCATACTGAGATTGAATGAGAACCACCATTCAACTTTCACTGAAAGTAATGAATATCACTAAACACCCATTATGAGTGACTCCAATGAGGTAAGAGGAGTCAAAACTCAGAACCACACGCTTCCTGAGGTAAAAGTCATTGCACTCCACTTCTCCCTTGGGTTATTCTTTGCTTTTTCTTATTGACTTCATTTCTATTGATTTGGCCGATTTCGATCGATTACAATGTAATTTAAATTGGAATCTATGGAAACACGTCCAGTTCCAAATTATTTTGATAACGTTGTTCTAGATTGACACCTTATTTATGCCATGTGGAAGGATAATATAACAATCTTGACTAGGGGTGTCAAAACCTAGCTGAAACCGGTAACACCAACCAATGAAACCCGGGTCCAACCGAACTATTCCTTATTGGACTGGTTTAGGATTGGGGTATGATGGGCATGGCTGAAAACCGGATTACACCGAACCGACCGATATCTATACCGTAAACTGAATTGGATGGAAAAAAAAAAAAAATCAATGAGTATGAAGTTATGAATAGGTGAATTGATTATTGGGTCAATGTTAGTGAGAAGCTTTCTAATTGTACGGGGAAATTAATTCATTAGAATACTTTCATTGATCACTTTGTTCACTATACAAAATTAGTTGAACAATGAAATAAATCATTTGATGGTAGAGTTTATTTTGTGATTTCAATTTTTGTTTCTTCTCACTGCTTAGTTTTCCATTGATTTCAATATTAATTATCACCCCCCTTACAATGAAAAGTAATGATTTGATTTTTAACAATGATTTCACTACAAACTCTATTTATCCATTGATTATATAATTAATTATCTTTTCCTTACAATTTATTCCTCTTTATTCAACATGAAACATTAAATCAATTTCCCATTCTTGGTTGTTTACTTGTTTGACCTGGAGAAGATGATTTAAAGTGTTTTTATCAAATCTTTCCTCACTATAAGTTATGAATGTAAGATTTCATTGTAGTTCAAGGCCAAAAACGAATAAATATAAATCAGTATTAACCTGATACTAAAAAATCAAAATCGTAGTAGATCAAAAGAAAAACTGAATTAGCCCGACCGAAATCAAATCAATCTGACCGTTTGACACCCCTAATCTTGATTGCATCAATATCTCATATTTTTTTGCATTGTCATCCATTAGTTTCTTTTTCAGTTTTATTTTCTTCACTAGATTTTCAAAATCTCATTATAACAATTGGCTAATATTGTTTTGGTTGAAACTTAAAATGTGAAGAGGGTGCTTTTGGATCCACACCAATGGATTGACTCCTAAATTTATTCAATCAAAAAATACATTTTTTTTTCTTTTGTAGATATCCATGTAAGAAATGGTGGTGATATTTCCAAAAACCACAATAAATCTTAGCCATCCATTTTCTTTTATCTAAACTCTCTTGTCACTTAGAATTGGGCGAGAAAACAATAATTCATATAGCATTGGTACACGTGCAAGGACATACACGGGATGCATATGAATACAAAATATGATATATGTTTGAATTCAACTCCGAAATATGACACGTAGCTAATCTAAACCATGTCCTCTCTGTCCCATAGTCGAAATGGACATGAAATCTATCCATTTAATAATAATTTGGGAAACCCTAAAAGATAGTGTGGCCACTCTACTAATACAAGGGTCAATGAAAGCATATGCGAAAGCATCAACAACGATAGGATTTTTACTTTTCATGGGGGTTGTGATGGTCATTTCACCACCTTGTTTCTGGGCAAAGGGCCATACCGCCTTTCAAAATTTTTTCTCTCAAATATAATAATCAGAAAAGAGAAACCTAAGGGCCCGTTTGATTGATCGTATTCTGATGGGGTGGATTGTTGGGGTGGGATTATCGTAGGATTGTTAGGGTGCTTGGGTAAGTGGGGTAGGAATTTGGGCAGACAACCTACTTTTCCCTGCCAGCCCATGTGGCCTACTATTTCTCCCACCCTATCGCCTTGTAAAGTTCCACCAAATTGGTGGGACTCTTGTGGGAAACAAAATGGATTGGTCTCTCTCTCTCTCTCTCTCTCTCTCTCTCTCTCTTGTGAAACGAGATGAAAACAAGGCGTGCACTGGTATGAAAGATTCGGCAACTCATCTGCTTCCTTACTTTTTATCTCCTCCTCAAATCCATTCACCTCTGTCAAATGTATTATATTGAGGTGGGATTGTATATACAAGAGAAGTAGAGCTTGAACTGTTGGATTTATGGGTTAAATTAATTATTCGGGTTGATTAAATGGGTGAGAGTCAAATTGCATGAACCGGTTCAATCCACTCTCAAGTTTAGGGATATACTGGCCCAACCCATTATGATTTAGAATTTTGGGTGCAGGACAGTATTATAAATACTGGGTTTTGGGCCCTTGCAGCCATTATTCATTCTTCCACACTTTACCACTAAAGTGAGAGAATCAAGGAGGTCCAAGGGGTTGTAGAAGATCCATAGCAAAGCCAAGAGAACAAAAGTGGGAATGACCACCATCAATCATCTTCAGCATACTAGGTGAAATGTACAATTCGATCCTCCATTATTTTATTAGATTCGTGTTCTTGCTTTTCTGTGTGGTTACCTCAACCAGGGTTTTAGACTTGAACCCATAAGGATAACTCTAACATGAACAGTTCAAAACCTTGAACCTAGATTCAAAACCATCTCCTTCCACCACCACTAGTTTTGATGGAGATAGACATATAATGTCATCCGATTATAGTTTTTGTTCTTGTGTTAAGCAGAATAATAGAGAATTCATGCAACCTACGCTTGGAGAAATAATTCACTCATAAAAACAACAACAACAATCATAATCTTATCCCAACTGAATAGGGTCGGCTACATGAATCCAATATGAAAAATAGAAAGTAAATAAGCAAAAGAGATATTAAAAAGAATAAATTTGAGAAATAATAGAAGAAGGTACAACAGTATAGAGAGACGCTTTATGAAAACACTTCTATAGGGGGTCGGCAACACGGGTCATTGCCCTCCACGAAGCTCTATCCGAAGTTATACTAGGGTCGAGTCCTACACTTTGCATATGGTTTCGGACCACTTTGTTTATAGTCATCTTTGACCTACCCCTACAGTTTCTAACTCCCTCCAAATGGATCTGGTCATTTTTCCTTACTTGGGCCTCCAAAGGTCTTCGTTGAACGTGGCCATACCACCTCAATCGACTAATAAATCAAAAAAAAAAAACAATTCAGTGGCTTTTAGAGCAGGTTCTCCCTAAATTCATTATCTCCAAACTCAAAATACTCCCATCCAAAAGAGACTTACCTTGAACCTGAAGATAATTGCTTCCCAAACCCACAAACGATTCTACTTAAAAAACCATCTCTATTTTTTATCCTAAACATGGGAACTCCGCTGACGATTCTGTTAGAAAAACCCATCCCTATTTCTTGCCTTCTGGGAACTCCACCAATGATTATGCTCACAAACCCATCTTTATTTCTTACCCTGAACCTGAAGATAGTTGCTTCCAACATCGGTGCCAATCTCTAACCCCTTTGTCCTCTTCTACCTAGTTGAAGAACGATTGCAAACTGTCAATCGCATAGCAACACCATCTCTCTCTCTCCAAGATGATGGAACCATCCCACCCAACCAAACAATGTGGGGGTGAGATGCTACAATACATTTCCCCCTCCCCCAAACTCTCTTCTAAACAACTGGGGCCTAAAATGCAACAAGACTCTTACGCCCAAACATAGGGATTCAACTCCTTTGTAGAGCAACATGGTATTCGGCGCCCATCTAACAGCCAGAAATGCTTTGGCATGGAGTCTAAGGCAGTCGTATACAACCCAAGGCGTTTCTAGGCGTTGGATACATACCAAACAACATGTTACGCTATAAAGGATTCAAATCCAAACATAGTGGGGATGAAGCGTAATAATCCTTTTACCCCTCGTTACCTCATGAAAGGCAGATGTCTCACCCCTATAAATGCTTCTATTTAATGTTCCCATTGATTTACATGCGGATGCAAGAGCTATGTTGCCAATTAAGTAACCCTCTCTCAGTAATAATGAAGTTTTCTAAGTTTTTTTTTTTTTAATTATTCTTAAAATGGAGAAAAACTATAAAAAAAAAAAAGGTTTTTTTTTTTTATAAATGGGAGAAGGTTTCAAAATAACCCTGAAGGACAATAGGCAAGTGGCAGTCATCCAAACCGAGACCGAGTACATCAGAGTACAGATGACTTTAGACTAGAGTCACTAGACCAACTGGTAGGAGCAATTGAGCGAAGAGTGGGAGAGGATCAGGACGACCAACCTAATTAGGATGGTTTATTTGTTCCAGCTGGGCGGTAGCCCCTACAACAACACCTATTTAATACACGTGGACGGTCTATATTGGACCCCTCGGAATATGATTATTGATCATCTCGGAGAATGTGTAAGGAGACATGACTGAAATACGATGACAGAGGCAAAGACTTGTCTCCACGCCTGCAACCATTCCCGCGTAAAACTTGAGGGTTTCTTCCTCTCCCTTTCTGCAAAGACTGCAATCCCGCATCATGATTCCTTTGACGCTGTGCCCTTTTACAGTAATAAAATGGACCCCCACTCTCTGTCTATATTTATCCTTCTTATGATACCAGCTCATCTATAATAGAAAACCTGAAACGTAAAAAGGAACTTCCATCCATTAATTTAGGGTGAGTGGTAGTAACGCTCAAGCGTTGCCAACTTCCGAACACCAAAATTAATCTTAACCATTGATCTATTTTTAGTTAAATCTTAGCCATCCATTACTTTCAAGGCATCAACTGATTACTCACTGTCCCAGCGGAGGCTAACAAGCGGTCCGCATCTTCTGTCACTCTCACCCTTACCTAGCGTTCATCCCTACCCTTTCCTCCCCTCCGCCGTGAACCCGCGGCATCCCCACCTCACCAGATCCTTCCTCCCTCCTTTTCTCTCTCTCCAGAATCACACCTCATGGTGCATAGACCTTGGCCAACGCTGCAAACACCGCCCCTCTCCTACCATTCACAATTTGCCCCGGCTCCCTATCGCTTTGTGAGATTTTCTTAAAAATCAATGCGCATAATGGCGTCTACGGCTCAAATTCATGTCCTAGGTGCAAGGGCTAAGGTCTCACATTTTGCAGTCCTGTCGTTGATGATTTAGATTCTCTCTCTCTCTCTCTCTCTCTCTCTCTCTCTAAATTCGATTAATGGATCCACTGAGCAGGATGTGCTTCTTGTTACAAGATGCCATAGAGGGGGGCAAAATGACTGTTCCATCCCTCATGGAAAGTGGAAATCTCGTCCCTATTGATACTTCTGTGCATATTTCCATTGGCAGACCCCACTGACATTTATACTTTGTCTTACAAAGCAGATAAAGGAAGCATAATCCGATTTCCAAAACTAACAAATGATTTAGTTGAAAGCCAAATGTGAGATGATGGTGCGGGAATCCTCCACAATCTTCATTCAATCCACCGAGCCAGAACCCTTTCTTCCACCTCCACCTTCGAGCTTGTCACTTGCACCAGGGCCAAATCAATACCCTCAAAATTGGGGATTTAGAAGTAGCGTCCTTGGATCTCGAACTTTAGGGATGACTTCTATTATGTATCCACCACCCCCAATCTTCTTATCAGCCTTTAACTCCAACACCAACCTGTTAATGCAAACCCCACATCCCCAACATCTGTGTTTTAGGGGTGCAAGCAAGGATCAGAGGAGTTGCAAGAGGGGATCAAAGGGGTGATGCAAAATTCTAAACTATCGAAAGCAGGGGAGAGAAGGGGAGATGCAAGGAGTGGTGGATCATAGCGCCAAGTTGGGGGCTAGGAGAGAGAGGATACAATAGATATGGAGAAAGATGCAATAGTGGAGTACTAAATGGTAGGGATTTATCCCTCTTCATCCAGCTATTGATATTTTGGCTAAGGGTACACCCCAACATTGGTAGGGTAGTCCTTGCTTTTGAAGAGCTTCCTCCAGAAATTGTTAGAAGTGTGTATAGAGATGCCTCTAGGTGTACCTTGGCTATAGATAGCTTGTTGAGTGTCTAGCTCGCTATCCTTCCATTCTTTTCTCACTGTAAATTTTTTTATTTATCTAAGTATAAATAATGGGAGAGGTATAGGTGTGCTAGCAGGACACCCTGGTATCAGGTGTGCTAACGAGGTGTGAACTATTGGATATAAGTAGTATAATATAAATAGTTGGATTGGGATATAACTTTGTGGGGTAAAAGTTACTAAAGACTGACCAAATACGCTGCAATACTCTGCAAAATACCGTACTATTAGTATTGAAAGGGAAAAAATACACACCAAATTTATAGTTTACATTTAAAGATGAAGTGTTTAGGAAGCAGAAATCGTCTTCCTCATTTGGATTGTGAACCTCTAAATCCACCTTTTTCTTTTTTCATAGCAACTCTCGAATTTGGATGCCTAGAGAAATGAAGACCGCGATTAGCAAACCTAGGTAAGAATGGTATTTAGAACCTTAGAAATCCACCGCCCTAAGTCTCATTTGAATCACCACACAAAATGGGGCATAATACAAGAATAACCTGAACCAGCCTGGCTGGTTCCCAGCTGGTTACAAAGGTTACCATCCAGCCTTGCCGGTTGCCTCAAGAGGCCCGCTGGTTGAGCCAGACCCAAATCCCACTTTACAGTTCATCAGATGATGAATTCCTAAATTATAATTAAAATTTTACAATCTGTGAGTCTTGTACTGAGATAATAACTATAGCAACAAGGGTTTTCCTTCTATCAGATCATGTAAGCAATTTGAAGGTGAATCTCAAACAAACTTGCAGAAATTCCTATCTACTGCCACCTTACTTCCACTAAGCAAATGGAACCAAACTAAAGAGAAGAAATGTCCAGTTGTAGAAAATTTCGACAATTTACTTTCAGACAACGAACGTCATTTAGTGTCTTGCGATCTCTTCAAGTATTACGCCCAAACACAAGACACACACTACCGCACACCACTACCATCTACTTCAAGGTTCTGTGACATTTCCACTTCTCCGGTGAGATACTTCTCACCTTAGCAGTGGTTGTGAACCTTCTTCTCCGACCGACTTCCAACTTTGGAACTCCTTCCCTAACCTAACTTTAGTTTGAACCTTCTTCTCCTACCGGATTTGCACTTTGGAACTTCTTCTCTGTCCAAACATCTATCTCAACCATCTTCTCCGACAAGCTTCACGCTTTGGACCTACTTCTCCGCCCTACCATGTATTTATTTCCTCTTCCTTCTTCCATCTTAAAAATCTACCAATTTCTCTGTTTCACGGCTGTACATCTGACACAACAGTTCATATCCTTTTTTAAACATTTTTAACCTTCACTTGTTATACGTACTGAATGTATACATACTATAACTTTTGACGGCATAGATCTCATACGTTTAATCTAACGGTCCTTGTAAGTTAGCACACCTGATACCAGGGTGTCCTGTTAGCTTGCAAGTCCTTTTCCCATAAATAATATATTTTTCCTCTTCCAAAAAAAAAAAATCCTAGCATTGGGGTGAGGGATCCCACACTGTCAGCTCATAGAACATGTTCCATAACAAAAATAATAATAAATGAGAGGGTTCTATAAAAGGCAGCATGACTTTTGCACCAACATAAGGATTAATAGGAGCGCATGTGGAAACAGTAGAATCTTCTCCTTTCTGTGGGGAAAAGTATTCATTTCACCCTACCATATGTCTTGGTGCAAGGGTCATATTTGTTACAACCGTGCCCAAAACTCCGGGCTAATTTCAATTTTTAGACACAAGTGATGCATCCAAGGTGATAACCACTGGTAACTTGTGGATTGCCCAGCTCAATGCATGAAAGGGTTACAAGCCACTGAAGAAGTCAGTGTAATTACTCTGACATTGAAGAGAATTACCTGACCGTTAGTGAAATGCACCATGGTATGGCCCACATACCTGTACGTACCCAAGGAACCATACATACACAGCAAGTGGCACTGTCCCAAACCAAAGGAGCACAAAATGGCCTACACTGCCTGATGGTCACCGATGGATCACCATCCCTCGGTGAACACCCACCAGTGAGGGTATTGGCCAGAAGTGAGTTATTTGGCCATGGGGCCCTGGCCTTTGCACCCGTGCACCTCAGACCATCTCCAATAGTTGGTACAACCTACCAGGGAGTGGATTAATGAGTTAGGTCGTCCCGAGGTGGGCCCTCTATTGACAATTGTAGGATTAACCCAGTAGTGGGTGAAAACCCATTTATTTCCCAAACATATATTAGCTAACTTAAGTTACTATAAATAGAGCTATTAGTTCATTCATTTCATTGCCTACCAAATTTAGGACAAGAGAAGGAGAGAAGGGGGAAAAGAAGGTTGGAGCAAGGGAGAAGGAGGAGGTTGGAGCAAGGGAGTGATCATCTCCACTCACCCCACACTAAGGTGAGTTAGAACTCTCTCTCCTACCTCAATTTTATATATGCTTGCTCTCTCTCTCTCTCTCTCTCTCTCTCTCTCTCTCTCTCTCTCTCTCTCTCATCCCATTTCTTCATCTAAGCTAAATTTGGAACCCTAACTAAAATCCCCTCTACCCACCTACTTGATTCACAAATTGAGTTGGAGATTTGGGGTAGGAGACCTAATTTAGCTACCCAACATATAAAGCCCAATTTAGAACCCTAGATTTGGGAAATTAACCAAATCCCCTATGTTCTCTCATCCTAAAGTAACTATATGTTTGGGGGAAATGATTTAATACACCTAGAATAGGGGATTGAGATAGTTATAGGTGCAATTAGGAGACCATTACATGAAGCCCGAACCAAAATTCCCAATTTTTTTTTGGCAAACTAGATCTCAAATTTGGGGAAAATGATAAAACCTTAGAATCCAAAAATCTAAGCTATTAAGTGCACTATTCCTAAGCTAATTAATGTAAGTAAATACTACATGCATGAAAACTAACCCTAGAACTCCAAACCCGAACTTATAAACTAACCTAAAATGGATAAAATGGGAAGTATGAGTAGAACCAACACCCCAAATGGGAATTTAAGACATACATAGTCACTAAAAAGGACTCCCATGACTTAGAGAGAAAATCTGGGCAAAGAAGTCACGGATTTGTCTCCACCGGATGATGCCCACAGGTGGATCACCATTAGCCGATAAGAATCCACCAGTGGACATCCTATAGATTTTATGAACCCCTCGGATCCATCCCCCAGTGAGCTCACCGGTGAATCACCACTAACCAGTGAGCATCCACTGGTGAACCACCTGAAACGTTGTTATGACCTTATTTTTGAATGGTCAATTGACCCATTGGAAGACTTTCTCCATACATGTCATTGACCTAAAAACCTTATGTTTTCCAATGGATAGTGTCGTCAAACTAGGAGGCTACGTGGCGTGAAGTCATCAACTGTATACATCCAGTAGGGACAAAAGGTGAGTGAGTGTTGTGATTTATTTTAAGGAGTGTATGTAACTTGTTTATCTCTGCATGTGATCATGGAATTTTGCATTATGAACCCTGTTACTATTTGAGAATTTGAATGAGCATATTTTTTGTGGTGTGAAATGTTGGTAGTGGTGTTGGTTTATGGGATGTAGTGTGGCCGAAGTAGTTATCGGTACTACATGCCCAAAGAGAGAACGGGATGGTTATGGTTATGGGGTGCAGTGTGGCCAAGGTAGTTACCATTACTGCATTCCCAATTATGGTCACCTTGTTGATTGTGGTGCGATGTAATTCATGTTGGATTGCATCGAGCTAGAAAAAAATTCCAAGTGCTACAACTCCTTGTTAATAGTGGGTTAAGTATTAGCTAATCCCACCCGTCTAACGTGGCCAAGGTTGTCACCAATGTTGTGATAAACCCTTCGTGGCCGAAGGTTAATACCGGTGTTGTGGTTTATAGGGATTATTAATAGGGTCATATCGGGTACCGAATGATGTATGTAGGGACTGGTATGCTCCTGACTCGCAACTAAGTTGTATCGATGGGGGACTGATGGCGCATACTAGGACCAAGGATACCATCTAAATTATAGTAGCACTAATACCCCATCTGGGCTTAGATCTATTAATTAGGCTCGTGTGATAATAATCCGGATCATGTCAATGCATTTATTTAAATAAAATTGAGCATTGTTGTTGTATTCATAATTTTTTGTACTTGCTTGTATGTCCACCCCACACTGGACTTCGTGCAAGCTCACCCCATTTTATATGTGTTTTTAGATGGTGATCTAGGTATCCTTTCAAATGCTATAGTAGAAGTGCCAGCGTTGTATGGAGATGCGTTGTGGGTTGAAGAACTAGCTGAACACGAACCGAGTTGTGTTTGTGAGAGCTCTACCTATGGGGGGTCTTGAGGATGGTAGGATTCATCCTTATCTTTTGATCCTTTTGTGTATATATAGGCTATGATATAATACTCTGATATGTAAGATATGTTAGACAGTTAAACATTGTTTTTGTGTAAATATATTAAGTATCAATAGAACTTCACAGTGGCATTTTATTACTATCTATTAAATACTTGTAGATTTTAGTTCATTTCATAAACTTGTGATTTTAAAATACTGCATCAGAGATCTTGGTTGTATTGTTAGATATGAAATCATGTCCAAGTCACCAGCCCTCAAGTAAGCAAAGGTGGGGTGTGACAACTTACAGTTTTTTTTCCCTAATAACAATATCAATAATAATAATTAAAAAATAGATGAAAGAATTTGTCACTCAAGAAGATACCACTAAACCCATTATGAAATGATTATTCCTTACTACATGACAAACTTGGATGGATCCTCTAACAAAGTGAGAGTTACCAAAGCACCACTAGTTTGCTCATTGTAAGGGTAGTTTTTTTCTTACAAAAACTTAACTTTACTCTACAATGGGGCTGGGGCTGGGGCTGGGGGGGTGGGAGAAGGACTTATGCTAGACCTCCACTGATTAGTTGTTGCCATTGCGCTAGAAGCCCATCCCCCTTAATGCTCTACAATTCGATTGGGGTATGTTTTGCATGCAAATTAATATTAAAAAGGTTGAATTGTGAAGTTGGTTTTGAAAAGCATTGAAGGATTTGTAATCTTTGACAACCGACCTAAGTGTTCATTGTAAGAACTCAAAAACCAGAGGGGTGTATGGATAAAACTACCATGCTGGTATAGTCTAGAAGTTTCGAGTCTAGATATAGGTTCAATTCGAAACTTGTCTTGATCTATGAGCTACTTTCATTGGTTTTTCCATAATGAAGAATTTTAAATTGAGGCATCTTCAGTACATGGGGCCGGAGGAGGGTGGCAGCGCAAACTTTTCAAGCCTACCTATCTTTCCGCATTGAAACACACTAAGCAGGTAACTTTTCTTTTTTCCCTTTAAATTTTTAAGGCAATGAGAGTAATGTTTACAATCAATGAATCTTTATAACAATGTACCACTTTTTATAAAGTCAAAATTGAGATTGTACTCAAAATAACATGCCAAGGAGCTGCATCTAAATATGGTTAAGTCTATCAATAAAAATAAAAAAATCTATCGAAAAAAAAAATTATGATTGAAAGTACGATAAAAAAAAATTTAGATATTTCACATGGTGTCTTTAATAAAAAAAAAATATATATATATATATATAAATAAAGATGACGAGGGATCGATGACGTGATGAAATGCAAAGAAGAAAGTGACAATCCAACAACGACTATAATAGACAATTAATTGATGGGCATTTGAGACCCATTGGTCAAAATCTATCTCCAGTACTCATGTGGAATGGCTAAGGTAATAATTATATCTTTCCACCATTTTCCTTTTGAGCAAACATTATATGGCAGATTAACGCTTGAAATTTAAATAAATTAATTGTAACTCTTGAGAAGACCCTGTGAGAAAACTAACTCTCTCCATTTAGGGTTACCTAAGGGGTTGATACATATCATCAAAAAGGGAGAGTAAGAAGAGAAAAAAATAATATTATAATTAAACATATATCACATACATTTTTCTTTTTCCCAACCCATACTACAACACAAAAGTTAGACACATAATTGCATTATATAACATCAATATTTAAAATAATTTAAACAATTACAATTAATTAGTTCTATCAGATAGATAGGGTTTTAAGGTATATATATCATTATAACACTTGGTAATTATATGCAATTAAAAACTTAATCACCTCAAGAGAGAGTGTCACTACAACACCTTTTATTTTTTTTAAGGAATGCAACACTTTGTAATATCACACATGATTGAAACTTTAATCAACATTATATTGGTATTCATTTGATTCCATATAGTTAACAAGGGTATTTTTGTCATTTAAATCTCATCTAAACAACCCTAGGGAAAGTAAGGGATGATTAGGTCCTTTCACATCATCTATTAAATATTTAATCCCAAATAATCAAATCTGGAATTTTCAATTTAATAATGATTTAATGTAATATATAATGAATTTGGTCCAATTATGGTTACATCTAGTTCAAATCCAGTTCGACCCATATTCTGATCCATAACCCAATGCCGAAGCCCAAATGCCCATTCCCACAACCCGTACCTGATTTGGGTTGGGCCCAAATCTATAAACCATTTGGGTTTGAACCGAATTCATTAATAAATTATGGCAAAATGATCGCGGTACGTGCAGAAAAATAGGAATGCGGAATGTTCAAAGCTCGGTGAATGTTCACGTAAGTGATATGATTGACACATGTTAAATATGTTAATCCTGCTAACAGAGTTGTAAACAGTTACAACTCTGTTTAATATTATTATTATTTAAATAAATAAATACTAAAAATCCCAATATAAGCGGACTCCTCCTTTCATTCCGCTTAGAAATCTCGATCCTCTCTTTCTCTCTCTCCTTGCTTCTTCTTCAAGGTTGTTCCTTCTTTCTTCTTCCTTTTTCACTGCTCTCCAGTCTAGTTGAAGTTTTGTTTACGAATTTCAGTGAAGATTTGCATCCATGGTAAATTCTCATAGGTTAATAATATCTAGCCAATAAGTAATAATGAAATCCTAGATATTCAACAGCTTTGTTTACTTTATAAATTCAAATTTGTCTTTTGCCATACATGCAAACTTTACTGTCCAAATCCCTTCCCTGATGAATAATATGTAAACATGGTATTTTGATATGTGTGGCCAAGTCTCTCATATGCTCAGTGCTTGAAAATAGTTATGTTGATTTTTTTCTTATCTCATCCTATTTTGAGAGAGAGAGAGAGAGAGAGAGAAAGAAAATTGAGATTTCCCAACATAATCGAAGGAGGAATCCGCTTATATTTGATTTTTATTTTTTATTTATTTATTTATATAAAAAAATATTAGACAAGTTAAGTAACCACATCCGTCATCTCTCCACCCTAAAAACTAGGAATCAGTTACAATATAAAAAACTAATAGATGATTTAAATTAATCTAAACTTAAATGGACGGTTAATATTAAAAGAAAATGAAAATAAGATTGCAATACGTACGTCGTGCTACCACTAGCCCATAAATTATATTTTATTTATCTGACAATTAAAATATGACATGTGAGAATTAGGCCTTGACCAAGTCAAATCGTACTTAGACTCAACAACTCAAGCCCAAAGCTTAGTCAACAAGTTAATTAAAAAAGCGAAAAAACAATTTAATTGTAACTCTATGTTCCTAATTCAAAATACTTTTTCCACGAAAAAAAAAAAAAAGGAAAAAAAATTCAAAATACTTGTACAACCATGAAGCAATCAAGGAAGAGAAGTAAGAAAACATGGCAAAGGAAAAACGGAACCTGCACGAGTTGGGCCATCACCCAACCAAACCGAGTAGACTTCACGGGCTGCTGCAGCCGCGCGAGCACCCCATGGGGGGCGCACGGCCATGGTAGGCAGCAACCCCATGCCCGCCCCTTCTCTCTTTCTTCCTCTCGTTTTTCTAACATAGGCTGACAGAAACGCTGTGAAGCCTATTGCCGGCGCCCATGGAAGTAGCGAGCAGCAGGCCTCACAACCCGCTGCCTGCGGCCCGAAGGTAGGTAGCCCCAGCCGTAGCCAAGACCACCTCCACCTCTCTTTTCCCTTTTTTCGGATTTACTCTCTCTCTCTCTCTCTCTCTCTCTCTCTCTCTCTCTCTGATTTCTATGATCAAAACAGAAAAAATAATAATGAAGAAGAAGAAAGAAGAATGCATACACATTGTTGGTGTTGCTCACTGCTTCTCTGGTCGGGACTCTATGTTCTCTCTTCAGGTGAGCTGAGATCTGCACACACACACACAAGTCAAATGACCAGGTCGGAGTTTTTCCAGGATGGGAGGCTCCCATGCCTAAGTCAGTTCTGGATCTAGATAAAGTGAATCTTGATTGTAAAAAGTGCGTACCTGTTCCAAGGGTCTCGTGTCCTTTATATAGTGGTGCTGAGCTTTCTTCTAATTGGCTGGTCTTCCCACTTGGAGCTGAGCTGTCTCTCTGCATAACGGCTAACTTAACCATGGTTTACCTCTGGTTAACTAACCGCCTCGGGTTTAGTTCATGAGGTGTCCCTGGAAAGGTGTGGAATCTTCTCCCTCAATTGTGTCTATGGTCGTATGGTCGAATCGAGCGAGATGGTTGTATGCTTGGTCCCTTCTTAGGTAGGTTTCGTAGTTCAGGGGGAAGGTCTATGGCCGTATTTATTATGGTATATCATATGTCCGCCTACTCCCTAGAAGTTCAAGGAAGGAGAACTCCTGGGAGTACGAAAAATTGTTCTTTCTTTGTTGAGATTATTCCTCGACTTAGTTGGTTTCGAGAGCATTAAATGCTTCCCTTGAATTACGGAAGTGATTGAGTGTCGCACGCGTGAATTTTCCTTCTGTAAGGGGTCTCTCAGGTGACATGTATTTTTCTAATTGAAACTCTACTCATCAACCAGGATTCTAGGAATGTTGTAATCTGGACCGTAGGAAAATTCGTATCCAAGGGTTATCACGCATTGGGGCATGTTGGTGTTTTCCCTGTGTTTTTAAACTTCCTATTTGATTCACGCTTGAGGATGGAGTCGATTCGTTTTGTATGAAGATCTCAAGGATTGCAACCTATTCATCTTCTGCTATTTGCGACTTCTCTAAGGCTTTTAAAAGTGTTTCAGTCAAGCTGCTCTTCTTCATCTATTAAGAATTCAATCAAACTTCCTGAATTCGGTAAGTGACTACTTTTTCTTTGCTCCCTTATTTTTTCTTGTTCAACTTCTAGGACAACTTTTGAATCCGATGATGAATCTGGATTTGTGGAGAGGATTCCCTGTGCCATTGAGGGTGGAGGAAGTTCCCGTAAAAAGCCTGTTTTGAAGGTTGCCACTCCCAAAAAGGGTCGGCAAAATATCTTTTCCAGTTCTAACAAGAGTGATCCCACTGTCGGATTATCTGTAAGCCAAGTACGATCTGTGATTACCTCTACGGATGTAGAAAGATTCCGAACCAGGTATCATATTCCTGATTCAGTGGCGCTTCGAGCTCCTAATCCTGGAGATAGGGCCAATGTTGCCAGAGAAGGGGAGATATGCCTATATGAATTCTTTCATAAATGGTCTCCGTCTTCCTCTTGCTCCTTTTGTTTGTCAAGTGTTGAGCCATTCTGGTATCATTCTTGCTCAGCTGGTCCCCAATCCTTAGTCGATTCTATTGGGCTTTTACATTCGATTGAGGGATTTGAAAGTGGAGTGCACTATTCGTTTGTTTGTTGGGGTGTATTCTCTTTCAAATCACAATGTTTTTCTAGGGTGGTTTTACTTCAAACGTCGTAGTGCATCTCATCAAGTGATCAATTTTTTGCTGAGCTCCAATCCTCATTGGAAGGATGGGTTTTTCTTTGCTCGTCCCTCTCACCCATATGACATTCGGACCAATAAGAGGCCTACCCTTCGAGATGAAGAGGAAACAGTGTTGTCGATGTTGTCCCAACTTGTATGAGTGGTCATCTCCTCTCAATTGTCCAATGAGGAGTACCTGGCAAGGTATGGTCTAAGTCTGGGTAAGGGATCTCTGTTGGTCACACTTTTTGGTCTGTGTTGTCCGTTTTTCATTATATATATATATATATATTTTTTTTTTTTTTTTTTGTTCCGTTGCAGCTCCTATGGATCCAAACTTTATGATTAATATTTTGGACATTATGGACGAGGAGGAGGGTGTTAATGCAGAGGGGGGGTCCTACGAGGAGGGATGATGATGGTCTTTTTCAAATGACCAAGGTGGAACTAGGAGATGGTGTTCCTGCTGTAGTAGTTGAATCATTTGAGGATGGTGTTCCCCTCGCTGTCATGGCTGAGAGGAAATGAAAGAGGGCGGAGACCACTGAGTTTGAGGAAGATGAGGTTGTCAGCTTCCTAGGGGGTCTATTGGTCTTTCCCCTGAAGTTGTTGCTAAAGATCCTTTAGAAGAGGGTCTGGTCACCATTGAGCTTGTTAAGGTTGGGGAGAAGGCTGTTGTTGAGTATATCTCAAAGCATTCAAAGAAAACCCGTGTAGAAAATGGAAAAAGTGTGGACGTATCCTCCCAGGAGCTACACATTCCTCAGTATGGGGCGATCTGTAGTCAGTCTGTTACCGATGATCCAGCTTTGGCCGAGAAGGTAGTGATCGAGAGTGCTCTCCCAAAAGACAAGGCCAATTTCAAAGGGAAGAAGTTCCAATCTTTGTTGGGCAGGGGTTATACTCATCTGGTTCTTGTAAGTGATTTATGTTTATGACCTTGTTTTTGTTGTCCAGACTTTGTCGTATGTCTCACTGTTATGTTGTTTGTTTGTTTGCTTTCTTTTTTCCCTAGGGTCAAGCGCTTATAGGAGAGTTGTTGCGTCATGTGGGTGAGTATAGCGAAGTGCATGTTTCCTGTGGGGGAGTATATATCTATCACTACATTATATTATGCATATATATAGTAAAATATATTATTTTATTAAATTAAATTTGCAAAAAAAAAAAAAAAAGAAAAATCTTAAAAAAACATGTACACTATTAAAATAAAAATTGAGAACATAATCTTGTCGTCATAGTTTATTTACGTGTAATATACTTTAAAAATGGTGAGTAATCAGAATCATAAACGACTGCCTAAACCCTAGAAATGAAACCCTAAACCCCGAACCTCTAAATCGTTCCATAACTAATGTATCTCAACAAATGATTCAAACCACTAGTAATTGAAAATCTTAATTTTAAATCACTAAATTTTTCAAGCGGGATTTGATGTAACCGAAAACAAGTCAAATAAATTTCCAAGTGAAAATATTCCATTCTGAGGACCCTCAATGTCCTTGAATGATAAGAACATAGAATTGTGAGGGCACCATGAAAAATAAAAATCTTAAATCTAAACCATTAAACTTTTCAATCGGGATCCGATGACACAAGGTTTTTGTTACTGCAGTTTTGTTTCTGTAGTGACAAAGATTTTTTTTTTCTACGGTCTTAACTATTATAAGAATAAGTAGCACATATTACCACGTTTTTTCTAATTACGGTTTTATTTTCATAGTTACAAGATTTTCTGTTACTGCAATTTTTTGATTTTTTATTGCGCTTTGCTTTTTGTAGTTACAAGGTTTCTGTTGCTGTGCTTTTTAATTGCAGCTTTGTTTTGGCAGTAACAAATTTTTTTTTTACTACGATCTTAACTACTGCAACAATAAGTAGCACATATTACTGCATTTTTTACTGTAGTTTTACTTCCATATTTACAAGATTTTCTGTTACTGCGATTTTTTATTGCAATTTGTTTCCGTAGTTTCAAGGTTTCTGTTACTGTGGTTTTTAGTTGCAATTTTGTTTCCTTAGTGATAAATAATTTTTTTAATGCGGTCTTAACTACAGCAATAATAAATAACATATATTGCTGCGTTACTGCGGTTTTATTTTCGTAGTTACAAGATTTTTATTACTGTAATTTTTTATTGCGATTTATTTTGGTAGTTACAAGGTTTCTGTTACTACACTTTTTAACTGCAGATTCATTTCCAGTAACAAAGATTTTTTTTACTGTAGTCTTAACTATTGCAGCAATAAGTAACATATATTACTGCACTTTTTATAATTGTGGTTTTGTTTCCGTAGTTACAAGATTTTCTGTTACTGCGATTTTTTATTACAATTTATTTCCATTGTTACAAGATTTCTATTACTACGGTTTTAAATTCCGTAGTAACAAGTATACCATATTACTGCGATTTATAGTTGTGATTTTGTTTCTACAATTACGAGTCCTCTATTATTGTGGTTTTGAAATACCGCAGCAATAGGTATCTTCTATTACTACACACGGAAAAATCGCAATTATAGGCCATTCATAGATGCGGATTTTGAAACCACAGTTAAATATCCGTAACTACAAGTGTATTTTGCTGTAGTGTGCAGAAAACTAATTAAGTGTCACCCTCATTCACTCATATACTTTACACAATGAGCATTTGCTATGTAGTCATTCCTGTCAGTAGACATCAACCATTGGATCACTACAACCGCATAAAATATACAAGCAACATTAAGTGTCTCTAAGGTATAGGAAAAGTAATTACTAAAATTCCATTGTGAAAACTAATCAATTTGGGAATTTCGATGGATCAATATTCAATACAAATAAGTATATGCATATGTATATTTCTGCTCTAATGTCTATTGAGAAAAGATACAATATGAAAATCCAAGAACATAGTAGCCAATTCTTTCCATGGTCAAGAACGCATAAACAAGCTATTGCATATTATAGAAACAATTATAACAAGCATATCACAAAATAATATTAATTAATTAATCAATTATTAAATTGGCTTAATAAATTCAACAACTGGGGTAATATGTAGACACCCCATTTCGTCACCCTCAGGATGTGCAAGGCAATAATAAAATGGATATTATGGGACAAAGGAAAAATCACTTTTTATATTTTTAAATTTACAAAATACCCCTAAGAAATATTAATTAAAGATATTTAATAAAATTTCCTTGAAGAAGGTTTGAAATTCATTAATTGAGTGTATATCATCATTAAATGTCCCATATTTGAAAATGGTGCAAAAATGACTTGATTTACCCATTATTTTATGTGTTTTCTAATCATGTGGGCCTGCCCTTGAAAGGATTTCTTGTTATCCAAATCAATACCTAAGTTCCATCGGATAGCACTCGGAAAAATCTTTGCAACGACGCTTGGTTCACGAAAAGCAAACTTATTGATTGAAAGTTATGAATTTTCGGGGGAAAAAAAAAAAGAATAAAAATTAGAATTCTGGTAGTCATTCATAAAACATTTTTAATGTTTTTTCATTTTACGAGATAAAAAAAGGGAATTTTCCATTCGGTGTCCATGGTTTTTTTTTTCTTTTTTTCTTTTTTTCTTTTTTAAGGAACCAAGGAAAAAAAAAGGGAGAGGGGGAAACAGGAGTTGAAATTTGGAAAAAATTCATATGTCCTTGAAAATTTCCCCAAGGCGAAAACCTTCTTTGCCTCCTTCAAACTCTAAAGAACTGGAGTGGTGAAGAATCATTGAAGAACTCTCGCTCGGTCCCTACTCTCCCTCAACACTACTAATCAACGGTCTCCCTCATCCCTGTCACGGTGAAATCGTTTTTAAAATAGGTTTATCAAACACCATTTTTAGGCAAAAACTATAGACACGGAAAATTCTGTTTTGACATGAAACTTCGTTTATGGAACAAAAACATTAACCAAATGCAACATAAGAATTAAATAAAATTGGTTCATGTTTCTGTCATGGCCAACTGTTTTTGCTTAAATTAGCAAGAAATATATTATTAAGAAAGAATGAATGACTGAAACAACAGCCCAAAGGCCAGGACAAAACAGAAAACACAAATAATCTATTTACTACCTTCAGCATTGCTATCAGTAGATAAATAAGTCAAAAAACACTAAATTACCTCAATTAAATGAAACCGAGGCTTCTTAATAGCATCCCAACTAATATCTTCCAATGAGAACTTGGGGGTGACTCCCATCTACCTGAAACTCGAGCAGTTGTTGTGAGCTTAGCCATCGACTCCACCACCATATTGACTTCGCAAAAGTAGTGAGTAACATTTCATGTGATTCTGTCATCGCCAACATCAGAATGATATCAACACTAATGTTTGACCAAGTCATAATCATAGGTTTTTTCTCTCCCCCACCCCTCCCCCCTCTTTTTTTCTTGATAATTAGGCCAAACTACCGTTCTTCCCCCTCCCCTTTCCCCCCACCACTCAAATTTAAGCCAAACTACCATTCTACTCAGCCCAACTTGATCCTGACCTTAATTCTATTTGTCTAAGTTTAAAAATACATTAGGTGTTACATTCATTAATTTAATTATTTTTCTTATGTTTCGAGAGTTGTATTGTACGTGGACGGGGAGCTTTATATTCTAATGGTATTCTTTTTTAATGCTTGAAGATTCTGTTAAGGCTATGTTTTTTAATGGTACGGCTTCCATTTCTCTCACATGGCAAATTAGTGGGGTTCAAATTCTATTAATATGTGGCCACTTGCCACCCTTGCTTATGTGCCAAGTGAGATGTCAACTAAATTCTTTAATGTGTCAAAATAGAAAAAAAAAAAAAAAAAAAAGAGTAAAATAAGCACTAACCACTATTGAAAGTATGAGGAGGAAGTAGAAATAATGAGTTGCATGAACAATAAATAATATCCTCTTTCGAGTTCAATGGGTTGCAGTCAAACAATATTTGACTTGCCTGGTAGCAAAATGGATATGGGAACTGCCTTCCATGTTTATGTTTTATTTTTACTGCGTATGTTTTATTTTTACTTCTTTTCCGTTTAATTTTAAAAAAAAAAAAAAAATCTCTTTCATGGATACTAAGATGGTTTATTAAATTTTTTTTATTTATTTTAAACCTGAATATTATCTGGGATCCAAGAATCCCCTAAAATTTTATTAAACATAAAGTGAACATTAAGAATTACACAAGGGAAATAACCCGCCTAACTCCAGCCCTGAAGGAGATCAACACTCCCTTACTCTCATTAGAAAACCAACACCAGAAAACCATACAAAAACAAAAAAGGAACTACAATCTGAACACTGGCATACCAACTTTATCTTTTAGAAAAAGTTTGTGCATTGGAGGAGTCGCAAAGAGATAACTTCTTAAAACCAATACCAGTAACTCCACAAATTGTAATTTTTTTTTAAATACACAGCAAACAATATAGACCATTCCCTTAACACTCTCAATTTCGCCACTGAATTGGAACATACTCCATAATAATTATAAAAGGCTGCAATGACCTTAACCTCCCTATCATGAATGACACCTCCACCTCCACTATTGCCCGAGTTCCCTTACTGGGGCCATCAATATTGAGTTTAATTGTATTAAACAGAGGACACCAGTAAATAGGAATACACACTTTTTGACGAACAACTCTATAAGATCTAACTAAAGAGCCAGCAGTGTAAGACACCTCATAGAAGGATCTTTGCTGAAATTAGAAGAGAAATAGAGCTCTCAAACCAAAATTTTCAGCCTTTCAATAATTGAAATGGTAGTACGAGGGCTGTCCTTATGCCTTCTACTATTCCTCTTACATCACAACTCCCACACATTATTGGCGTTAATGTTATGAAAAATAAAAATAAAAAATACTAATATATTAAGAATGTTTATTTTTAGTTGATCCAATTTAAGGAAGAAAAAACATTGTCCGAAAAATAAAAATCTTAATCTCAATCAAGATTTATTTTATTCCAATATTTAGGTTTGCTACACGAATACATCTTATAAAATACGAAGTTCAATAATAATGATAAGAATAATAATAATAATAATAACACTGTTGTAATTTTTAGTAAAATATAACCACAGTTTTTTTTTTTTTTTTTGTACAAAAGCACCAAATTGATCTTCTATTTGTGCACTTGTTGGCTTTGAGAAAGAAAAGAAACACTTACATTGGATCCCCAAACAAGGCAGGCATGTGACCTATTTTACCTTTTGTCCACTTTTTCCCCAATATATTACCTAATAATTAATGTCATGTGGATAAACAACATAGAAAATTCTCAATCTCACTATTGCAGGCCTCGATTCAATAGTAAGGTTGTTCTATTGCCATCTATAACTGCACATTCAAGTTTAAAAATAGCCTCTCTATGAAGTGGGGAAGAATACAATAATTATGATTCATGATCCTCTCTATGCTCCAACCACCTTGTAGGGGTTGGAGCCTTGTGCATGCACACACTTTTTCGACAAAACTTATATCTAGGCGGGGGGCAACATTATCTTTTCGTATCTAGTTGTAGAGACATTCAAGCGGGTAAAGTTCTATTTTCTCTCTCTCTCTCTTTCTATATATATATATATATATATATATATATATATACACACATATATATATATATATATATATATATATATATATATATATATGGATGGGTGTGTTCATCACAGGCATATTGTGCAATTTACATACTAAAATTGTTGCTTATCTACCTCTTAAAGCATAAGCAGAAAGAATAACTCCTTTTATTAACTGAGATGAGTTGGAAATTAAATAGTAAGATGCTACTGAGATTGAATGTGATCCCAGAAAGGCTAACAAAGAATCAAGCTCAAATTATTCAAACAAGTACTGGAAAAATGGTATATATTGTTATTCATCATGATCAGCTTTGCCAAAAAGCAAAAGCCAAAAGACAAATGGAAAATGATAAAATCCAAAAGATAAATGGAAAATGATAAAATTATCTTTAAACAACCCAAATGTGGGAAGGCATTTAAATAAGAAATAAATGTTTTAGTGCGGTGTGTGGTGATTGATTGGATGAAGCAAAAGGGAAAAGAGAACCTAAAAGGAGAGGCCAAGAAAGTAGAGAGAGAGAGAGAGAGAGAGAGAGGTAAAAATAAAGAGGGGAAGGGACATTGAATATTAACCACTAACCACCTTCAATTCCTGTTTTGTCTGCTTATTAACACAAGCTTGGTACCAGAGGTTTATAGTAGTAGTAGATAGGACTGTTTGGATAGGTTCCATGCAATTTATAGCTTTGATAAAGACAGTTCCTTCTATGGAAGTAAGGTGACACAGCACAGGTGTTCTTAGCTTTTCTGTGGCTCACCCAAAGATTATTTGTAGCCCTAAAGCCCCGGCCCACTAAAGTACTCTGTAATAAAGCTAATAAAAAGAATTTAATTAATTAGTAGTGAAACAGTATAAACTTTTAATATTTTAATTAAGAATCAGTTGTAGCACTAACATCCAAGTTTCATTTCATGATGTGTATAGGAGGATGATGATATTGCACCTATAAATGGGTCCCATTAATATAGATGTATTAATTTTTGTACGTAAAATTAATCTATGGTCTCAATCTAAAAATAATATATATATATATATATATATATTCGGTACTGTGATTCATTTATATATATATATATATAGTCAGTAGTACGATACATTTTAGATTTTTGAAGATCTATTATATTACTATATTTGTATGTTTTTATTTGAAAGAATTGTATTTATTTGAAGGAGATGGAGAGAAAAGCTTCCAACAAAAGGTGATCTGATCCAATCTTTCGCTCCATGAAGTTATCGTTCAAGAGGCTTAGTTTTTTTTTTTTTTGGGTAATCAAGAGGCTTAGGTTGTATAGAATCTTATACTAAATATATTTTTTTCTTTTATTGGAAAAAAAAACCGTGGATCTGATTCAGTGATTAATGTTATACATTCACTCAGTACATACTAGACTATGTACTAAAGAAAGAAAGGATCCCCTCCAACGACGAGGTGCTAGAGAGGTACCAATGAGAGTTCTCTCACTAGGATCTCTCTAGGGCTTACTGTTCATGTCAAAGAAAACAAAGGTAAGGTAAGGTAAGGTGGGGTGGGGTGGGGTGGGGTGGGGGAGAGGAGTATGCTATGCACGACGTAATAGTGTTATGACAATAATCGTAGTTGGTGAGCCATGATGCTTAAATAGCCCATGCTCACCAAGAGGGATGTTATCAACTTCCCTTATAAATATATATATATATATATATTTATATATAAAGTAATAGAAAAATTCTTGTTGATTTTTGATTGAAGCATTTTGTTTCATTTTCAGGAAATAAAGATGTGAGTAATTCACTAAAATATTTTTCAATTTATATTTTGGGAGTTGCTGTTGTTCAATATGTCCTACTCATTTTTGGGTAACAATATGCTATACTCTTTGATCATAATTTCAATAATAAGCTTGGTTCGTGGAAATGGAATCGGATCAGAATCGACTGGACATAAGTCTTGGTTCTAGCAAGCCAATTATTGATTCGCAAATTGGAATATTGCTAGAGCAGGTCCAATTAGGAATTGGCCACTCTACCCTAATTCCCCTATTATCGAAGGTGAACAGATATGTGCATGATGAACATGTGTCACCGATTCACCGTGTGATATATTAAAAAAAAAGTGAAAGCAAACCTTAGAGAGAGAGAGAGAGAGAGAGAGTTGAATATAGAACTAGGGTGGTTATTCTTTGCAGTGAGTGCGGCGGTGCGGTGAGCATCGGATGGTTGAGAGCATTCGGGTATGTGCCCCGAGGTCGTCTTAGTCTCATTGCACCGTTGTACTCACTACAGAGGATGTTTCACCTAGGACTGGAGCCAGAGCTAGACAGGGAGAGACTAGAGAAATGTGGTAGAGGAGGAGGGGGACTTGGAGCTAAGCTCAGAGCTAGATAAGGAGAGACTCAAGATCCTCTTCAATGCCACAATTCGCTCAATGCGTATGAGTAGTTGGGAGAATCTAAGAGCATGTGCCTAGATCCTCTCAAGCGTCTAGTACATATTGGGGCACTGGTTGCATTGGAGAGGAGCAAGATCTGAGATTAAAGAGATGTGGCAGGAGAGGGAGGGGGGGAGCTCGGGCTAGAGAGAGAGAGAGACTAGAGTGTAGTGATAGTGAGCTCCATCATCGATCCCTAATCATGGTTTGAGGAATTGGATCGGCTTTGATCGGTCTTGATCCTTGGTCGATGAATGATCAAGGGGTAAAATGGTCAAAAGAATGATTTTGAAAGTAATAACAATGGTGTTTTTATCCAATATTGGGCAATCCAGATAATATCGATCGGCCTTGACCGATCTTGTTGTTGATATCAAGTTCTCTAACCATATAGAAAGGGGAAGGCAAGACCTCCTGGTGAGTGTGGACTTAGCATATCACAACCTCACCAACTGGACTAAAGCAATATTCGTTGAAGGATGTATTTTACTTATAGTCAACTTCAATTATCCTTTTACCAAAAAAAAAAAAATCAATTATCTCTCTCTCTCTCTCTCTCTCTCTCTCTCTCTCTCTCTCTCTCTCTCTCTCTCCTGATTATTAAGTTCTTAAACCATGCGATCACCTAGTGATCAAAACTAGACCAGACGAGTAGAGACAAATAGTCCCAACCCTTTAAAGTATATTAGTAGAGAATATATTACATTCAAGCACGCTCCAAGAATGTGGTTGTTTTATCTTAGCACAGTATTCTCACGTACTTTAAATTAGTCCCAGGTTCATATAGGTGCTCTTGCTTTTTCTTGGTGAATTCAAACCTGAAAAGCATCGCCACTTCCCTTAGTCTCTTTCAAAAAGAATGAGCTAAGCATTCCCAGACAACCTCATTGGAGATTGCACTGCTCATGTAATCTTCTCATATGGTGTTTGCATAAAAATAGCTTTGGAATCCTAATCCCTTTATAGACTTAAACAATTATCCATTCACAAGTGCTACCTTACCTGCTCAAGCTGTTCCCCTACTTCAAAACTATTTCTAGGCCATAAATCCTTACCTTTATCAAAAAAAAAAAAAAAAAAAAACTCATGCTTTTTGTAGGTTGCATTGATCATATCATATTGGTATTGGTTGAGATTCATCCTCGATTCTTGACCGATCTGGATCGATTACTCATATCATTTCTGGGGTAAAACAATAAAAAAAAAGAACTCAAATCCGACTAATACTCATCGATCCTATCTGATCTGAATCAATATCGAATCCCGACACCGAAACCGTCCCCTAAATCTATGTTACGGCTACATGGGAATTTGCCACGTCAGCCCTCCAAGTGGCATAAGGCAAAAGGTCTATACAAGAATGCCTCACGTGGATTTCGGATCTTTTCGTGGCCTTATGGGTGGAGGAAACCCTTGTCGCATTAGCCAGTGATTTTTATTTATAAATGAAATATCATCTGATCCTGAACACTTTTTTGATACGCTTTCTTTTAACTTGATTGGTTATAATATTGATTTTCTATGTTGCATTGGATATTAAAAAAATTAAAAATAAAAATTGTTATTATTTCACATGGGTAGCGGTCCATGATTACAATTGGATTCGAATAAGTGTACAAGTGGACCCCATCCACGTATTCCAATCTAACTTTAAACAAAGGAGGCAATCCCACGTGGGAGCTCTACTCTCTATGAAAGTGAAAAACAGAGAAAGAGAAAGCTTTGCCTTTTTTTCCTTTTGTCCTATGGTGAGTAGTCTGTGGATCAAAAATTGCCACCGGATGAAGCCAACATCCCCCCCCTCCCCCCAACTGCGACTTCACCTTAACTCCTCTTTGCCGACGTAGCCCTTATCTCCTACATCTTCAATCATGAATCACAAATTTAGCATCTTTGAAACCTCAGATGGGTCGAACCAATTTGTTTCCTATGATTTGGTCACTTGAGCTTGATAGATGAGAGTTAGGAGGAATCTGATTCCTAGTTGGTGTTGGCGGTTTCACATGGAAGCAATATCTGATATTGAAAGTGAATAAATCGATGTATAGGCATATAGATACTCGCACCCTCTCTTTAATAGTTAGATTTTTAGAATGAGTTCTATCCAAGTCATGGTTTTAAAACTTGAATCGAGTTGAATCAGTATTAGTTGTATTAGTTTGACTGAATAAAAATTTGATTTTAAAAAGCATAGACATATATATTCAATACAATCTAATCCAAGCTGATCTAGATTGGAATAGGCCTTATTTGCCTTAATCAATCGTATATTTTACATTCTTGATTGGGAAGGGTTTCTCTATTACGCACAAGAGGCGAAAACTCAAATCCGATGCCTTGGAGCGCCTTGAAGCATGCACCCATGTGTTGGGTTTTGTGATGAGGCTTCTAGGGCGTTGGATCTAAGCTGTCGTCTCTTGTGCGCAGTCGGATCCTTCTTGGTCCAAGTTCCTAAGACGTGGTATCAAAGCCACAATGTGGGAACTGGATGTGCTTAGTTGTAAGTTGAAATGAAGTCATGTTGGGTTTTGTGAGGAGGTATTCCAAGCGTTGAATCTGAGCTATCATCTCTTATACATAGTAGAGGAGCTGAATCTTTCTCGATCAAAGTTTTTAAGAAATGATATCGGAGCCACAGTGTTGGAACCAGATGTGCTTAGTTGTAACTTATAACCAACTCATGTTGAGTTGTATGATGAGACATTCAAAGGCGTTGAATCTGAACCATAACCTAGCGTGGTAAAAACACAACCGAATATTTGATGTAAGTACCTATGAAGTGGTAACATAGCCACAATGTAGGAACCGAATGTGCTGTAATTTGTAACCAAGTCTTCTGGGCCCACCATAGAACAAGCGACGGATCGAAAGGCTAGGATGAGTGATCTAACAGAGAGTCCACCTACTCCTTCCTTTTGGTGGGCTGTTAAACGAGAGACATATGGATAGGGAGGAAGGGGTGGAAGAGTGAATAGTGAAGACATCCGCCCGGAAATGATGGGAGTCTATGGGGGACTGTAGACTGTGGTTGGGTCACTATCGTTACCACTGTTCCCTCCTTTACTTTAAACAACAAATAAGTAAAGCGATGGTTTTTATTACATTCTGACAAAGCAACAGTCGGCAGCAACAGTAGCAGAAGCAATTGCTGAAGCAGCAATTGCAGCAGTAGCAGTAGCAGCAGCGGCAGCGGCAGCGACAGTGTAGCAGCAGACCTGAGCTGAGCTGAGCTGCTTAAGACCAAAGGAGGAAGAAGATGAACGACAACTAATAATTGTTAAACAAAGTAGTTTAAAGCAAAAGCAGACATGAAGAGAGAGAAAGCTACAGTTTTAGAGAGATAAAAGAGCGACAGAGACTTTGATTTGATGTGTAAACGTAAAACGTTGAGGGAATTAAAAACCCTTCTCATTTTGGTCCTTTCTTCTCTCCACTAGTATTGTTTGATTTCTTGTTGTTGCTGTGGCTCTACTATAGAGAGAGAGAGAGAGATTTTTGTGTGTACACAAATCCATGGAGTTTTGACTTGTCGTACTCCTTCAGGAAACACTGTGAGGGTGCGTAGGATAAGCAGCAGGTACTCCCAGCGTACCTTTTGGGAATGCAGTCACGAAGGCTCCTGTCAGGCTCAGTCTTCATCTTCATTTGTATACCTCATCTTCGTCTTCTCTGTTTCTTCAGCTTTGGGGGATCTATTTGTTGTTGATTTCTAGGGTTTCGATTGATTGATGGGAGGAGTAATCGATCTGAACACCGTCAACGAAGACGACGAAGATGCATCTGCTTTCGATGGTGCGTCGGCTTCGCTTTCGTCGACTTCGTCTTCGTCTTCTTCGACGCCCTCTTGTGCTGCCGCATCTGTGTGTCCTTCTGCAGCTGCTGCTGGTTCTTCTTCGGTTTGTATGGAGCTCTGGCACGCTTGTGCAGGACCCCTCATTTCATTGCCTAAGAAAGGTAGCGTCGTTGTCTACTTGCCGCAGGGACATTTAGAGCAGATTTCTGATTTTCCGGCGATGGTTTACGACCTTCCACCTCATGTCTTCTGCCGTGTTGTCGACGTCAAGCTTCATGTCAGTCCCAACTCTATCGTCACTGAAAATGAATTCTTTCTAATTTTATTACTCTTCTTGAATTTCGCTTCCCTCTTTTTGATTTTTTTTTTAATCCCGTAAAATGTGTTTCTATTGTATGTTATAGTTATTGTTGTTGTTTCATTTTATTATTGTTTATTCGTTTTGGATATTGCAGGCGGAAGTACCTACCGACGAGGTTTACGCGCAGGTCTCTCTTGTTCCTGAAAGTGAGGTAATAAACCCACAAGCATCTTACACTATATCTTGTGTCTCAGCCTGGAAATTTTATTTTTCAAGTTAATGGTGTTCGTTCTGCACTTTATTTTTCTTCCTAACATATTAAAATCTGCTGATGCTTCAAAATTTTCACTTTCTTTCCCTAATTTTGTGATGGTTTTGTTCGTTAATTAGTTTTTTATTTTTTATTTTTTTGGTGTTGGGCAGATTGATCAGAAATTGCAGGAAGGAGAGATTGAAGCAGATTGGGAAGATGAGGAAGTTGAAGGTGTTGGAAAGTCTACAACACCTCATATGTTCTGCAAGACTCTCACGGCATCTGATACTAGCACCCATGGAGGCTTTTCTGTCCCTAGACGAGCTGCTGAAGACTGCTTCCCTCCTCTGGTAGCATTAGTAGTGGACTAGTGTCTTCCTTCAAATTCTCATGCTTTATATGTACCAGTAGTACGAGGCCGAAATCCTTTTTGTTTTGTGCTAGAGGAAACTTGTGGATTTTAAGTTATAATAACTACATCCTTATGGTGTGGGATTTTGATTTGTTACTCTTGTTGGTAGGATTATAAACTGCAAAGACCATCGCAAGAGCTTATAGCCAAAGACTTGCATGGTGTTGAGTGGAAGTTTCGGCATATATACAGAGGTATAATGGGTTGCAGAGTCCTCTGTTTTTTATTTTCTGAGATTTTAAGTTAGATTATATGTTTTTGTTGATGGTTATTTTCTGGGTGCCTCCTTATTTAATAATTATGGGTTGTTTTTTTCTCTCTTAATTGTTCAGGTCAGCCTAGGAGGCATTTGCTCACTACTGGATGGAGTGCATTTGTCAACAGGAAGAAGCTTGTCTCTGGTGATGCTGTGCTCTTTCTTAGGTAGAAAAACTAAAATCCTGGGAATTTGAAATATCCTCCCGTTTATATTATAATCTTCAAACTTTTGGACAGGGGTGGGAATGGAGAACTGCGATTGGGAATTCGGAGGGCAGCTCAAGTTAAAGGGGGTATTCCTTTTCCAGCTCTTTGTAGCCAGAGTCTGAACCTGGGCACCTTCGTAGCTGTTGCTAAAGCTGTGTCCACAAAGAGTGTGTTCCAGGTTTCTTATAATCCGAGGTATTATGAAGTAATTTATTGGTTTATTTTGAAGAATGACGTCATAATCAATTGTTTAGATGCTTGAGGAATTGCAAAGTTAGGCTTGGAATATTTTGTTTTTTGGTAAACAGGTTTGGAATATTTTATAGACCATTAAGCTTAAGGAACTTATTGTCTGTTTGATGCGAAGGAACATTATCCTTTATACTTGATCTACTTTTGGACTTGTTGCAAAGACAGTTAATTACGGAAATAGTGATCAACGGATGAAACTTCCTATAGTAGATATGTTGCATATGCATACAAGGGGTGCGGCGAATTGTAAAAACCAAGTCATATTACCTTGTAGAATTCTCAACAATGCCATATTTTATGATACATTACCAAGATACAGCAGGACACAGACCTTCAGAATTTCTTGCATGAAGTTAATGCCGGGAATGGAAGTATCTGATGCTTAAAGTCCTTTTGAAATACTTGGGTAACCTGGATTTTAGGATTGGAGGGCCACACTAATTGAAACCATATGGAAAAAGAATTTTGGTGTTGACAATCTTGATTTGAAACTGAACCTGGGATAACTGATTTAGTAGATAGTGCAAAGGTTTTGTATGAAGTTATGTAAAGAGTTAGTGTGGAAAACTGGGAAGATACAGTGGGCTTGAACAATTAATGGAAGGTGGATGTTTCAGCTCTCAGACCAGAAACAGAACTAGCCTTTATTAGGTGTTCTTGTTGAATAAAGACTGTCTTATTCTTTTGCAAGGTTAAAGATATATAGAGATGCTATAGAACTTCCTTCAAAGCATTATTCCCAAGTAAATACCAGTATAAGGAGTAAGTGCCTACACTATTCAAGTCATGCTTTTGATGCGTCCTTAGAGGGGTTGACTGGAGTTGGTCCTAAAGTTCAGCATAATTTTTGCACGAATTGATGGCCACCGAGACTTGAACCCACATCTTCACACTGGCAGCCCAAGCTATTGCAGTTTATCTAGCGATCGCCCCTAATATAAATAAGAAACAAAGTCACTTAGAAACCAGATTTAGTTAGACTGAGCTAAGGAGTTGGATGAGATTTTTCAATCTAGAAGCCATCCTGTCCTTGTCTCAGGAAATGCAAGTATCTGAGAGTCCCATCACGTGCAGTGAAGTACATCAAAGTATGACATGCAATGTTAGGTCTCCGTAGGAACAAGACACGTTACCTGTATCACCAACAGCTTTTTTCTCAATCTTCTTCCTAGATCTGGTGCAATGGAAAACAAGTCAAGAACTTGGTGAAAATAAATGAACCTAACTGGAGATTCAGGGGCAGTCTCATATTTTACCATCACAGAGTTATCTTGTTGGCAAACAGGAATCACATTTCATGAAAAGTAATGTAATTTTACATTAATGGATTTCCAACACTGTTGCCTGGCATCTAATGATGGACTTGTTAGGAATGATGCATAAATAAGACTTAAAGAGTCACAACCAGATGTGCTAGTTTAACTGTGAATAACTTCAGCAGTTAGACCTTTACTCTTCATTGTTCTGTATATGAGTGGATTATGTTTAATCACTAGTTGTAGTCTTGTTAATTAAATGGTTAGGATGTTCATATTCATGACGTGGAAATATTTATTTGTGTTGAAAATTTTATGATAGAGGTTAATTGTAGGATTTTGATACCTTGGTGAGTCACCTGGTGTATTATACCTAGACATGTAAAAACAGGAGCCCTGTGTGGACACAGAACCTACTGTGGTATATAGGTGCATACATGATAATAATTACAATACAACCTAGTTATATACTTAATTGCCTCTACATAATGTTTCGAGGCGATGTAAATGCCATAAACTTAAATGCATGTACATAGGTTGACAATGACTCTTTCATAACTCTTATAGACCTATTTATATAATTAATTTTGTTTAAAGTATTTAATAATTTAAAAAATGTATACCCTCTGATTCCACAAATTCTGTTTTTTTGGGGTGCCTTGTGTCTCAGATTCTGACATTTGTGCTGTTTCCACATCGGGCATGAGATGCTCAATATGCTAATATATTTCTGAGCCATTTCTCCCATTTTTCAGGGCAACCCAATCTGAATTTATAATACCTTACCGTAAATTCTCAAGGAGCCTCGACAATTTATTCTCAGTAGGAATGAGATTCAAAATGCGGGTTGAAAGTGAAGAGGCAGCAGAAAGAAGGTTTGGAAATTCTATTTTTAGTACTAAATCAATTAAAATGAATCAGTGAAGTATAATGAAGATTTGTGTGTTTCTACATTTGCAGATACACTGGAATGATAATGGGGATTAGTGATATGGATCCTGTTAGATGGCCTCGTTCAAAATGGAGATGTTTACTGGTAAGCATGAAAAAATACTAGAGATACCAGATCCATGTGTGTTCTTACTTCTTTGCTTAAATGTCCAATAACTCTGACTAAATCCTGATGATTGGGATTGGCAGTTGAAAATTCTGCAGAAATAATATGGAAGGATAACCAGTCCCACACCCACCTAGGCTAATCTGTAGATGTCACTTATGGATTTCAAAATCCTAAATCTTTGGAGTTTAGTCTGCTACTGGTTTTCTGTTATATCAGCTTTAGCTATTTCATTTAATGAAAGTTCTTAGTTTTGTAATTTCATGATATTCTTGGATCAATTTTGTATCATTAGTCGGTGTCAGAAAATACTAAGTCGTCTGCACGTAATTCAAGAATTGGGAATCAGATCGGTGAATCATCCTATTCAGATGGGAGTCGGCCATGACTGATCCAATTCTGGCCAATCCGATGTGGCCAATTCATGCCTAAAAAACCTAGAATCACTGTGGTTTTGGTTTTGAGGATTGTTCTAAGGTTCTTGGGCCCGATTCCGGTCAATCCCAATCGGAATTGATTGATTCCGTGTTTTAAAACCTTCCATCTGAAGGTAAGTTTTGGATGTTGGAGCCTTAAAATACTGATTTAAAGAAAAAGCTGGCTTGTTAAGTTTCAAAAAATGGGGAGATATAAGACATTGTAAGTTGTTACTCTTATATGTTAATGAAGATTATTGAATGCTTGCTACTGATTTAAAATTTGGTTTTTCCTCTTTAATACTTTTCTTAATTTTGGTATTTTATTTGTTGTTCTCCTAGCCATAGCCAACATAAATCTTTGCTGCCATTACCCTAGTCTCAAGAATCTGTCGCCAATCCATCGCTTATGATATGTCAAATCCTGCCAATGTAAATCTTAGTTGGCACAAACCCTTAGTCTAGACAAGTCATTTATCCATTGCATCTAATTCACTAATGAAATGCTATGTGCCATCCATACGCTACTGGCTCACTGTTTTTCCAGTAAATGCACAGAAATTTCTTTCCCTTCCATAGAGGCATGGACACCTCAAATTCATGGTGGTTGCTGAATTTTTCATAATAGCATTACCAGGTGCTGCAAGGGATGTTGTTTTGGAAAGATTATGGGAGCAGTTTGGGCAGTGGTTTTCAAGTCATGTCCATGCTTATGCAGGCTGGTGACTACAAAAGGAACTTACTGCTAAATGTTAATTTGTGATTGCATTAGTACAGGGTCTTGAAACTTAAGATGGAGGATTGTGTATTGAGACCCATTGAAGACTTTGGGGAATGAATATTTCAGATAAGAGAGAGACAGCTGTTGATGGAATCTGAATTCTAAAGCTGTGTTCTTCCTCCATTCTTTAAACGATTTCCTGTGGGGAAAAAGTGAAACAACAACAAAGGAAGTAAAAGTAAAAGGATAGGAGCACACCCCCACCCCCCCCCCAAAAAAAAAAAACCCTCCAAAATAATTCTCCTAAATGGGGTCGGGTACATGGATTCCTGCCCTCCAATAAGGTCTATCCTAGGTCATACCAGGGACTAGTATGTCTTTCCTCACTACATCTCCTATAGTCATCTTAGGCCTCGCCCTATCTCCTTTAGATTCTTCTATCTGAAAATGATCACCCCTCCTTATTGGATTATCATCAGGTCTCCATTGAACATGGCCATACCACCTCAAATGACATTCTCGAAGCTTATCATGAATCACGGCAATTACCAAATCTGCTCTAATATAGTCATTCCTTACTTTCATTTAGGAAAAGTGAAACAGAAGACCTTAATTTCATTTGAAGACCCACATTCCGAAGGATAAAATTCTTCCCTCGGGCAGCAAGCAGCACTGCTAACACCTGTGGGAAGGAGTGAAAGGAGGAGAGGTGGGCTCATATTTGATTAGCTAATTATTGAGGTGATTGCTTACCAATGGGGTTACCATTGGCTGGTCCCCCTTTGGGTTCATCCGCATTAGGATTGAGACATGGCCTAGGTTCCTAATGTAGGGTTGTTTCCAGAAGCAGAATCCTTTGTTACTCCTAACATGGGTACTTTGTCTGGAATACTTAGAAAGAGTGGAATAGAATAATTTCAAAGATGTGAAGGTCCCTTGCCCTGATTTTGTTCGTATGTAGACTATTATTTCACAAACAGGTTTGGGCATTTAAAGGAATTTGCTGCTCCCATGGTATCCTTCTTATGACTCGGACAATATAATAAGCTTAGTACTCTGAATTCTTATACAGGTGTTATGGGATATTTTAACCAAATTACGTTCTGCTTGCAATATAGTTCAATTTCTTACAGCTATGATTACCATGACATAAGCTACATTTGGTTCATAAAATTTTCCTATACTGTTGTCTACATCCAGTTCGTGTGTGGTGTGTGTTTCGATGTTTGAATTGATAAAATATTGTTCATTAGTATGTACATTTTTTTAGCTGTGTGCACTTAGGTGCTTAATTATCCTGCATTACTGTTACTAACTAATAGCATTCTGGCTCATTTCCATAGGTGAGGTGGAATGATGATGTTGACATAAATCGGCACGACAGAGTTTCTCCTTGGGAGATTGAGCCCTCTGGTTCAGTTTCAGGTCCTGGCAATTTGTCTGGGCCTGGTTCAAAGAGATCCAGGATCAATCTGTCTTCAACCACACGCGATTTTCCAGTTTCCAGTAGGTTTCCTGTAAAACGTACTTTGTTTCTTTTAATTTTTCCCCTGTTGCACGCACTGATTTTCCCTAACCCTTTTTTTTCTTTTAATTATTCTGCAGATGGAACTGAATATTCAGACTTTGGGGAATCTTTAAGGTTCCAGAAGGTCTTGCAAGGTCAAGAAATTATGGGTTCTACTAATCCCTACAATAGTACGGATGTGCAGAATCATCATCCATCTGAAATTAGGAGATTCCTCCCAGGTTCAAATGGTTTGGGGATGGCTGCAATAGGAAGTGGTTCAACACTCCCTCTTGGAAACTCTGATGTTCCCATTTCTGCAATTGGCTTTGGTGAATCTTTCGATTCCATAAGGTCTTGCAAGGTCAAGAAATAACTACAAAACCACCATATAGAACAGCGCCGGTTGATATCCAGGCCTGTGAAAATGGAGGATTTGGGATGTTTGATGGGATTCGCATGTCTAGGACTGGAAGTGGATGGTCTCCCATGATGCAATGCTACAATAGTCATGCCCCATCTATTCAGGTTTCTTCGCCATCTTCTGTGTTAATGTTTCAACAAGCGCACACTAACAGTTCATACCCTTCCCATGCATATGGTGGAGTTAATCAAGAGAAGAGGAGAGAGTAATGATTCTGAAGCATTGGGTGGGAAACAGTCATCTTTGTCAGCTTGTGGACGTTGGAATATGCTGGAAGACTTGAGGAGCATGTGCTCTAAGGATCTTATGAAAGAGCAGAATCAACTAGACCGTCAGCATCCTAACCCTCTATTGGCACAGTCAGCGTTGACGGGAAGTCAACATGTGGTTCCCACTGGCACAACTAGCTGCAGACTTTTTGGTTTTCCTTTAACTGAGGAATTCCGTATTGCAAACAAAGAGGATACCTCCATTCCAATCACTTCAACTGAAAACTTGAAATTTCAAGCCTCTACGGGAAAACAATCAAATTCAAAGTATTCTGTGTTGACAAATGTAGTTGGACGTGGTTGCACCAAAGTAAGGAATCTTTATGCTTTAAGACTTGTGCCTTTAGATATTGCTTTACACTGTTCTTTGTTATAAGATCAAAACTGCAGGTTCACAAGCAAGGGAGTGTTGTAGGCAGGGCAATCGATCTCATGAAGCTTGATGGGTATGATGATCTGATTTGTGAGCTGGAACGGCTTTTCAATATGCAAGGGCAATTGAATGATCCTGAGAAAGGATGGCAAGTTCTTTACACAGATAATGGGGATGATATGATGCTTGTTGGAGATGATCCATGGCAGTAAGTAACATCACTTATATCTCGTTACAGTTAAAACTATTTGGGTCTGTTTTTGCCCTCCGAAGAAGCCTCAATATGGCATTTTGTGCACCAATGAGATACTGTTTGTGTCCTTTTTGTCAAACTAGAGCTACTTTCTGGGTGGTGACATAGCATTCAACTTTTCAAATCCTGGTTGGGAATGTCTTGGTCTTCATAGGGGCGAGTGGAGTGTTTCGAAATTTTCTGATCTATTCAAGTTACTAAAATTCTGCATGAATAGTTTTAATGGATTGGGTGTTTCATTCTGTTTCCTGCCTGCACAGGTAGGCTAAGCTATTATCCCCTGTGCTCCCCCCAACCCCCCAAACCCCCCAAAAAAAAGGTTAACAAATAAATAAAAATAGTTGGTTGAATTACCATAGTTTGAGTTCACATTTCTAAATAATCTCTTGGGAGTGTAAATGCTTAGATATTTGGTTCTGCTGCAGGGAATTCTGCAATGCTGCTTCAAAAATTTTGATATATTCTCGTGGTGAAGAGGAAATGGTGGTACCTAAAGTGGCTGGTGACATTATCCATGGTTTTCTGGAGGAAGCTCCTAGTACCATTCATATATGACTTTTTAAGCAGTCGCCATAATTCTTCTCCAACGGTTGGCTGATTATTGTTTCATTTCCCTTGGTTCTGGAGGCAACTGTCCATGAATCCTTGATGACTAGTATTATATGCCAGACCAGTATTCTGTTACATGTTCAGGCTGAACTTGAATTAATTTCTTGGTTATTACATATGCGGTAATGATTGTTGGAGATAAAACTTCAGGATTCCTGGTTTGCCAATTGTAATGAGAAACTGAAACAACTTCATTGAATGTGTGCATTATCTGTCATTGATGATAATTATAGGAAGTGTTTGCCATTTTCTCGATCACCTTAGCATATGAGATACATTGATGTTGAATCTCAAGCTTTGCACATTTCTCATTTGTACCTCAAGTTTATATTTTTTTTCTCTAATGGAATTAATAGATCTCATATGAAAGGGGGTTGACAAATATAATAATCTTTTTATATTATTGACTCAGGATTGAAACTTGGCCGCTGGATCCCCTCCAACCCTCTAGCCCCTCCGGTTCACATTCGATGGCTGGGAAGACCTTGGGGTGTGTGAATCTCTCCTCCAGCTGTTGGATGCATGCTAGAGGTTGAGAGGATCCGGATCCTGAAACTCTGGTTTATGGAGATAAATAAATTTAATTTACTTTGTTTACCCCATCTTGCTCTAAGATTGCTGAGTTGAGTGGGGAGCAGAAGATAGTGAGCGTTCTAATCACTGAATTTTCGTACAAAATCCTTCTCAGATCCACTAATTCCACTCAGAAGATGGAAGAAGGGTCTCTTGTTGGAGATCAAGAAGTAGAAGTGTTCGTACACCTCTCTGAAATTCCTCTAATATTTTGGATATTTTGATATGTTGCATACGCTAGCTCAAAAGGAAAATTCATATAATTAGTCAAAAGTTCCATAATGGAAGGGTAGTAGGGTACAATCTCAATAAATAATGAAGATACCCAAAATTAATAATCAAGTTAGGTTTATATCTTATCACCTTTTACTTCTTTATTCAAGACAAGTTCGCCTTTGTCCCTACATAAGTTGGGCAAAGGTCAACAACCAACGATGAAGAACAAAGTATTCAGGAAAAAAAATATAAGAGAGAACCTGTACATCTAAAGTCTTTTGTCAAAATTTTGTTAAATTAAAAATGAGATTGTGATGGTACCTTATGGTCTTTTGTCAAAATTTTGTTAAATTATAAATGAGATTGTGATGGAACCTTATGATCTTTTAGGTGCCAAACTCTATCCCACCCCAAAACACCTCCCCCTCCCTAAAACAAAAAAGGCAGATAAAAACAGAAGAATGCTCCCTAGTTGCAAGGCCCTACAACCAGAGACAGAGGGACCCAGATCCATTGTAATGAGCCAGCCCCTTTCCCGTGCATTGGATGGCTGGCAGCATAGGCACACATTCCAAATGCCTCTCAACCGTCCGATGTGTATTGGAGGGGCTGGCCTACTTGAGAGAATCTCATTCCCACATAGAGGGGGGTGAAATAACGTCTCCACTACTGTGAAACACAATAACCCCACTCCCTGTTGATGCCCATGTGTGTCTTCTTATTAGCTTTAGTGCTGATGTGTAGGCCACGCAACAAAGGAACATTCTTTACCCGAACAATATAAAAAAGAAAAAAAAGAATAAAAATTCCCCAATCAAATATATTGAGCTTTTTTTGAATTTATAGGAGAGAGCAGAACAGAAATCAGACTAGAGATTTTAGTATCCATTGACAGACGTGATCCCATAATCACCTCTTTTACACCACACAACAAAATAATATGCATTGGACCAAGGGGATCACTGTGGGGGCTGGGGAATGTTTGAGGTGGACACCCTAACTAATTAAAAGCTAATTTAATCAAGTTAATCTAAGAAAATATTAGGGGTTATCAGGTGAAGTATATATGTTTGACCCTATATGTTTTTAACAATATTAATAATACTAACGCACGTTAGATGCCACAGCCCTAGCCCAGAATTTAAGCTGTTCCTTCATGTCTTCTCCGTCTGTTCTCCTTTCAACCCAATTGGGCATCACAGGAGCTGATGATCTTTGCAGAACCCATGCTTCAGACAGGTAAGGCCTCCTCATCTCCTTATCTTCATCACAGTTATTAGCTTCATCGCTCCTGTCTCTCAGTCCAGGAATTATGTTCACCACACTAGGGCTCAGGTCTTCCTTGTTGAATGTGAAACCCAAGTCCTTAAAACCTTGTAATTCCTCAATCTCAAGATCACTCATTGTCTTCCTGCGACTTAGAGTCCTATTCATGCCTCTACTTGAAGATTGGTGACTCTTCTTATTCTGTATATCCACTTTTGTTTCCATCTGCAGTCTGTGCCTTGGTGTCATGCCCTGCAAGCCAAATTTTAGTGAAGTTAGATATTGAGAGAGAATAAAACTATATATAGTCGCTCTGATGCCACTTAATGGGACTTGGGTAGAACTCATCCTTAAATGTTAGTTATTAAGGAGAACGTCTAAGTCCTTACAAGCCTTAAAATGAGACTATTCACATCTAATGTGGAATGATTGCTTTTACATGGAATCCTAAACATATATATAAAATGAGAAAAAATTTGACTGTTACCCAGGTTGCAGCTACTACCTTAGAGATATGCTGCGGTGGCAAGACACTTGTAGTTGAAGGGTTAAGCGATGTCTGCCGCATCAATTTTCTTGATCCATGATGACTGCTTTCTTCAACCCGAGTTACCATCTTCCTTTCCATTCTAGAAGGTAGTGATGGTGATCTAACTAAATTTAGATGAACTAAACCATCATCCACAAGTTCCTCAGTCAGTGATGAATGATATGGGATCTCAATATCTTCATTTGAGCTATCAACCTTTGGTTCCTTCTGCACTTGCTGCCTCCCAAAGCTCATGCCTTCTTGTGTCATGCTCTGTATTCAGATCAATAGGTAGTAAGCACAAAGACTGATCATGAATCCCAAAGGACACATGAAAGCCCAAAATATATGATTTTCATGGTATGGTTAAGGTACCTCAGAAGTGCTAATTGATGCTTGTTGGCTGCTGTGATCAGTAGGGATCATAGGCAGCTCAGTCATTGACAACAAAGAACTTTTATCATCACCGGGGCTCTTCCTTAGAGTCATCTCTGGGAAACCACTTGATGAAGGAGAAGGATCAGAAGCACATCTAACCATGGAAGTCTTTCTTTGAAACAAGAAGTTGTTGAAAAACCAGTTCTCTTCTAAGAGCTCAGTGGGTTCTACCTTTTGATCATCTCTAGAAGAAGAAGAAGAAGAGTCCCAAGAATCAAAATGTGGTTCCATTGCTAGCCACTCAGAATTGAGTAATGGAGTAGAGAGGACTCTTTTTAAGTCATATAAGGCTGTTCTCATGAGGATTGATATAGAATTTTAATAAAAAGATTAATTTAGCCATCTGTGATATGGTTATCATGTGCTCATATCCTTTCTGTACACCATATATTATATTGTGAAATGTGGGTTTTGCAAGAGAAGCAGAGTCAGATTGTGTTTTCAGATTCGATGTACGCATTTTAGTCCAAACAATCTAATTAAGGATATGAATGGGAGCGTTGACGGATGAGTAGGATCAGGTCATGCCAGCACATCGCCCATGTGACACTCTTTTGTCTATAAAGCAAGACAGCTATTGTTCCTGTAAGCAGTAATAAAATTTAGAAATTCCAGAAGAGGGGCATTTTAAAGATGTTTCTTGTAGCAAAAGGGGCCTTAATTAACTTTTGTAAATTACAAAGGAGGACTTTAATTTAACATTATTTATTTGGGGGGTTTTGAAATTTCAACAAAAACATAACCCAGTGCAGGGGGACTGGGATCCTCTCCTGTGCGAAGATTGCCCAGGTTTTACTTAGCTATAGTTATCTGGACGATCAACACGTGTTCAAGTGGTGATCCAATGGTTCTTGACGTGGCACATTTGTTCTGGTTGGTAAAAGCACAGTCGTTGGATAACCGCTTGGATATATATCGATGGCCTAAGTAGCTATCGTTGACCTGGGTGATCACCGCTCAGGAGAGGAGCCAGGTCCGTGCAAGAGGCTCCTGCTACTGCAAGGTCTTGGAGGGGCAAATGTGCGTAGTTTTACTCCTACTTCAAAGTAGAAGTTGTTTCTAATTTTCAAATCTGTGACCAATATATTGCAATAGTATAACTTAACAGTTGCATCATAGACTCACCCACTAGATAGAAAGTTCAATATTCCATAATTAAGTAGAAGGCTTTCATGATATACCATCGCCTATTAATTCTGATACAAATCACCCAATTCGGGCTATCTGGTACCAATTCCTTGAACCATGCTCTAGATAGATTTCATTGGTTCCATATTAAGGGAAAGTATATATGGGAAAGGTTAATCATATCTTCTTAGACTCCTTGGTGTCAAGAAAAAATAGGCAAGCTTTATTGGGTCTTTTCAAGTTGGTCCGTGAATGAATTGTGTTTATGGTGGAAATGGAAAGCAAATTTGGTCCCTATAAAGTGCGTTTGGCTTGCTGGTATAATGCTCATACCTTTGCATGTGTGGTATGAACGAAACAACAGGTACTAACATGGGAAGGGCAGAACATCCAATATAATTTTAATTTTTGAAGCAGTGAAAAAATGATACCACAGAGATCGTAGTGTCAATGTTCTGTAGAGTTAAATCAGTGGAGGACCTTATTTTATCTCGTAAGATGAGTATAAATTCTCTTTCTATGTTTACATCTTCCTCTATCATGGAGCTGAAGTAGATCAAATCAAGTACATGTTGGTTCAAATTGAATATGGTGGGTGCTTTCTTGGGAACCCAGATTAATTAGGTGCAGATGGCATTATTAAAAATTCTATTGGCGAATCTATGGATTGTTTTGCCAACTTCTTGGGAGTGGATATCAAATTTCAATGTGCAGCTACATGCTTTTTTTTTTTTTTTTCCTTGGTGTATGGCTGGCAAAAGATATGGGGATTTCTCAATCATAAATTGAATGTGATTCTAGGCAATGGTCTCCTTCATTCAGAGCAAGTCCATTCCATAGGTTTTCATGCAGCAGTTGCTTTTTTCTCTCATTATTTGTCTTCTATTTCATGGAAGATTAGCCATTGCTATAGGAAATAAATTGTGTGGCGAAACTCCTTGTTATGAAGGGTTCGGCTACGTTTGAAATTTCTTCGGATGCACAAGATAGGTCCAGCCTCAGATTTGTCTATATATATAATTGAGAAAAGTGATAATCATCTTTGGTTATTTTGATGTGTTGGCTTAGGAGTCTGCGAATGACAATGCCAAAAGTGGCCCTCTACGTCAATATTATATTGTCTTGCTCTCTGATGACGGCTACATTACAAGCTACACATAATGGTCATTTACTTCTCCGCTACAAGCTACATGTAGCAGTTTTGGAACAGTGGGATCAGGAAGGGTGTCAAACATTGATGTAGTTTCTTCACCCAAAGATATATTGTATGTAACCTTTAATCTTGAAAGTTGTGCCTATAACTTTTTCTCTAGGGAAAATATTGGTTTCGTCCATTCCCTAACCTGGAAAGTTAGGAATGGACAAGATCATCATCTTCCAATGTAGAAAGGATTGTCATATTCCACTCCTTGTATTGCGGCCTTATATAATAACACATGTTTTTTATCTGAAAGAAATTTCTATTTACCCAAGAAAGAAATTTATATACTTTGGAAGCGGTTTTTAAGTTACCATCTATAAAGTTTGACCATTAAGGATGATTTTTCTTGTTGTTATACGGTAAACTAGTGGACAGCACGAATGGGTGCACAAGTAGGGTATCTTACACAAAGATAAGGGAGTCATTTAAAAAAAAAAGGAAGAGAGAGATAGATAAAGTATGTTCCAGTTTATGGTATACCGGCGGCATACCCAACCTTTTTCATTTTCCATATTACCATCCCCAAAAGATCCATCATTTAATTTCTACTTCTCTTCTTCGACCTAGGCCTTCTTTGCTCTACTTCATGTTGTTTTTGTTACTATAACTACGTTGTTGTTACTATAATTACTCTACCACAATAAAAAAAAAATTAAAAAGAAAAGGAGAAGAATGATGAGAATCGATTAACATGTGAAAAAGAAAAGATAATTTAGCCATTTAAAACATCAGGGGAGAAGGAGAGATAGAAGTTCACTCTTTAGGGAAATCTAGAACAAAGTTTAATGTAGAGGAATATCAGTAAATATATACTAATGTAAAGAAACTAGTAATTGGCCCTTTTGTATAATGTTATTTTAGTTTTAAAACCATATCTGTTGAACCATTAGAGGTAATTTAAATTGCTTATGATGAATCGACACAAATGCCACAAAACACGGATGAATAATTGAAGCAATATTTTAAATTTTTTTTGGGTAGTGTAAACAAGGGAGGGGGCCTTGAAGTCCACCGGCTTATAAAATTTCTACTACATCGACAGTAATAGATGTTTTCTTCAGCTACTGGCTATTGATGTTTCAACCCACCCCACGCCTGCGGCAACTCCAACCAAGATGGGTGGGAGTTGGGTGCAGGAGAGGGATAAAAAAATGCAAAGATAAGAAACTAGTGGTTTGTGACATTAATCCCAATCTTTAAGAATATTTATCATTCTTAGGCTTTGGATCCAAGCATTTGAGACGGCTTTCTTGTATGATGTCTAGCATTTTTTAAGTGTCACTCAACAGTCCTATTAAATTATTGAGAAAAGGAATTCTATCGGTCTGTTGCAAGAAATGCTCAGATATAGGTGTATGCAAAAAAATCGTATTGCACACCTTGTGTGCACTGAATATGCTTCCACTTGTACTTTCATTGGTCCTCGAACCTAGCATTTTCTATGTTAGACCGATAGGGTTTTTTCATCTTAAATTATTTTAGGCTATGTTTGGTTGATAAGAAACGAAAAGCAAAAATTTGAGGAGAGAGATAAACACATAAATCAATCATTACATCATTATAATTTTTTTTTTATAGTGATACAATGATTAATTTATGTATCTATCTGTCTTCTTAAATTTTTTTTTCTTTTTCATTTCTTGGGAACAAAACATGGTCTCAGAGAAAAATTTCCCTATGATGTCAGAGTGCAATTTTTATCTTACTTGAATTGCTAATGCAAACAAGATCTCTCCGTTTTTTGACTGCTCAATGGCACTTCAAAATTTGTTAAAGACCCAACTTGGATAATATGGATCGAGTGAGCCTTCAAAAGATTACGTTGATCCCCATTTTATAATCAGGTCCTTAGTCATTAGGAGGTCTAGTCAAGGTTTTAGAATTCAGAGTCAAGATCATTCTCCATCAATTCTAAATCAAATTGTCCCGGAATCGGTTAAACTTTGTTAGAATCAGCACACTTTAATGCCTCTATTTAACTTAATCGGACTCTAATATATATATATATATATATAATTGGGTTTAATTGTCTATCAATTTTTTTAATTAATTAGATTTGATCCCAATAATTCTAAATGGATTTGGTCAATTCAACTGATTCTGATCCAAGCTTTAAAATTGTGAGTTAATAGAAGATACCTGATTAGTTGTAAGTTTAGTATGTAGAAATACAACCCTAAAGTGATACAAAAGGTAATAGAAAATAAGAACAAACAATGCACACAGGTTTACGAGGTTCAACAAGATTGTCTACGTTTTCTGTAAGATGAGATTCTACTTTATTATCAATGGAGAATATGGTTGCAACATTCGTCTTCACACCTCTCAGAATTTCTTACAGAGAAAATAAATCTAGCTACAAATATATAATGAAAAACTCTAATACCCAAAAGTACAAAACTTCCCTCAAATAAAAAATTCGAGAGGGGGGCTATACCCTCTACACTCCCGCTATGCAGGGGGCCTCCTGTCCCCTTGCAACCCCCACGATCCGCTTACTAGTCATTTTGTCATGGGCCTGCACCAATACTCCATGGATTAAAATGCGCCAAAATACAAGACATCGTATATTGACATAGTATAGTTTATAATCAGTTTGATTGGTAAGAGTTGTATTTTATTTGGCTCAATTAAGTAATAGATTATTTTAAGTCTAAAATCAAATGAAAGAAATTTCACTTCTCAAAATCAAAATTAAATCGAATTTTTTTATTCAATTTTTATTTTCAATTCTAAATTGACATCCTTAATTTTTTATTTTTTTTTGTGGGGTGGTGGTTTGGGTTTTGGAGGGGTGTTGAAATTTTTGCCACCGTTACAAGTTTGATATTTATGACAAGGAAACTTTGTATACCCTCCGAAAAAACGACGAGGGTACGTTTTAGGACCTTTGCCCATGTTCAGGCAACACTTATGGGAGAAGTCAACTTTTGAACATGAGAGAAACAAGTGCTCCAATAATTTTGATCCAATAATTGGTGGATTAGTTTAATGCCTTGATCATTAAGAATAGAAAATGTTCCCAGTGTTGGCGTAATGTTCCCAGCGTTGGCATAGGGTTCAATTTGGCCTCTAGCGATCCACTAGTCACGATGTGAGTGGTGGGACCCCTAACTATTATTTTGATAAAAACATGTAATGATTTTATATTTTGGTAAATAAAATACATGTAATGCTCCTACCAAAAAAAAAATACATGTCATGATGATGAATCTAAGGATGGTTTTTCTTTTCGAAGAATAGCTGGCTTTTTGAACTTCATAACCATTAATTCCAAAACATTGCAACGGTCTTATGGGGCTTAAGCTTGAGAGTATACATAATCTTGAAATTAGAATAGGGCAAATATTGATGATGGATGTAATATTAATCTATGGTTTGATAATTGGTATTTAAATATTTTTATTTGAGATATGGAAATTGAATCAAACTAAACCGATCGGGACCGACCGTTTATAGACCAGCCCAGCCCGGACCATTTGTTAAACGTGTCGGGTTGAGCCCAGCCCGTTTACAAACGGTCGGTCTTAATCCTACTACTTAGACCGTCGGGCGCCTGACCAAGACCGACTGAATAACAACGCCTATTGTGCACCGGCCTGACCCGACCCTTTAATGATTGTAGAATACCTATTTTACCCCCAAATTAAAGAGTAAAAACTAAAAAGTAAAGACATGTTCACATTTTAAATAGTGGTTATATTTGGTATCATTTATTGATTTTTTTGTCATTTTTTTGGGCTTGCATGAGTGGGTTGGAATATAAGAACACATTTTAAAGAGGGCCCATTTAAAAACCGGTTAAAGTCCATTTAACATTAAACATGCATATAGCCCGGTTAAGGCCCAACTAAAGCCTGATTAAGGTAGCCCAATTATAGCCAGAGGCCGACCAACCGATCGAATATAAAGCGTACCATGCCCCTCAATAACTAAGCCCGATTAGTTAAATGGGCGGACACGGTGCAGTCTTTGAAAGTCCTCAAGCCCGATTAAACCCGACCGAAATCGAACCGGCCCGATCAATTGACACCCCTATCATACGGGTTTTGAAAGGATTGTCAATGTTTCCTCTATTATCCAGGATGGAATCTGATGCCCAAGGCTTAGTAATTCCAATAGTCTAATTGAAGTTTCGTTGAATTTATTTTCATATTGTTAAGACCAAGAGCGAGTGGAGATTTGTGATCCTATGGCATGCAAATTCTTCAAATAAATTCACCTTCGTTCTCTGCATGGAATTTTATTATATAAAAATCTCCAAAAATCGTTTGGCACAAGATTGTTTGGTTTAGTTCAGATATTATAAGTCATAGTTTTATTGCTTGGCATGCTTTGACTTAGTCTCTTCTTACTCAGGAGTTTCTCTGCAGGAGAAACCTTTCCATACCTAATCATTGTCGCTATTGATATTCTCAGAAAAATGTCGACCACCTATTATTTTTTATTTTTCTTTTCCCTTTTTAGATCTATTTACAAAAGGATCCTTGACAAGTGTTAGCCTCATTAAAGAACTATTCTTTCGTTCCAGAAAGAACGGAGGTAAATATATCATATATATATATATATATATATATATATATTACGTCAATATCATATAGTATTGGTAAGTCTACCTTTAGCATTGTAATTCACTCTATTTGATGGGTAAATAATAAAAGAAGATGGACCTTCTCGTTGGTTTCTAAAAACTAAATCATGAAAGCCATTTCCTTTGAGATAAGAAATATGTTTCTTTTCATACATTCTCATTGTGTTTGATAGCCAAGAGTAAAAAAAAAAAAAATACAAAAATATAAAAATTGTACTTTTTTCTTGGTTTAAGAAATTCTCATTGTGCTTGGCCTATCCTGAACAGAAGATTCTCTTTTGAATATCAAATTCACCTTGGGAATGGTGAAGTTTTCTTTTGCTACCAAAAGAAAATCTTGCCAAACACACAAAAAAATATAAAAACTTTTCTTTTCTTTTCTTCTCTTGACTACCAAACACAGCCTCAACAATGCTCATGAGTCCAATTCAGATGGTTTGCGTGAAAGGAATACCAATGACTTCCTTCTCCAAGCTCCCAAACCCCCACCCCCACCCCCACCCCACCCCACCCCCACCCCCACCCCCAAAAAAAAAAAAATAGGGATTGTGGTAATTAATGCTACTCGCCGACTCCAATTCTACAGTGGCAAGTTAAGGTTTGGACAAAAGTAGAGCTTGGCTGTACATGTAGCTTCAGAGTTACCATGGTTTCCCCAAGATCAATGTAGGCCAATTTTGTATGATCTCACTAGAGGAACAAGTTACAACAGAAGTCACTTTGTAAGCTCATACCAAAGTGATCAGCATTTACATGCACGAATACAAGGCAACTCTTGGTATATTACATCAGCAGTTCCTTGATTTACAGAACAGTACTCGAGAATCACCACTATCATTTAAAAAAAAAAAAAAAAAAGATTTAGTCGTTCAATAACCTCTTGCTTGGACAGCAACTCTTTAGAAAGTGTTAAAAGTACTGATTTGTTACACTAGTCTAAAATATGCGTACTGCAGATTATATGACAATTGTGAATACATTATCTTATCCTCAACATCAAGTAAGCAAGGAGGGAAGGGATGGAATGAACAGGGGGAGTACTTACACACACCAACTATGCATCCCCCAACTCAAAGATGACAATTATGCCAATGAAATGCAATGGAATCCATTGTCATCTTATAGATTAGTATTGCTGCAGCTTCATAACTCAGTGAAATCTTCTACCATGGCTGGACATGCATTTTGCTTGCTCATTAAACGCAGTTCCTCAATTTCAACACGCAATAAGGGGTCACATAATATTCTCCCTGCCTGTAGTATCTTGGGGCAACCTGGGTGGAGATATCAGAAATAGAGGTTAATTATCAGGAGGGACAAAAAAACCAAACTTCAGAGAAGAATAGCAAACCTAATTACCTGCTACAGGACATTGAGGATGTGCACCCTTGGATTTCATGTAGTGCGGCACTGCATTCTTTTCATAAATATGTTTACAGTCCATGCTGCATATAGAGAGGTGTTTAAACAACAATCCACAATACATATCAAGCCTATACAACGGCAACACATTACAATCAAAAAAGGTCGTACCCAGAACATGAGGCTACTGCCACTGCTGGGTCTGAGGAAGGTCATAATGGACGCAGCCTTACCCCACTTCACAGAGAGGCTGTTTCCCAACTCAAACCCACAACCACTAGGTCACAATAATCATAGAAATTGTTATATGTTTATTTCCCTTGCCATCTGTTATAGCCTTTCATTCATATGTTCTATAAACAAGAAAATTTTCATCAACAAAGAAATTCCATATTGTGTTCACCAATACACTTCTGAGACCTTAACATGCATAAATTTTGGTCATTATGGTGACTGAAATGTGCTCCAATACCAATGGTCCTATCCACATTTTTGCTCTTCTCGACAGCCATGAAATTCATAGTTAACAAGTGAGTATTCTCTAACTAATATACTTCTGAGGGGTGGGGATAATGAAGAATACATAATTATTGGAGGTATAAAAGCATTTGGAAATAAAACTCTTACATATGAGCAATGCTGCATGTTTAGTTGAGAGAATAATACAGAAGTGGTTGAATGGCCTGACAAATATGATCCCACTTGAGACATACACCTTATAGTTGAATAAAAACCCTGCCAAAGGGACTCATGTTTAGGGGCATTCGAGGGGAAGTCTAGGTCTTCACTCTTGATTTTATTTAAGTGAAAATCAAATTATACTCATGTACGAATTTTATACAACACGCAGTTGACGATTCCTCTGTTCTGTACTTTTTGTTTATTCTTTCATGGTCAAAATGTTAGCTTTACAACTCTCCCATCCCATAAAATGGTCCAAGTGGCACTTTTGATGAAGTTCTGCTTTTCATTTAAACTTCATTAAGGAGTTGATTCTTTTTTCAGACTGGGTGAGAAAAAAAGAAGTCCAATATCCCAACCAAAGATAAATGTGATGTAAGTTATACCATGGGCCAAGTTTGTTTCTTATCAAAACATTTTCTTGAAATGTGGAGGGAGGATACAGTGGATTAGCACATATATAGCTCCTACATCCACGTCGGACCTGTAACCTGCTATTCATGTTATGTTTCCTTCAACTAGCTGTTAAGGTTTCAATTTCAGATAAATGGGGTAAGGAGAGCAATTGCATTTCCCTGAAAAAGATGGAGTACACAATATTAAATGACCCCTTCAGCAATGCCTTCGGTTCGGCCGCATCCAGTTGACACTTTCTGAGTGCTAACCGGAGGCTGTCTTTAAGCAACAGGTGATGAGGTGAACCCATGGAGTGCTTTTGAGGCAGTGGTGTGGCAGGAAGACATGAAATCCACGGGGACTCTATACTCATCAAGTAAATGGAAATTTTTATGATTTGACGTGACTTAATGTTGATTTTGGGTGACTTGATGTGGCTTAATGTTGGTTTTTTTTTATATAAGGTATATGTAACATACTAAATAATGTTAGAGAAGCGGAAAAATAAAAAATAACACTTGGGCCCCTTAGTTGCCTAGACAACACCTATGCAGGCGCCTTGTCGCCTAATCGCTTAAGCACCCCTCCACCGCCTTGGGCCACCTTGACAACTATGGTAAAGGTAGGACACGTAAGAGATAGGCTAGTTATTTTAAATTCTATTTTAGTTTTAGAGTTGGATTAGGAGGTATAGTTTGATTGCACATTTCAGTTTTATGTAGGACTTTTTGTTTGTCTATATATACATTGTAATTCAACCATGGAAACACAGATTTGAAAATAGAAAAGTGTTGGTTACTCAACGTGAGCATGTGATGATAATGTGCCCCTCTCTCCCCTGCAACCCTGATACCAATTTAATATCAGAGCTGAAAGACCCCATTGATCTCTCTCTTCCTTCCTCATGTATATTACCCCTACTTCTTCCCCGGCAGTTCCATATTCCTTTTCCTCTCTTCCCTATTTTTTCTTTTCCCATTACTGTTCTTCATAATGACAGTAGCACTGGAAAAAAAAAAACCAAAGCAACCCTCCTCTCCCATCTCTAGCACTGCAAGGCAACAACATCCCTATCACTCATCATCCTTTTCCCTGTGACCTCAATCGACCCCCCTAGGTTTCCACCAGCATCGTGAAAAAAAAAACAAAACAAAACAAAACAAAACAAAAAAACCAAAACTTAAACCTTGATTCTGTCACTGCAGCCTTTCAAACCCCCCCTTGATTCCTCAGCAACCCCCTTACCCCTCCCTTCTACCTCTTGCCTCTTGACAAAGATTGATTTTCCTTCTAGAGTTCTCCCAGTGAGTGATCAAAGCTTCAGAGGAGAGAAACCATATTGATCATAAATAGGTTTCATCTTCGTAGCATAGTTGAAAAACCAGGTTTTGACTCAGGCGAGTCACCCAATTCGAGTAAAATATTTTTGGAGAACCTGGTCAAGACTCATGTAGTGATGCAGATCAAAGCCAAAGAAGAAGACTTAGAATCAACTTCTGAAAAAAGAGTTTTTGTTACTGTTCACGTGAATAGTACCCCACGTGAACAGTAAACAAAATGGGTCCCATTGCCAGCTTGTAATGTGGAGAGATTGGAAAATAATCAAGGAAGATTATTTCCAGTTAATTGGGGAAGTTATTAGTCACCAACCAGCCTTATATGGAGGGGATATTTTGAAGATCTTGTGGGTCCTATGGCGAAAGGCGGAGAAGATTAAAGAAGATTTGACAGCTTGTTTTAGTGCTATATTTTAGGAAGTTTTCTTCCTGGTGTGGGGGATTTTATTAGCTAGAGATTAATTTCCCATTTTAATTAGATTTGCTTTATGTAATAGGAAGTTTCTAATTTTAGGACTCTTTATGTAGATAATTAATTTCTAATTTAGGATAAGATGGACTTTCTTTCCATGCAAGAAAAAAGCCCAATTGATGTAACCGATTGGCATTATAAATAAAGGAAGAAGGCTAATCTACAGCTCACAATTGAATGAATAAAAAACAGCTTGGGTGAGATGCTTGACTCAACCTACCCACCCTATCCCCCTTCCCCATCTATCTTTTTCTTCCCCTCTCTACTTTTTCTGTTTATATTTTCATCTTTAACTTTTGTTACTAGTTTCCTGCGACACCATCAAATCTGGATTTCTGGACAGCAAGTTTCTTGGAGATTCTATCAGCTACTGGAATATCGGTCCTACTGTAGGGTTAGCTCTTGTCTGAACCAGATCAATATTATTTGGTATCAAAGCCTACCATGGCTACCATAGGTGAACTCTATAAGGAGGTGATGAAATTATCAAACAATATAACTGCTTTTGAGAAAAAGTTTGACACCAAGTTTGGTCTCTTCTATCGTCCACCTCCAAATGATGCTACCATGACAAAAGAAATTTTGAAGGGCATAAAGAAATAAATAAATTGTCCTCCCAAAGCGGTCTATCTTGAGAATTCAAAGCAGAGACAACCGACCAACGTTGCACTAGAGTTTGAAGAGGAGATCAAGAACGTTCCGGACGAAATTTCTATGGATACAATTTTCAATGACAAATCCGATTTTAAACTTGATCACATTGTGTTCATTATGCCGCTTGAATTTTTCAAAGAGTGAAGGCCCCAACTCCAAGATTTTGGTCTAAATACCCGTGAGCTGCCAAAGTATTGTTTTGGGCTGAAACTGGATGTGCACCATGCAAAGATTGTCCTTAGACTATACAAAACTTGATCATGAATCGTCTTAGTCAAATAAGACTAGGTATTTTTACCAAAATCATTTTAAACTCAGCTGAGTCTACTCATCTTTTAGAATACTATCAAACCTTTTCACTACTCTAGCAATTCTATTTAATTTTGGTATCAACTACTTTAGCAATTCAATTATATTATTGAACATATTTGCAATGGTATAAGATAAAAATTCAAAGATTCGTGATTCCTTCCTTTTTATATTAAGTCTACATTTTTTTTTTTAAATAATGAAAAACAAAATGTGACTCACCTTGACAAGGTTTGACCACGCTGAGTCACCAGGTTATTCTGAAAGGAGAATCGAGTAAGAAAACCTGGTTTTCCAACTAAGCTTCGTAGTTAACCCTACACTCTAGCAGACACTATTCATGGAGTTGGAATCCTTTTCCAAACACTTTTCTTTATCATTTTCGCTCTTCAGAGGTCAAAGACGGCCCAAATTCCCACCCACCCGACAAGTCTCCTTTTATCCCCAATTTTCCAATATTGCCCTCCCCAACGTCTTACTTGCATTAAAGCCTAATTTTCTTATTTTTTCAGAACTACCCTTCCCTCTATTCTTATTATAGTTTGTCTCTTATTTTTTTTATTTAGCTTTAGAAGTTTGTCCCTCCCCCCTATACATTACAATACTCTAGTGTTTCTAGTTAAGTTCAAATATTATGGTATTGCCACCCTATTAGGAATTTCAGCTTATTTACAATCTGTTATTATTATCATAAACTTCATTTTTATGGGTTTTTCCATTAACTCTTTGATTTAAGTATTCTCTTATTCATGTGGACCCATAGCGATTCCAATTAGGGTTTTCGAACCCCAGGTCCACCACCATGGTGAATATATTTGGAGAATATATCCATATCTTCACCATGGTGGCCAATAGTGAGATTCTCCAAGAGCTCAACTCCTATAAAAGAGAAACCGATACAAAAATTGACACACTCGTTGAAAGTGTCAATACCCTCACTGCAACTGTTAGTTCCATCCATACTACAATGACAAACATGCAACCTTCTATTGACCAATCGTGGCTTCTAATGAAGGGAAGAGTCTCATGCAATCTAGGAATTTCCAACTACATCCCATAGAGTCCATCTCATGGTACACCACCACCATATCATACACCACTACCACCGCCACCACCGCCGCCGCCTCCGCCACCACCACCACCGAAGGAGTTGGTGGACATGATAATTTTGGAGCTAAAAGAGGAATGAATCTAGATGTATTCTATTTTTATGGGAATAACAACCCAAAGTAGTACTTTGATTGGGCTCACAATTTAGAGATCTTTTCAAATGGTACACGTTGACTGAGGTCAGAAAGATCTTATTTGCAGAGGCTAGGTTGAAAGATACGACTCGAGTCTCTGGATCAAGAACCAGCAAGAGATTCCAACTCGAGGCATTGGGTTAGTCACTTCTTGGGCTGAGATGAGTGAAGCCATGTGCCAGAGATTCTTGCCCACCAACTACAAGCAGCGTATGCACCTCAAGTTTGCAGTTGATATAGGAAAGCAACACAGTTGAGGAGTAAGCCGCTAGGTTTTACAATTTAGGCACTCGATCAAGTCTTGAGTGGGATAAAGTGGTATTAGTGGTATAGTTCCATAATTATTTCCACCCTCAGATCAATGTTCCACTAGTATCCAACTGACTGACTCCAATAGAGAATATTGTACAGTTGGCATACTAGGTAGAAGAAAGTCTAAAGCGGCATACGCTTGAATTACATTTACAGATATTTTTCCTAGAGGTAACAGTTCCAGTCAACAACAATCTTCTCCCTAGGAAAATTCATTCAACAAACCACAGACTAGTGGTTCATCTATGACATCTTCATGACCTAACCGACTGTATTCTCCACCTTGACATTGTTCCAACTTCTGACAAACTTCCTATGATGCCAAGGGCTACCATTTAGTATTTTACGTGCAAAGGGCACAAGCATATTATTGCTTAGTGACCCAACCGTTGATAAGGATTCCTTTATAACTTATGTTCCAAAAGAGCACCTTGGTTTTGAGACTGTTGATTTAGAGGTAGAGCGTGAGCCAGTGAAGTCAACGACGATGAAAGTGATAAGGAGCGGCATCCTTGTAATGATCTTCGTCCTGTTTTGACCACTCACAGGGTCATTGGGGATGAAAATTGCCACCATAGCAGTTTCTTCCAGAACCACATGAAGTGCAATGACCAATTATGTACTATGGGGATCGATGTAGGTAATTGTACTAATGTCGTCTCTAAAGACGTTTGTAAGTTGGAAGACAAAGACACATCCAACTCCAACAAAGTTGCATGGGTGAACAACACTAATCTCAAGATTATTGATAAGTGTTTGCTCACCTACTCTTTTGATGATTCGTGGATACAGTACAATATGACATCCACCCTCTGAAGGTGTGTCATATTCTTCTTGGTCAGCCATGGCTATTTGATAAGAAGGTAAAACCGAGGTAGACCAATTTAGTGGACAAAAATACAAAAGGAAAAAGCAATCTAACCCTATGAGTCCTAGTGATGTAGGAGTAGGTTACTCAATGGATTACAACCCAAACAATTCAGATATGACTCTCTAAGTAGCATAGTTGTCAAGGTGTCGCCTAGGCGACGACTAAGGGGCCAGCGGTTTGTCGGGGCCTAGCGATACCTTGTTGCAATCTGATATCGCCTTGTGTTTCGGCACTTATTTATGCCAAATATCATTCATAAATAAGCAAATACCCCCTATTTGAATCCAATAAAAATAGTTTAAAAATCAAATTCCAAAAGGATAAAAAGTCAACCCCCCGGTCCAAGAACAAAATGGATTTTGGTTATAGGGACGATTTTCAACTTTAAATGCTAGGATTTTCTCAATTATGAAAATTTTATAAATTCTATCATGTTAAAACATTGTTAAAAACCAAAAGTCCGGTAAACAAATATTTTGTTTTGATATTCATAAAATTATTTTCATTCAGCGATTTTAATAGTATTCAAGACTTAAAATAAGTTTGATCAAGCATAACTTTGTCATTGCAACTCAGATTTAAATAATCTTAGACTTGTTAGAAAACTGGTTTTATATTATAACTAATACAAAAAGTCTCATGTAAAAATAAAATCATTTGACCAGTCAAACTTATTATAGAATAAGAGCATTTCTCTAAATGTTGATTTTTTATAACTAAATAGGACTTAATGTTAATTTTTTATGATTTGATGTGGCTAAATGTTGATTTTTAATGACTTGATGTGGCTTAATCTTGATTTTTTATGATACAAAGTATATATAACTTACTAAATAATGTTAGAAAATAGGAAAAATTAAAAATAACACTTGTTCGCCTAGTTCGCCTTAAGGCGGGCGCCTTCTCGCCTAAGCGCTTAGACAACCCTCCACCGCCTTGGTTCGCCTTGGCGCCGTGACAACTATGCTAAGTAGTCTTGACAGAAATCAGAAATAAAAGTAGGGAAAATACAAGTACAAGGACCAGAAATAAGTATAAAACAAAGAATAAACCAGTAGCAAGAACCAGCAATAGGACCCAAAACCCTAGGGAAAAATAGGCCTGCGGCTAGGGTTAGCAAGGGGTACCGGCGGTTGGAGAGGGGAGGCTCAGATGAGGCCCAAACTTCGATCGATTGAGGGCCCTAGGATACTGAACAAAACCCTCAAATATCTTTGAATTCTGCTGGCTGGTTTGGGAGATCCAAGACTTCTTGATTTAGGGTTTTCCAATGTGCAAACTGAGACTATTCAAGAACTGCAGCAGATTCCCACAATAGGCCTCCAAGTGTGGATCGAGTGGTCCTCTTGGAGGGCAGAACAAAACCCCAAAAGGGCTTGCTGATCAGAACTCAGAGTTGGAGGTTAATGGAGATTGATGGACTTCAAGAACTCTGACTTTCAGCTGGTCGATTCTGGTTCTGAAATCCCTTAACAGATCCGAAACTCACTCACTAGTTCACACAGCAAACAATGACTAATAACAGAAAATAAAAGTAAAGAAAGAAGAGAGTAATCAAGAGAATTGTGGGTGGAATGGCTATCTCAGCCTGGGCATCTCACTCACAGCTATCTCGACTGTTTAGAAGCAATTTAACTGCAACAATCTTTATTCATTCAAGTCTGAATTGTTTCTACAGCAGCCTCTCCTTTAAATAGAGGACTGAAGTTACAATAGTAGCAGCTGTAAACAAATTAGGAGTTATACTCCTACTAGGAATTAACAATAGCAACCTAGACAAATTAGGTAACTAACTATTGACTAATTAATAGCTACTTAAGGCTGGCCAATGGGCCCATACATCATGGGCCGATGGGCTTTTATTAATTATTCACTATGGGTCGAACCCAGCTTATAAAGCTGGTTCGATGGCTACTCTACTTGGGCTGGGCTTTCCTCCTGCGATAGCTCAGCCCATGATGTGGATCTACATCACCTAGTCGATCCACAGCTGGTCTAGCTAGCCCAAGTTAATATAGGCCAGTTGTAGGGCATAAGAACTGCTCTATCGATTTGGGAGATTGGAATTTATTTATTTATTATTAGGGAAAAGGCTAGGCATGAATAAGGCATGCTAGCATCTATTGACCGTTGGATGATAAAGTTGTAAGAATTACTGTTGGATGAAAAAATGGTGTCAAATAAAATGCTTAGTATTTGTCCCTCTTTTTTAGAACCCATTTCTTACGGAAAAACTCTCTCTCTCTTACCATACAATTCTTTTGTTCCCTCTCTCTGCTACTCGGGAAGAAATCTACTAAAGAAGATTAGTCTTCCCTTCAGCTACTAGTCACGGTGGCACCAGAATGTGGTGTCTGCGGCAACAAATAAGTTCCTTAATGATGTTATATGCTGGAAGTGGATGATTTGCAGAAGGGACGACAGGGGTGGGGTGGAGGCAGTGGGAAGGGAGGGTTGTGACTTGTGATATCGCTGGAGGTGGAGAGGGTTGGGGTCGCGGAAAAACAGAGGGGATGGGGTTGAGAGAAAGCAAAGGGTGTTGGGAGAGGGGTGTGTTGTAGGTGGATTGAACACAGGGCAGAGGTTGCAGTGTTGATGGAGAGGGACAATTTTACCGCTATCATGAACTATTTAAAATCATATACTTGGAGCCATCGTTAACACCATAATAAAATTGTATGCCTTTTGCAAAAAGGGGATGTAGGTTGCAGCAGGGACCATCCAGTGGTTCTCCGAAGGAGGAAGAAGAGGAGAAGAGAAAATATAAATATAAATAAATTATTTAAGCCTTCTGCAAAAAGGTTTGCAAGTTGCAGCGGCAGGACTATCCGTTGTTCTATGAAAGAAGAAGAAGAAAAAGAAGACTTAAGGAAGTAGGGAAAAAAAAGAGTAAAAACGAAGTGTAGGTTTTCAGTTTTTAGGGTGTCACGTGGATGAGACGTATTTTGAATCCCAATAAAGTTAAACTAAAATAACAAAAATAATCCAACACTCGACAAGAAACTAGTGAGATCCAAAGGTCAACAAATGCTAGTATACCTTTTTTCTGGGTAACCCGCTAGCATACCCAACCCTTGCCATTATTATTTTGGTCTTATTCAAGCCTTGGACAGCAAGGAAGAGCCTACTAATTGGAGCTCTAGAAGATTTTGGACTTTTCTTTTTAGTTTATTTCTTCTTGCACAAGGAAAGGGACTTCCCAAAGTCTTATGTTTCCTTTTCCCGTTTTTCTTCCTTGTTTCTATTGTTTCCCAATTCATAGTTTCCCTTTTTTTTTTTTTTTAAAGACAAGCTCAGCCTATAAATTGTAATCGATTGTGAGGCTGTGGGCACAATTAAATCAATGAAGTTTTGCTTGCTTATGCATCAATATAGTCCTATGAGAGGCTGAATTGACTGAGAGAGTTGAGGGTGAGAGACCCAGGATGAGATAGCCATTTTATCCCAACCCCTTCCTTACCATCAATCCTACCCATCTCTCCTTTCTTAATTCTCTGATCCCTGAGTATTTACAGGATTGCCTAAGATTAGTTTGAGGCCTGAATACAAGCCCCAACACCGGTGGAAACTGTTGAGATCTCAGAAGACATTCCTAAGACTTGTGGATCCTGTTTTGAAGATTTTTCTAGACTACAACCTCAGTCCCAGATCTACCTGATCCTACACCATTGCATGTCATCTTTTGAAGGATCAACAAGGACTCCAAGAAATCTACTTGACCCTGGCTGCTTGGCCAACAGAGGTGTATTTGCCAAGTTCTTGAAAAGTTTCCTTTTTTATGACCTAATCAAGAACTTTCAGATCTCAGTATTGAGTTCAGGCCAAGATTTTTGGAGTTCAATAAGCATCTTGGCCAGTCTTTCGGCAGTTCTTGAATTTCCCGAGTTTGACCTGATTTCCCAAATTTGAAAGTAACTGTAGTCGGTCCTTACTTATGATCTGTTACTGGGAGTTGATATCAGCATGTTAAGGGTTGTTACTGTTTGAATTTAGAGCTTAGTTATTGTCTAAGCATTGGGGTATATTAGTTACTTGTTTGTTGGTTCTATATTGTTCAAGGCCGATTATTCCTAATTCTGGGTTTCAGTTACCGTCTTGGGGATTAGTATCATAGTGATATCAGTCTCTGAATTTGGAGTTGTTTGATCCAATTTCGGGTTGGGTGTGAAGCCTTGGAGACGACGTACCCGGGGCTAGGGTGAGCTGAGGGGGGACAGCGTAAGTGAGCGAATGTGTGTAAGCCCAGTCAAACATGACTGTTCTAGGCGGGGCGGGCCACCCACCTTCGAATGGTGTTGGTCCTACGGACCGTGAACGGATTCGCCTCTGGCCTCTGGGCACGTCGGAACCGCATGAGTTCACCGGGGTTGAGCACGGTCCGCCAAAATCGGCATAGGTTAGGTGCTATTGATGGAACATGGTAAGCCCATCTTTCTCCATATGGAAGTGCTGCGGGCACATAGAGATGTGGGTAGAGGAAGCCTCAAAAAGCGAAGGCCGAGCTGTAGGTCACGTGACCTGCACCGATAAGGTGGCTGACTGGGCTTTCTCCTTGATCAAAGCGGCGACAGGCGAGCTTGCCCCATTGGTCGGTCGAATCGGGCGGGCCCCTGCCCCGGAACGTCGAATGAAATAGGTGAAGCCCGGAGGGCCGGAAACCCCAACGGGAAACCTTTCACCGCGCCACACGATTCTTTCGCGAAGCGCTCTCTCAGACGTTTCCACTCCTGCCCCCGCAAGCAAAGAGGTTTCAAGATACCAGGCGACCAAGTGAACAGCCCCGAGCAAATCTTCTAGAGAGCGTACCCTTTGTTTCTACTCTTTCTCTCTTCTAAGAACAACTATAAATCATAAATTTGTAAATCTAAATAGTTTTTGATTTTCTATGGACCCCTTGGACCTCCGACCAATGAGGTGATGACACATGCATGCGTGCATATGAACTTCTAAAGATTGTGCTGCATACTTTTTAAATACATTCTATGAGTTTATGGGGGATTCAATTGTTGGAAATTGAGTGTTTGGTGGCCATTCCTAAGGATGGTCGATGTGCATGCGTGCACATGAACTTCTAAAGAGTGGGAGTTGAGTGCCTGGGTGGCACTATGTAACTCAATCCATTATAGGGCTATTGGTGGATGAGTTATAAAAAAGAATAGACTCTGAGATAGAGGAGACTTTAAGGAGATTTTGTCGAGATAAGGCAAGTATCTTCGAGTAGTCGCAGAAGTCAGGTCTCAGACTCGCAGAAGACAAGTGAAAAGTATCTCGAGGTTTCGCCGTGGGAATTTCGCGAGAGTTTTCGCCGCTTTGAAACAATAAGTTTCACAATCTCGCAAAAATTCCGCGTGGTTTTTCTCTAAAAACTCGGAAGATGCTCATGGGCAGCTTATCTCTAATTGGATTTCCTTTTCCAACTGGATTTTATTCCAAAGATGTGATCTTAGAGCTCGCTTACACTAAGTATACCATCAGTGGGAACTTTGCTTTCTGGTTGGGAAGTGTCTCTGTCCTTTTCACTTCTTATTACTCTTTTCGTTCACTTTTTCTAACATTTCTAGTACCAACTAATTCATTCGGGCGAGACAAAGCAATGAAGTTTCTTCCCGCCAAAGATCTCCCCAACATTAAGCTCTAGAAGGTAGCAGGATCGTTCCTCCTCCAATGTGTTGACTCAAAATGGCCTCCTTGGTCCTTCTCCAAACTAGACGAGGTTGAGTTTTCTTCAAAGGAGAATTGATGCAGTAGCACTTGACTAGTTGGACCAGCATGACCGGCTTTGGAAAACCAAACCCAGATGGAACCGGTCCAACCTGGTTTTTTGGTCTAATAATTGAAAGTAGTTTAGTGAATTTTGTCTTGTATTTTCTTGGGGTAGGATACGTAGGAGATAGGCAATTTATTTTGAACTCTATTTTAGTTTTAGAGTGGATTAGGAGATATAGTTTGATTGCAAGCTTCAGTTCTATAATAGGATTCTTTTGTAATCTAACGATGGAAACACAGATTTGAAAAAAAAAAGTGTTGGTGCGCAATGTGTGTGATGATGATGTGATCCCCTCCCTCCCCTGCAACTCAGAATCTAACTCAGATTTCTTCCCCTCTCTAACCGGCCCTCCACCACATACCCAATCAGTACCCTGCTTTGAACCACTTTTTAAGTTTTCAAGTATCAAATTCATGTCCACAAGCACTGCTTTTGCCAAAATATAGGAAAACTTATGACCTCAAATATTTCTATAGGTCGTCCATCTAGGATGACTATTACAGCAAAGAAAATTCAGAGTATACGCTTGTGTATGATAAATCAATAGCAGTATATCAATCTAGTATTTGATACTTAGAAACTGTTCGTGATAAATGTTTATCCTTACACCCCCCCCCCCCTCCAAAAAAAAAAAAAAAAGAAACTAGAGAGGGAATAAATCTGATACCTGCGTACAGGTTCTGCCAGTTCTGTAACAGGCTTTCCACTCAATGGGCATGTGACATTCAAAATGTTGCTCTCAGTACTGGTCATTACTATGTCCTCCTCTTCTTCACCTGGCATTGATTGCCCAGCATGATGGACATTCTGTAGGAGAAGCAATGGCAATAGCCAGGATTTAGGAAAATATCCGTAACTTTCATGGAAAAGAGAGAAACTAACAGACTAATAGGTAAATAAATACAAGCTCTAGGACATTATAGGTAGTCTAAAGAATGGAAGCAGCATAAAAGAACAAAAAAAGGACAGAAATATTTTAAACTATAAGCAACTTGAGATGCAACCCTTCTCAACAAATTGAATTATAATAACTGCCTAATGTATTTATGAAGGAGCTGCAGATGTAAACAAAATTAAATTATCAGGATTGAGACTGGTGCACAAATTCAGGCTAGAAAGCAGATCACAAGAACTTTCACCAATGAAACGGTCCAGATTAATAAAAAAAGATCCATGATGACCCATAAGAAAAGAGAAATCCATGCAAAAGAGTTAAATTTGTGTCAGTTCCAGAGATGTGCATGTGAGGCAGAAACTTCCATCAAACTATACTGCCTGTCCTTCAGTGGAAGCAAAAAAATGCGCATTTTAGACCTTCCAGACAGTATATAAAGAATGTGTTTATAGTAACTTCTGGCTCCCCAACTCAGCAACTCAATTAGCCTTCTACAGAACTGCTTGGGTCAGTTACAACAATCCTATTCCACCATTCCAGTCTGTTTAAGGCTGCTTATAAGGGACTCCCCTTCATACAAAATAACTTTGTACCCCAATATTACCAGTTTTCACTTAAGTCGTCTGCAAAATAAGCTCCTTTACTGATAAGAGATTATCACTGCTTCATTGTTTAGGCCAACATTCAATGCCTTCATTGTTTAGGCCAAGATAAACCAAGTCTACATCACCCTGCTATTGGGGTTGAACTAATGATCAATTAATCAGACTCAAGTAGATGAGTTCAATCCAAATTGCTGGACAACCCAACCAAATATTTGTCAGTATACAGTCTGGATCTGAGGTACAAATCATAGATAATAGAAATAGAATGGGCCTTGGTCATCAATTGATGCAAAGGATGGAGGTAAACACTATATCCAACTCATCTTAACTCAGCTTAACTAAGCCTTATACCAACCAAATGGGGCTGGCTACATAGATCCTTTTTCTTCAATCAGCTCTATTCAAAGCCACACTTGTTACTAGTCCCAAGCTATGCATGACTTTCCTCACCATTTCTAGAATCATTTTAGGCCTACCCCTGCATATTTACCTCATTCAATCTAAATCAAATCACCCCTCCATACTGGAGCATCCAAAGGCCTCTGTTGTACATGTCATGCCACCTCAAATGGCACTCTCGCAACTTGTCATGTATCGGAGCTACTCCTAAATTAGCTCTAATTTGTGTAGTCCTTATTTTATATTTTCTCGTTTTATCACTCATCCATCTTAACATCCTCATTTCACCTACCCTAAGTTTGTTTATACGTTATCTCTTTACTGTTCAACATTCAACTCCATACATCATTGCTGGCTATATAATTCCTGTTAAATTTTCCTTCCAGTTTTAAAGGAATGCATTGATCACACAAGACTCCGGACACAACCCTCCACATCATCCACCCTATTCTAATTCTTTGAGCAAAACCGTCCTCTATTTCTACTTTATTTAAGGTATCTAAAATTTTCGCTTACACTACCTCCCTTATCATCAATTTTCACCACCCCACTTTCAGTCCTATTGTTACTAAAGTCATAGAACATGTCCTCTGTTTTTGTTCTACTTATCTTAAAAACTTTGATTTCAAGGTTGATCTCCATAATTCCAACTTCGTATTTATCCCTGCTTTATTTTATCCACCAAAACGATATCATCAGCCAAAAGCATGCACCAAGGGATCGGATCTTGAATGTCTCCAGTCAGCTCATCTATGATTAAGCACAAACAAATACAGGCTTAGAGTTTATCCTTGATGTAATCAAATTGCAACTGAGAATTCACTGCCCCCCCCCCCAAAAAAAAAAACACACAAATCTTACACCATTATATAGATCTTTAAACATATTCACATATTTACTCGAGACACTTTTCTTATCCAATACTTTCCAAATTAACTCTGTTAAGGACTATATCATAAGTGTTTCCTAAGTCAGTAAAAAAAAAAAAAATAGAGATGGAGGCAATTTCCATAACTTTTCTATCTCTCAACCATTTGTTTGCAAATGCCCCATTACAAGGGCCAAGTAAAGACCCTAAAGGCCACTTACAAGTAATAAAAGTGTAAAGGAAAGAACAATGTGCAAAACAGAGATGTAAGGCAACATCTGGACATAATTAGAAATCTCACTTGTCCATATAGACCATAACACACACCCCTCGCCCGAAGGGAAAAAAAAAAGAAGCTATTGTAAAGTGATATAAGGCATATGCAAATGTTTCAATTCACATGCACTGAATTGCATCACGCCACACCTACCAGACTCTAGCAGCCATGTACACTAGGCTTGCAAATATGTTTGTGTATTACAAATTAAAGCTTTGTAATACTCCCACATACTACTAAGAGAACTTCAAAATGCACAAGGATAACATAAAGTAACTAAGGAAGATAAGTAAATCACAAGAATAAAATATTTCAATGGAAACTAAGATTCAAAAATAAACTTCAGAGATTTTCTAGGTTGATGGTCACCTAGAGGTGAGTGGCAGGCATCCAACAGGGTCTGTGTACACACAACTGACTAAAGCAGGGATTAAAAGAATAAAATTTAACGTAAACAAAAGCCTCACAAGTTATTGGTATATGAGGCAACTTTCTTAACGTGACCATCAGGTTAGTACTTTTTGTATAACTTCAAGGATTTAAGAATTCTAAATCACACAGAAATATGATAGGCACCAGTAATGGATGATAATTAGGTTGAACTCACAAGCACCCACTTTTGCTTAGTAGACTATCTATCATCCCAGGGACCAACAGAATATTCAATTATTTGCCAAAGGTTATTGGTGAAAGGCTTCATCCTCCTTAAGCTATGTGGAGACTATCAAATATATTTATCACACTGCATGTCACTAGTCAAAAAGTCACTTCTTACCATTGTAGATGGATAGCCTTTTCCCCCTTCATTATTGAGGATGGAAAACTTCAAAGAAGACGCCAAAAAAGATGCTTAGAGCCATAAAATGTATATTCTTTAAGTTCCCCCGCTCAGATTTTTCCCTGATGTTGTCATTCAAATCTTACACATAACATACAAATTCAATCCAAAGTTCCTTAATGAATATAATTAATGACAAGCAAAACCAAACACAGAACCCATTGAAAGCAGAAGGGCGCCCTTCTGTCCTTTTGTTGACATGTTTGGAATGTCAATAGGATGGTACACTAGGTGCAAAAGGTTTTTGGTCATTAGATATTTCTTTTATGACCACTGGACCTACAAGTGATCAAATCCTTTACAAGGAACGCCGCATGTTTACTAACTAAAACCTTCTGATCAACAGGGTCATATAGGTAATAACCAATAGTTGTTTTAGGGTATCCTAGGAAGTAGAATCTATTTGTTCAGGATTCCAACTTATCTGTTTGTTGCTTCCTTACATGTGCAATGCAACCCAAACCCTAATATGTTGTAGGCTAAGCTTTTGCCCATACCACAACTCAAAGGGTGTTTTAAGGACAGATTTTGTTGGAACCTTATTCAAAATATAGATGGCGGTTTCCAAGGCAAAACCCCAAAATGATACAGGTAATTTTGAATAACTGAGCATAAACCAAAGCATATCTAATAGGTTCAGTGTCTTGCTTACCATTCAAGCTGAACGTCATCACTCTAGGCTTCAATCGAGAAGATCAAGCTTCTTTAAATATCCCTAAACTCATTCATAAGTGTTAGTCTCACCTCATATCTAAGATTATCCATCTGAATCCTGAACTTTAAGGACTTATCCTCTTTTCATAACTGCATAGATCAGTTAAGCAACCTCATTACCACTATGAAGTAACATTAGATCTCTTCACTGACCAATCTATTGCTAAGTCTTTTAATTGCTTCTCAATTGCAGATATAGTTTAGACACAGAATCATTCATCTCTCTATGCAGATGAATAGTCACCTATGAATGCTTTCACAGATTTCTTCAGCTTGTTATTGAATTCAATCAGATCACTATTGAGATTTTAAAGTCTATTAGCTAAAGCCATTGCTTATACTAAACAAACACATGATATCATCACTTAGTCACTTCATATTCAAAGTAGATCAATGATGACCTCCAGATCTACCAATATAGATAGGCCATGAAATCCAACTAGATTAGATGTCCAAGAAGATAGCCATTGATCATCCTTTAAGCAGAACATAAGAATAATGCATTATGTAGTTCTCTAAGACTACAGCCTTTATTGTATCTCATAAGATGAAGGTAGAGAATCATTCAAGGAGTGTAATCACATGAGTAGGACACTAGCCCAAGATAGCTGTGATTCACTAAGAACAAAGAGTATAGGATTGCTTCGAGAATGTTTGTTAATCCGATAAGAATGAGAAGACATCAATGGCCAAAAGATTAAAGGTCTTCAGATAGATAGAATAGTCCACTCAATCATCAACATGTATTTGATGAACTCCGATAGGCTAAGTCATGTGCATAAGAGTTGAAACGTTCCAATCACACCTCATAGTTAAAGGGAAACTTAAGGTATGTGTAATCATTGTATTTAGACCTGCCCCTTTTTTTCAACTATAATCATCAAATAGATATTCAATATGTTAAGCCAAATGAACTACGCTACCCTCATCAATACCATATCCTGACTGGACCTAACTATGTTGGACGGAGGAGGAACATTAAATTGCTCCTAACTGCAGGGTCTAATGTCTGTCATAGAACACGAAGAACCTTCATTCCCTGACACTAAGTGGCAAGGAGAAAGCAGCCTATGAATTGTTTCAACAGAATAATTCTAAGGCTAAGCCCCTTGTTTTGAATTCAATAGACAAGACTATTGGGAATTTTGTAAAGGATCTAAGTTTAGCTAAAGACATGTTGGAGGGGTTGAAGGAGCTGTACGGTACGCAAAACAGACATGCACATCATCAGCTTGTCACTCTTCTTCACAGCACTAAGATGACTCCAAGGATTCCAGTTATCGACCATGTGATGAAATTATAGAATTTATTCCAAGAACTAGAAGCCATGGGGACATCCTTTAAGCTGAACTATAAAACTAATGTCATACTCTACTCACTGCCTCAGGAAATCTACGAATCTTTTATTTGTAATTATAAATGAATAAAATCTTCGTAGAACTTCCAGAGTTAGGCAATATGCCGCAAGAAGTGGAGGCGGCATCTAAGAAACAAAAGGTTGAGGTATTGTCTACTGAAAAGAAGCCTTCATCCTCTAAACCGAAAGGTAAGAAGAAGAAGAAGATCAATAAGGGTAAGACCCTTAAGGTGGCTAGTAAGGGAGTGGAAAAGGATAAGAAAGGACCATGTTTTTATTATAAAAAAGACGGACAGTGAAAGAGAAATTGTCGTGCATACCTGGCGACTCTGAAGAAGAAGCCAAAAGAAGGTATATCAGAAACCTATGTCCATTATAAGTCTAATCTGTCAGAAGAACCATCTAATACGTGGTTGGTTGACTCTGGTTCGACCACCCATATTTGCAATATATTGCAGGGATTCAAGATGACAAGAAGACTCAACAAGGATAAGGTTCATCTCAAGATGGGAACTAGAGCTAAGGCACAAAGCAGAGGCCGTAGGAGAATTTAGTTTGCATTTTGAAAGAATAGTTTTAATTTTAAAAGATTATTTTTACGTTCCTTCCTTTAGAAGGAATATTGATTATGTTCCTAAACTAGTTTTTATGGATATTCATTTCAATTGGAATTAAAGTATCTATTCGTTTGAATGATTTATTAATTACAACTGGTTGTTTAGAGAATGATTTGTATTTAGTAAAACCTGTTTTAAATGCAAATGAATTTTCAAATGTAACTTTAAAAAGGAAATTAGCTCTAGATAATTCCGCTTATCTTTGGCACCTTAGGTTAGGTCATATTGAAGTAAATAGAATTAACAGGTTGGTCAACGATGAGCCTTTGGAAAGTCTAAAGGTAGAACCTTATCAAACCTGTGAATACTGTCTACAAGGAAAAATGACCAAGAAACCCTTTTTCATCTAAGGGTAAAAGAGCTGAGGATTTGTTGGAATTAATACACTCTGATATGTGTGGTCCCATAAATGTTCAAGCAAGGTATAGTTATGATTATTTTGTAACATTCACTAATGACTACTCTCGGTATGGGTACATTCACCTAATGCACTGAAAATTGAAAACATTTTGAAAAGTTCAAAGAGTTCCGACTGAGGTAGAAAAGCAATTGGGTAAGTGCATCAAGACCCTTGATCAGATCGAGGAGGACAATACTTATCAGATGAGTTCAGGGACTATTTAAAGGAAGCAGGGATTCTTTCTCAGTTGACTGCCCCAGGGAAACCTCCACAGAATAGTGTAGCAGAGTGACAAATGAACCCTATTAGAAATGATTCGATCTATGCTCAGTTATTCAGAATTACCCGTATCATTTTGGGGTCTTACCTTGGAGATTGCCATCTATATTTTGAATAGGGTTCCAATAAAATCTATTCCTAAAACACCCTTTGAGTTGTGGTATGAGCGAAAGCCTAGCCCACTGTTAGCAAAAACACGTTTAAAATGCGGTTGCCGTTTTTTCCCGTTTGAAACGCATTTTGTCGTATGCTACTATACAACATGGGGAAAAACAGAAACGGCAAAAAAATAAACGCGTACCCAGATTTTAAGGGTAAAATAGGAATTTTATCATATTCATTAAAAAAAAAAAAAAACCTTTTATAGAAGTGAAGAGTGAAGACGGTAGGATACTAGGGTTTTGGTTTTTAACTTCTTCTCCAAGTTGGAAGTTGGAACATTCTCCAAGCTCTACGAACTCGATAGTTCTTCTTCTAATCGTCATCATCACAACCATCTTCCAGAACATCAACAACAACTGCAGAGGTATCTCTCTTTCTCTCAATGCTATCTTCTGGCATGTTCATTAGATCTCTAGCATTCTGTTTTCATGTTCTTTAAGAAAGAGGAATCTCTGTTTCCTGAACAAGGTACATATTTAATTGGATTCGGTAAGATTAGTAAAGACTTCTTTTTTTTAGATTGATGATAAGGAAGGAAGGAAGATAGAAAGAATCCTAGAAACCCACCGAGTCACCGAACGAACCCATCCTGCTTCTTGTCTTCTTAAATAAATGCAGAGACCGTATAAACCAGCAAAGCTTCTTTTGGAAACTCCCAACTACGATCCATGACGATGACGGTGACGCTGATATCTTCTCTTCTCTTCTCTTATTTCATTCTATGGATTGTTTGATTTTGATACTGGAGCACAGAACTACCCTTCTCTCTCTCTCTCTCTCTCTACCCTATGGTGTCCACAAACACATCATTCACAACGGCCTATCTCAGCCAAAACCTATAATTATATCTATAGGAAAAGGACCGGTCAAGTCTCTGCATTTCCAAAGTCATGAAACTATTCGTGTGTGGTGGGTCAGTCCCAAGAGCTTTGGCCCCTCCTCGTAGTGGACTGGAATAGGTATAAAACTGTGCATACATAAAAACATTCCTCTTAATTTCATATATATATATATATATAAAATTGTACCTCTAGATCCAAAGAGAGTACAATATCATATAAAGCCTTTCAGTATGGGCAAGAGAGAGAGAGAGAGAGATGAGTCATATAACTATTACCATTCCTTTCCTCAGATCTTTGTTGAAAACCTTGGGATTGAAGGCTGAATTTTAATAATGGGCATTGAGGAAGTATAATCATCTCCTCGGAATTGCAGTGAGCACCAAAAGCCTCAATCGAAAAAGAAAATCTGAGGAGAGAGAGATGATTTTGTATCAATAATTGTAGAGCTATAGAAAGTTGCCTGAAAAGAAAAAGGAATACCAGAAGGAAGAGACTAGAGAGAGAAGTACTAAGGGGGTGTTTTTGAGTAGGTATTCAATTTTTTTTTTTTTTTGGACATGTTTTCTTTTATTATGGTGTATTAATTTTTACTTTGGAATTTACATTGGATGCTATATTTTGGATGATATATGCATGAATGTTTGATGTTGTTGTAGTTTAGAACATTAGATGCAAGTATAGAGGTAGATGTAATAATCTCTCAATTTACATGAGTATACTGCCTTTTTTGGTTTCATTTCTTTGAAAATTATACCTTTAATACCCGTACCGTTCGTTTCCATCCGTTTGTCGCTCCCTTTTTTTTTACCATACCGTTCATCATTTTTCTTTGATTAAAACCTGTACCCTACTTCTCTTTTTTTTTTTTTTCCGTTCCCATTTTTGCTAACAGTAGTCTAGCCTACAACATATTAGGGTTTGGGTTGCATTGCACATGTAAGGAAGCAACAAAAAAGATAAGTTGGAATCCCGAACAAATAGATGCTACTTCCTAAGATACCCTAAAACAACTATTGGTTATTACCTCTATGACCATGTTGATCAGAAAGTTTTAGTTAGTAAACATATGACGTTCCTTTAAAAGGATTTGGTCACTTGTAGATCGGATCCAGTGGTCATAAAAGAAAAATCTAATGACCAAGAACCTTGCACCTATTGTACCTCATACTGACATGCCCACTAACATTCCCACTGAAGTGGATCAAACCCAAGAGCCTCGATAGAGTGGGAGGTCCATTAGGCCTCCAACTCATTTAACACTTATCAATGAAGATGATCAAAAGGTGGAAGAGTTCCACATGCTTTTTGACACTTCCAAGTAAGACCCATTTTCTTACAAAGAGGCTTTGAAGGATATTGATTCTGTTCAATGGATGGAAGTCATACGCTCTGAGATTGCATCCATGCACTCCAACAACGTCTGGACTCTAGAGGATCCACCCCAAGGCATCAAGCCCATAGGATGTAAGTGGATCTTCAAGAGGAATTAGAGGTGTTGATGGTAAAGTGCAACGTTTCAAAGAAAGACTGGTTGCAAAAGGTTACACCCAACAAGAAAGGGTGGACCATGATGAGACTTTTCCACCAGTAGCGATCTAAAGTCCATTAGGATTTTATTGTTGATTGCAGCACACTTAGATTATGAAATATGACACATGGATATACAGACCGCCTTCCTTAATGGACATTTAGATGAGGTGATATACATGCATAAGCCAGAAGGGTTTGCTTTCCAGGGGAAGAAAACAAAGTGTGCAAACTTTTGAGATCTATCTATGGTCTCAAACAGGCTTCCAAGAGCTGGAACATACGTTTTGATCAAACCATCAAAGAGTTTGAGTTTGAACGAAACATTGATGAGCCATGCGTTTATAAAAAGGTCAGCGGGAGCATTTGGTTCCTTTGTTTTAAAAAACAAAACAAAACAAAACAAAAACAAAAACAAAAACAAAACAAAAGCAAGCATAAACACTATTGACTCTCCGTTCAATTTCCATAGTGATAGAGTGAAATCCCTTCTTCTAGAGAAGCTGAAGTAGGAATTTCTCCTTTTTGGTTTTTGTATTTCTCACAGAGAGGGAAAGAGGGAGAGAGTGAGAGAGAGCATTTTCTTATTGTACAAGAGTCTCATCTCCTTTATTCCCAAATAAAGAGATTAGTCATTGTTTTAGGGAGGGGTGGGCAGTTACCACAACTGCTCCAACTCTCCAGTGACTAGGCATATATAACCATTTAAAAGTGGGTGAGGATCAAATCCCTACAATTTTGCACATCAGAGTTCAAATTTTGAATTTAAACTTTCACGTTCAAACCTAGTCAACATAGTGGGCCCACCTATGTTGATGGACACATTTCACCAACATTTTGATCATCGTGAATTTTAGGCTTAGACTATTTTAGGTGGAACTCCAATGGGGATCCCAATTCCCTAAACATGAGACACGTAGAGTTATTGGCAGCCCCCAATTGATATGTTACAATCAAAAGGCACACCCAGTGCACAAGGCTCCCGCCATTGCGGTGTTTGGGGAGGGTCAAAATGTAAGCAACGTTACCCCTGTTTCGCGGAGAGACTGTTTTTTGCTAACTGATCTGTTATATTAGTCATCAAAGTCGCACCACTAACAAATATGAGGCTTTTTAACAAGTGAATCTATCCTTAGAAACAAACAATGATCCAATGTATTTAGCCCCCAACAAATTGCAGGTATTAGTGAAAATTAGATGAGATGTAAGCAACATTGATTCATCCAAGCACCAAGAGTTGTTGTGTAAGATCCTCAATTACATAACATGTCAATAAAACAAAAGTATATTATAGTGACTATGTTTATAGCAGTTGAAGTTCAAGTGGAAGGAAACAAAAAAGCATACCCAGACGGCTTCCTTGAACTGCCTATACAAAATATGTTTCTGTGGGAGCGAAGACGAAGTAGTCTTGATCTTCTTGACCTCATCATCAAGCAACTTCTTAAAATCTGTTAACTGCAATGTAAACGAAGAAAAGGGCAACTTTAAAGACCGCAGGAATTAGGGAGAGCGAGGAAAAGGGGAAAGAAGAACAGAGAAGCACCTCATCTCCAGGAGGACATCCTTGATAGTTGTTTGCAACAGATTGAATAGCCGACGAGAAATGTGCGCATTCTTCCGACTTTACCAACAGCTCGAGGACAACTCCTTCAAGCTCCCCCACCTGTAACAAGAAGTAAAAAAAAGCTGTAAATTTTCAAAATTTTCAGTTCTTTTCTTCTTTTAATCGTTCCATCCACCTTCTCATACTGGTTATCCCTCTCCAAGTCAACTGCGATTCCTTTAATGACGGCCAAAGCTTTTCGAATGTCCTGAAAGAAACAGTTGGTAATCAATGAAGGATGACGAAGAGGTGCAGTGTTTTAGGGTTAGGGTTGATGTGGAGAGTATAACCTTTAAAGGAGGGAACACAGAGAGAGACAAAGAGAGATTACCGCGATGAGAGACTGGTTTTCTTCGTACATAATCAACGCTGCATTTCTCATCCTCCCAACACCGCCATCGCTACGAGAAGCTGAGGCAGAAGCCATGAGGAATCGTCGAATCGATGATGATTTGTTTTCGGGTTTGGGAAGCAGCTCTGCACTTCACCACTCAAGTCACCAGGAGGGAATGAATTCAAACCAAAGGTCCTTCAAAGGGGAACGGAAAACGAACGGTGTTCGGTACGGGTGTTTTAGGGTGTTTGGTTCGGTAAATCAAATGGTGTATGTATCGGATATGGATGTTAATCTTTTGATGGATATTCTTCTGAATCGTGTTTCTTGTTGAAAAATCGTTTGGTTCCCCGCAGTCCTGCTGTATCATGTTTCTTCTTCGAAAGCTGTTTTGGTTACTCTAAATTTGTATAGTGATTCTTACTTAAAACTGTTTGGTTACCCTAATCATGTGTAGTGATTCTTCCTATTAAATTGTTTAGTTAAACATAAGAGTGGTGAAGTGAAAACTATAACCTTTTTATTATTTTTATTTATTTCTAAAATTTATATTTTTAAATAATTTAAAAGTGATTTATCTTTAAAAAATATATGGTTTTTCAAAAAAAAAAAAAAAAAAATCACCCCACAATTTTGCATTGAAACATAATTTGTAGTATAGCTCAAATTATGTATTCAGGAGGAAAAAAGTTTTCTTCTTAAGTTTGAAAATTTGACTTTCCTTCCCTTTAAATTTCTCTTGCAACCAAACATAGCTTTAGTATTCAATCAAAATGGGAACCAATTCATTTCTCATTTTTAAAATAGTGCCCAAACTCTGAGGGGAAAAAATCTAACATTGAGAGAATCAGCCAATCATATGTTTAAAATTTGTTATTTATTTATTTCATATTAATAAAATATTTTATGCACATTCATGTATGTGTACAATCTTGCCTTCACTCGTTGGATGGAAGAGAGAGGGGATGTTTAATAAGCGATGTGACCTTTGCCTTATTGCATGTTTTTTTAATTAATTTAAATAAATAGAAAAATATTTGTGTGGGACGTTGAGCACCTCACATGAGAACTCTCTTTTTTTTAATAAAATTTTCTCAAGATCTATTGCTACTTAATTTGCAATGCTCTTGTGAAGAATTATATAATTATTGAAAGGGACAGCTTTTTGTCTGAGAGCAACCTTTACGTCGTAGAGGGAGTGCATAATGACCACCATGCCCCTCCCAAAAGAAACACAGGGCTCTCGGACAGATAACACTTGCCTATACTGAAAAATGTTATTTCTGTTGCCTATAAATGGGCCTCAAAGGCTATAATAATAAAGTTGGGTACAGTAGTATTGGACTTATGTGTAATTTCCTTTATCACCAATTAATTATTATTATTATTATTTTCTTTTTTGAGGAAGGAGAATACTACTTGATCGATTGGCAGTTGTGCCAACGTGGGGGAGTCAATGAGGGAACATTTAGGGGCATCAACAAAGAGGGAATTTTCAACACTACACCACACTAGCAGGGTTCCATATGCTAATTTTCAAATATGTACATAAAGATTACGAAAATTAAATAATTTCAAATGTACCCAATTTTTTTTTTTTAATATTTTTTTATGATGGTCCTCATGGCAATTGGCAATAGCATTTACTTGGACCTGTCCATTACATGTTATTTATATGCTCTACTCATTGGAAATTAGAACTGTGTTTTCATTTTATTCATTTATTTTTTTACCCAATTTTATAAGAAATTTCTCGATCATATGCACCCAACCTTGATATGAGACAGTGTGAATCATTTTTCCATAACATAAACCTGCCTCAGTATATGACCAAATCTTCTTGTGTAAATCACTGCTATTGTACAAAAAAATCATGATTAAAAAGAAAAAAAAAAAAGAAAAGTTATCAATTAAATAACTTGGTCCATCAATTTAGTTATTTAATATTAACAGTTAATATAATTAGTATTAACTTGGTTCTACCCAAAAAATAAAATAAATAAATAACTTGATGAGTTACACTTTTTAATTAATATATATACGAGTAAGCTTAATAAAAGCTGAAATGCCAAATGCTTGGATGAATGCAACTGAGAATTAAATTGCAAGAACCAAATCAGCAGTTAGTTACAAAGAAGAAAACGAAGTTTAAAATAGCTTGAAAATTTCAGAATTTGAAGAAAATATTGATAATTGACTTCTCTTCCCTGTTTGAAGTTTGAAGTTAATTTTGATGGTCGAAATCAAAGCTTAGTTCTTGGGAAACCTGGAATGGCGTTGACTTGAGAAAACCATAGCTTACCCAAAGCTACCATAACTCCATCCTTCTTCCTCCTAAACTCTACTATCGTCAATGAAAGCTTTCCTCTATGCGCTACGATCTTAGCTTCAATCTCCACCTCTTCCTGCATTTATTTATATAGAGATTGATTTATTCAAGCCTTTAAAAAATCCAGTTGGAAAAAAAAAAAAATTGGGAATTCAAATGGAAGATGAAACCTGAATCTTAACCGTTGAGATTCACTTTCAAGGAATTCAAATGCTTCAAAACACCTGCGCCTCTCACAAGTTCTATGCGTCTCTGCTTCTCCATTTGCGGGACTACCTCAACATACTGCAGGTTCAAAAACAAAATTGAGGTGAACACAAGGAATGATATAAGAACAAGGGAAAGGAAGGCAGAAATTTGTTTCTTGGGCTGGGGGAATGATTGAAGAATAACAGAACATGGCTTTGTGTTCTTCCGTAGGAGAGGGTATTATTAGTGCCCTTACTTTTCTCTTCTTCTCTTTTTTTGGAGCGGGTGATGAGGAGGGAAGTAGTTGCATAAATAGATACTCAACTAATCCTTGTCATACAAATGGATCGCTCAACAACTGTTTGAGAAATACCCGGATACATAGGCTAGCAGGCTGTAGTGTGAGCATCACTCTTGCAACAAAAGAGAGGAGAAGAGTCCTACAATTAGCATACTCAAATCCAACTAGCAAAGGGAAATTCTGGAAATTCTCCAGCAGAAACTTGAATACTTGATCACAGTGATCACTTCTTGTGCACCTCCTGCAATAACAATGCTTGAAAACAAAGACTGTGGATAAAGACAATTAACTTTGTGTTCTCAGCAGAACATGATTCAAAAGTCACCCTTAGCAGCAATAAAGATACTATTTTTCTTTCTAATAACCACCACAGGCACCAAAAGAAGTCACAAGTCATTCCAAAGATTAAATCCTACTGAACCCATGAGAAACACATTTCACTTCACCAATATTATTAATCCAATCAAGAAATGTTAGTGTTAGATAAACATGGATTTATCAACAAGAGGAATATAGAAGGCAGGCAATCAAATCTAAACAAAAAGGAAATGTACAGTCAAACTTCATTCAAAATAAAAAGCGAGGGAACATAGAAAGGCATGTAAATTTCTGATCCATTTGTAAGAGAGAATTTTGATCATATCTTGTGTCACAGGTCCTCCCTATGAAGTTGCCAGTGAAACTTTTTAATGTTAGGAAGGGGCTTCTGCTGGAGCCTTTGCTTTCTCTTTCTTTGGTAAATCACTATCACTCATTAACCCAGAAAAAGAAAATAGAATGTGTAATTTCTATGATCCAAGGAAACTAGAAGACAAAGAGAAAATAATCAAGTTAATTACATATCTGAAAAAACCAAAAAAAGGATGAGAAAAGTTAAGGCCAATGATTACCTGTAAGTCATATGAAATAAATAATCAAACCAAATTATGTACAAATAGTCATTATCAAATCAAATAAGAAGTGCCTCAATCTGAGAATATATAATAACTAGCAACATAAATATCAATGAGATACTATTTCAAACCATACAGGCACAATCTCAGTTACATGTACAGACATAACATCATATAACTTTTGAGACTGAAATTACAATTTATCTAACCAAACAAGAGGCCAATGAGAATGGAATAACAATAATATGAGTTTCCTCTCAAGTGAATGTAAACGTTGTCCCATGTTTTCTTTACACTAACATAAAGGAAAAAATGCCATATGATCCACAATGATATTAGGGATCACTAACAAAATGTCAATTATGTCAACCCCAAACAGTGAAGTAAGACATCACAGCAATCGAATTTGCAGACCAAAACTTTGGAAAAGATTTCAATGGTAGGAACAACACCAGCTTCAATTGTCTGGTCCTGGAGTCACAGTGGAGAGTTGAGGCCATTGATGCCCTCCCCAATGAATGATTCAAAGTTAATGCATGTGGAAGAATAATATTGATCGAATCTGTTATTGCCCAATGATCAATCCACACAGAAAAACATTTCCAATAAACTTCACTTTTGTTAGCACTGAAAAACTTCAACAATTAGATGAAATAAGATTTCCATCGATAAAAACCAAAGTGCCATGGCACAAAAGCTCATCTCTCTCGACTTGTAATAAGTCCTCCTAAAAGAAGCTTTTGACAATGGAAACAAAAGAAAAACCAAATACCTGAAAAGAAAGAAGATGAGGAGGATAGAAGAGGTCACATCTAGCAAAACAAGTGATATACAGCAACAACTCTCTGCCATGGTGGTGGGATACAGATGAGCATGAGTGTATGACTGATAAGAACCCCCAACAGAAGTAGCTTGGGATCAAACCATCATCTAGCACTTGGCAAGTGTTTTCCCATTACCTACACTGTCGAAGGACCAGAGCCAAAGTTTTTATCAATCTCCCAAGCCTGCTCATGTGCTCTTGAAAATCTTCCCAGCCCAATTTGTTCATCTTCACAACCATGGCTTCCTCAGTAGTCAAAACAGCCATACAAGAACACCCAAAAAGATCTACTGCCCAACACTTCAGCTGAGGCAGCAAGCCTTGCAAAACTCCATCTGTCAATCCTAAGGACAACTTCTCATGTTCAACCAGCCACCTACAAATTTATCAGATAGAGCACAATTCAATTTTATGTAAATCTGAGAATCATCAATCACATTAAAGGAATATAACAAAAAAAGTATATATTACATGGTTAGTCACCTATTTCCCCACAGAAGTATAGAGCATGCAAGCACAGTTCCAACAAGTTTTGGGTGCAAATTCTCCTCTATACAAATGACAAAAGGTGAACACAAGAATAAGAAGAAGAAGAATAGATAATACAAGTGAAACGCCAAGAAGATGATACAAGTGCAAATAAAACAAAAACAAGAAGGAAGAGAAGGCATGCATATTGCTGACCTCTTAAAACCAGCCAAGTACCATTACTTGAAACATGAACTGCACATCAATGATAGATATACAACTGAGCAAAAGCCCTCCATAAAGTTCAACTGATATAATAGACCCATCGATTGGCTGAGCATATCAAGAACTGGATCTCATTAGGGTTTCCAAGAAAATATCCCTGGAAAAAGTTTCATTTAATGGCCCTAATGAAATGATATTAATTAACCATATCCACCATAAAAAAAAATGCTTGATGTGAATCTAACAGTTAAGAAAGGAATTCTGCCATATCCACCATAAAAAAGAAAGAGGCCAATGGAATTCAAAGCATTATGTGTAATACCTTCTTACAGAAGCTTACCAATCACCAGCTGACCATTTTAAATGAGAGAGTTCAAAAATCGAGTCAATATTACATCACCAAAATAAGCATTTCAAATGTTTGTCATAAATTGTCTAGTTAATATCTACTCATGTTTTGAAACAACACACTAATCATAAATAAATAAATAAAGCAATACCTCCTCAATCTTGACCACCATCTTCGATATTCTTCATGTAGTGTTCAAACACCTTAGGCTTATTTGCCTCATTGGCATTCAAAAGATGGGAGCCAATTCCTTATGTTGCATGAAGAATTGTTTAGCACGCAATTTTTTATCAAACTCAACTCCTGGAAGTGCATCAATCTCAATACATAAGTTTTTTGCAAATTCCTTCCGGGGGTCTTGCTTGGCCATCTCCACAATTGCATTGGCTATCACCTTCAAAGGACTACTAACCTTCTCTGCACCTCCTTTCTTTTTCTTCTTTACTTGTTACCCCTGAACTAGGCCTACCACGGGAACGACTGCTACTTGCATTGGGAGTATAATGGGCACTTTCACGAACATTATCATCAATAGCATCATAATTGTCCAAGCTAATTTCTTCATCAATTGGCACTGGATTGTAAGGCTGGTCCTCATTGACTGCATCGGATGGGTGTGAAGATCCAGCCCCGGTGGCAATTTCATTACGCAGCCATTCAACAAGTTGTAGGTGAATAGGAAGCACTCTATGCTCTTTCCAAAATCTTGGCTCTTTTTTCTAAAAAAAAAAATATATATAATTAACTCTTGTATTGTCAGAATAGTAAACTGTTAACGTTACCTTTAGTATACCTTTCTAACAATCTAGAAATAATGCATCAAACATTTAATTAACCTTGAATTCATTCCACATGTGTTGTAGTGCATCAAACCGCTTCTCATGGTCATTCCAACCCATTCCACTATTTTTTTGCAAGTCAACAAGCGACTTAAGCCTTGCTTTCCATATCCTATAGTGATTGCGGCACTGTCCCCAATCATATGTCATATGAAATCTATCATATAATTCAGTTGAGACTACTTGAAATTGTTCTTTTTTCAACCCGTTATCTCCATTCTTTCCCCTTTGTTGTTGGTGTAGAAGACGCTCCAAAAAGTAGTGAGATATCTCAGAAGGCCATGTAGCAATTTTTGAGTTAGTACCCTCAACTGTGGCCATCTTTGCTACAATGAATCCTGATATCAAATATTCAGCCCAAAAAAAAAAGCACGGAAATAACTGTAATCATCCAAAAAAAAGCATAATATTCCAAAGAACGCAGATTAATAGTCAAACCATGAACTAAAAAAAGTTATTACAAGCCAAGACACACAAACCATGTTCATGTAGTTCAAATTACAAAATCTTAAAACGAAACCAAGTCTAGTTCAAGTAGTTAGTACAAAAGATAAATGGATTCAGTTTGTATCTTATTGTGATTCATATGAAGAATCATGCATTTCTTCATCTGAATCATCTCCTGCCATCCAATCATTCCACATATAATCAGCCATCTCCTCTCGGAATTGATCTTGATCAAAGTTATCATCTTCATCATCAACGTTAGAATCCTCATCACTATTTTCATCATTGTCTTCTGCTTCTTCATTAGTATTCTCACCTGTAACTGCATTCTCCTGTTCAAGCCATTCTCTTCTTCTTGAACACTATTTTGGGTAAGGATATGATTGTGTATCATAACACAAACTTGTACAATCCTAGCCTGAGTCTTGAAAGGATACTCTGGTTGGCTTTTCAAAATCTTGAATCTTGACTTCAATAGTCCGAAAGCTCGCTCAATTATGTTACGTAATCTTGAATGACGCAAGTTGAACAATTCTTTCTTGTCGGCAGGTGAAACATTCGAATTTCTCCACTCTTTCAAGTGATATCGAACGTTACGGTAGGGTCTTAAGAACCCCTTCTGGTTTGTAAACCCTGCATCTACAAGATAGAATTTACCTCTAGGAACTGGTAGTTTTGCCTCACCTTCTCTGTGAATGGCATCATCTAATATTCGTGAATCAGATGCTGATCCTTCCCAACCAGAAAGTATATATGTGAACTTCATATCAAAATCACAAGCTGCTAGGATATTTTGCGATATATTTCCCTTCCTATCACGAAATGTTCGATGTTGAGCAATTGGTACCCATGCAGGGATATGTGATCCATCTATGGCTCCAATGCAATCCTTGAAGTAAGGGTAAAAGCTCCTATAGTTACCTGCTATTCGCTATGTGTTATGGTACTGTGAGGCTTTAACAATACCAGGTACAGTTTGAGAACTGCTCCCAAAACAAGATTAAATACCGGCTGATAGTTTCACCTGAATGCCCAAACAAATGTAAGAGGACGCGGTTCTTAACATTGTGACCGATTGTATATAAAAAAATAACCACTTGTTCCTCCACTTGAACGTTATTTGTATCATACAAAAAACCCTTGTCACGCATCACCTGACATAGGTTAAAGAACGCCTTTCAACTCATTCTTATCATGTTTCGACATGTCTTGTCAGTATGTCCAATGATTCGTTGTGTCTCAACGGAGCCACGTCGAGTCTCATTACAATAAAGTTGTTTACATAGAAACTGTTTCTTATAATGTTCCACTGCTATAACAACTGCAGTAGCCGCAAATATTATTACTTTCTTGCACCTCTGATAATACTCATCATATTCATCATCACATTCCATTTTTTACGTAAATCTACAATTTAGAATTAAACAAGCACTTCAGAAAACCAGAATAGATATTTATATGTATTCAAAAAGGAGAAATCAAAACTATTAAAAGAAAGAAAGAACGAATTAAAAATTTTAGGCTTTCAAACAAACGAATTCAAATGAAATGCTTCTGAATATAATAGATGATGTATCTTAGAAACTGAAGCATAATGAGGATCAACAATAATAAGGTCATCAGGATCAAGAGAACTTTCCATTGGTAGGCAACAACTTGGTCTCACAAGGGGCTTTTCACAAGTAATCCACAGGTAATAGTAATCTCTTCCTCTTCATTTCTAGCAGAAAGTTTTAGACACAGAAACCCATTTTCCTTTGTCTTATACTCCTACAAGCATTCCCTCTAAGTCCATTACCACCAACAACTACAACTTCCATTACTTCCCCATAACAACCACTCAAGACAAAATTGATCAAGGAACCTAAAAAAAAAATCTCTGCAAAACCATTCTTTGAATAACCCAAATCAAAATGTAACCTGAAATTTTTATTCCATGATATACCCTAAACTAATTTCTATCCACAATAATGCTCTACCAATTACCATATCAAATCGTTAGATGTATCTATTTATTATTTTATTGGGGTGCTACATATTGTAAGAAAGATGAGCATGCAAATGCCACAAGTAATGTGTCAACAAATATCTCAAACTAAAAATAAGATAGATAATATGCACAAAATTTGTAGTAACTTGCAATTCACAAACTAATAGTAGACTTGATTAACCGATCCTCATGAAAACTGATAGCAGACCTGACTAACTGATCCTCATGAACGAAGTCCAAAATGTAAGACAAACATAGAGAGGGAGAGAGAGGAGGAGGAGAGGTTTAGGAATTTGCTGAATTAATTTTTAAATTTGAATGATCTCTTAACACGCGTGTTCTAGATGGCCAAAGCACTGAGATTACAATGAAAGCATACAACCTTGTTTCAAGTATAACGGGTGAGCTTCTATACTTTATTTTATAAGCAAGCTTTTTCGGTTCAAGCATAAGTGTGAGGAACAGAAACTTTTGTCCAATAATTAAAATTAGAATCATGACAGCTATGAATAGACAATCAAGGCCTCATTCGCTTGTATAAGAAATTATATTATTTCCCAATAAAGAAATAAAGTGATCAAAATAAATGTCCAAAGCTTTCTAATGAAATTGATATGGCAATTGTAGTAATTAAGATTATGTTTGATATGTATTATCAAAATAGATTCTGGATCGAGAACACAAATAGAGCTATAAAATATAAAAAAAGAACTAATTAATTCCATAATTTCTAATAACTAAACCAAATTTCAGCATTCAATGCCTTCACAGACCCAACCCAAGTTAAACCATTTTAAATCATCATAAATAAATTCTAACATAAACCAATTAAAAATAAGTTTTTACTGATACACCTAAACCTAGACTCTCTAGACTGTAACGGGGAAACTAAAGAAGATAGAACCCAGTGAATGATAAGAGAAGAAGTGTAGAAAGCCCAGAAGTGGAGATGGCATGGACAAAAGCTCCTCCAGAGGATTGGGAAGACTCATCGTCGTCGTCGGGTGACATAACCCTTGTAATACCATACTTCTTAAACCCGGTATGATTACACGGTTGACTCAGTTTAACCATGCAGGACCCGAACCGGAGAGAGTTAAAGAGGGTTCCTTATGGACTATGATGGCAAGGGTGACCTTAAACACCGCCTGGCCCGACAAGTCCGAGCCAGTGCCAGAAGAGACCGGTGTACCCAAGCCGTGTACATGCACCCATCACAAGGCCATGTACGGATAAAGCAGGTATGTAGCCGTATATTAAGGCACATATGTATATTACATCGTATGCCAAGAGTGAGATTCGTGCCGAGGGCCAAATTCTATCAAAATCCCAAGTTTTGGCCTCAGGTGGGCGGACAGGTGGGCGCATCCACCCACCTGAGTGACCCACCCATGTGAATACTTAGTTATTTTAAGAAGTATATATAGCATTTATGTTTTCTTTTCTTTTCTCATTTATGACACTCGTACGTTGGTGAGAAGAGTAAAGAGGAGAGAGAAAAGAAGGGAAAGAAGAGGAGAAGAGAAGAAAGAGGAAGAAGAGATGGATTTCAACGGCGCCGAGGCTTGATCTTCCCATTCCGACGCCGGAAGAGTGATCTCCAACACTAGATCTACGTTTAGAGGTGAGCAAAGGCTGGGTTCCTTAAGCTTTCACCATACCCAAGTAAAAACCCTTGATTTGGGTAGGGTTTCTTGTGATCTTATAAATCCCCCTTGAAATGATGAATCTAAGGTTTAATAGATGATTTATGTGTTGATTTTGAAGGATTTGAAGAAGGGTTTCCACGGATTACAAGAGCATTGGTGATTGGAAGTGATTTTGGGGTTTTGAAGGTGTTCTTGAGCAAAGAAGGTAAGATGGCTTCCCATTCCTTAAATCTAACCTAGATCTAGGTTAGAACCATCTTATGAGACCTTGAATGAGTGAAGAATAGGTTTGAAAAGCCCCATTGAATCCCCAAAATTGGGGAAGTTTGGGAAGAAAGCAGCTTCGCCAAGACCGGTAATTTGGCCTTGCCAGGCACCGCCTGGGCACCACCGAGAGGAGGCCTCAGCCTAATCGGGCCACCCTCCCACGGTCTTAGCAGGCCCTCGCCCAACCGGCTGGTCGCGGTGGGCCGACCGTGGGCCGACCTACCCGCCGTCAGACTGGGTCCGACCGTGGGTCGACAGTGGGCTGTTCGACCCACCCGAGAGGCTCCGAACGTGATTTTTACGTCCGATTGGACCCAAAACTGACGTGTGACCTTCTTTTAGGATTCTAAACATGATCTTGTCATTGGATCGTGTTAATCTTGATTCTAAAGTGGTGAAATACTAACCCCGCTCACTCATTATAGGTTCACCAAATCTCACGCTTCTCGCACCGGATCTCACCCGTACCGAGCGTGAGTCCTTGTACACTACAAGTAAGTGGGGAGAGGACGGTTGGCCTTGTTTCAAGGCATTGTTTGGCATTCATTTAATCGTATCTAGTCTAGCCATGTCATCATGAAAATGCTATGTAGATTAGTCATCCTCACATGGTTATGCATGGGTGTTGTGTTTACTTTCTAAATGCCAAGTGATAATATGCTTCTGTGATGAATGTGGACATCATTGTGCATGATGCATTAATAGACTAGATGCCGTAGTCGGCTTGGAAACGAGTGCATTGGTGGCCCGTGGTATGGGACGCGTGGTACTATGAAATCGCACTATTGTCATATAGGAGCATGCGGTTTAGGATTATCACCTACCGTACTACGACCCTTCCCAGAGGGTTAAGGTGTTGGTTACCATTTGGGGAAGCAGTGGTCGCGATTATCGTCACTGTGGCGGTTAGACATTACGCCTACTGGTCATTAGGACATCAGAACTCTGTGGTACATTCAAGAGGGCCAATCGATCGCTTTTAAATTGTTGAGTCAAGACCTTTAATTTTCGATCATTTACTTTATGTTGAGAGCCGATGGTCGACATGTTTTTATTTTTGAGTACTCACGATGGGCTTTTTCCGACAGCCCTATGGGCGATCGAGATAGAGTTCGCGCTCGTACTTGAACATACGCGACTGTGGTTGTAGTAGCACTAAACCAAAGACTTAGTAATGTTGCTTAGGTGGATGTGATTAAAAATGTATTGCATAGCATATAGTGCATATGGTTGTGATTTGTTGTGTGGACTGTTGTGTGGTCCATCTTTCCACTTACAGAGCTAGTGACCTCATCCCACGTGTGCACCTCTTTTAGATGATTTTGCAGGTCATCAACCAGATGAGCATGGGGTGGGTCCCACGGTTGAGTTCCCTGAAGAGGATTGGTGGGTCCCTGAGGAGTTAGAGCACGGCACTGATTGCTCGTGCGAGAGTTGTGCTACGGGACCGCAGTTCTGATATCGAGCTGAGCTCCACTTTTGTTGTCGAGCTGAGCTCTACCTTGTGATGCCGAGCTGGGCTCAAGCTTTGATACCGAGCTGAGCTCTAAGCTTTGAAACTGAGCCGAGTTGTACACTCTGATTTTTTATGATTCCTTTTGTGTACTTGATATGTGAATTGTACTTTTATTGTGTAAATATCATGCCTTCGGACCCACATGTATTTAACTATTGTATCACAATTCGGGTATCAAGTATTATGGGAATATTCACAGGTAAACTAAGTCTTCCGCTGAACTGATGAGCTCTTTCTTAGTTGTGTGTATCGTGGTGGAATACTCGTATCGATGATCTCGGAGTTTGGGTTAACCGGTGTTAACCCGGTCACTGGTCCGGTTCTGTGTGAACGGGATGTGACAACGGTGGTATCAAAGCGTGATGCTCTAGTCCACTCACAGCATATCATTAGAATCCCGTAGAATCTATAATAGGAAAATGGGATTGGGTTAATGTAAAAGCTTTAAAGAGTTAAAAGCCAAAGAAAGAAAGGAATAAAGATGGTTGCATTTAGATATTGCATTCATGGCATGCGTGAGAGTAAATAAAAGGTAAATTAAATTGGTGTCATAACCCATCGAGTACAAGTTTGACGAAATTTCCAGCATAAAGACGTAAAATGAGATTTCCAAAAAAAATTTCACACAAACACCTGATAAACAACAGATATATATAATATAACAATGATAAAAAATTTACAAAGACACCACAACTAAACTACACAAGTCATCACACATACAAATCCACCACAGACCATTGTCAAAATACATTATCCCAAAAATAAGTCCAGTTATAGAGCAAGTACAAAGAATGAGAAAAGAAAGGAAAAATACAATAGGATAGACAACATGGAACAGGAGAGAAGCTGGTGTGGACGAGCTAAGTCTTCATCGATCATCGCGCGCTGCGTCAGCTATTATTACTACGTCACGGAGGTCTAGAGTTGATGTTGAGGCGATGGTCATAGTAGTCAAACCTTGAGTTCACCAACGCCTCCCCCCAGTTGGCCAAAATCTGCCGAGATGGCATTGGCCGGTATCCAAGTCCCGCCCAACTGAGGAAGGAATCCTCCAAGGTAGCCTGCCTCCGGGATGCGTTCCTCCGAAGCACTCTCCCAGCCTTCTTAGCGCTGACCTTGGCCATCCTTCAAAGCCCTCATTGTGGGCATCATGCCCTCAAAATCATATGCACCACTCTGTGGTGGGGCTCTATGTGGGGCCACAGCTCGTGAAGACAGATCGCACTTCTCGACCCCGAGGCACCTCCTCGGGATGTCCTCATCCACCAAGTCATCCTCCTCATCCCGAGGAACATAGTCCTCATCCTCCTCATTGGACTCCTCCTCCATGGAACATCCTCCATAGGGGCAGCCCTCCTATCCCTACCTCTCGAGCTCCTGCTCTCGAGGTGTATCCATAAGGTGTGGAGACCCATCCTCAAGAGGTTTCCCGAACTTGTCCGCGAATCTTCCCCTCCTCACCACTCAGGTCCACTCCGAAGAACTCGAAGATCCTAGAGAGGATCCTACCATATGGAAATCCTCCATCCTCGGGGTGAGAAGTGTGGTGCTCCATGATCTTGAGGATGACGTAGGGTAAGCACAAGTGCTTGTCACCTCCCTCTAAAGCCTTATAGATGCAGAAGGCTAAAAAGGCTGCCATGAAGCCCACCTGGTTCCGGTGACCTCCTCTGGGAAGCAAGTTGAACTGAGCCAATCGGGCAAATACACGCACCTCCGGGAAAAAGGATGTCTCGGACTCGGACGCGACCGCGCCACGATGGTCTCGTAGATGTAGTCCGTGCTCCAAACTCATGAACGGGCCCAAGGGCTTACTCCTAAGAGGATCAGAGTAGGTGCCCCGCAGAGATACCCAAAATGCTGGCTGGGTGTCCACGGTCAGCTGGATGTCCACCCCCTTTACCATGCTGATTATAGCATACTCCCCGCACCAATAGGAAACCTTCAGGTTACAGTAGAATCTACGAACCAGCTGCTCGTAGTACGGGCGATCTATGTGGAGGATGGACTCCACCAAAGGTCTGTGAACCTCTCCGGAGCTGAACCTTGTGGAAGTCATCATCACCACGGTCTTCTCCATCATTACGGACCTCTTGAAGGCTCCGCTTGGCTCCCCGCCCGAATCGGGAAGAGTTCCTCGTCGGGTCGGAATGACTGGCAAGGTCGGTCACCTGCAGGGGTGGAGAACTAGTCCCCACACTCTTCCGCTTAGAAGCGGTGGTCTTACGCCGAGTGCCAGAGGATGCGGGCTCCTTGCCTTTGCTAGATGACATCCTGGCAAGAAAAGAGGAAAGCAGTGTGAGTAAGGAAAAAGAAAATAACAAGGCGAATAAAAAGAGGGGTGAGCAATAAGAGGGAAACCCCAAAACTCAAATTTTCACAAAACAGAAAAGTGACAAGACAAAAGTAGGGAAAACAGAAGGTAACAAGAGGCATATAAAGCATGATAATTAAGAAATGATAGAAGGAAATCCCAATTCTCAAGGTGCAAGTCCAATATAAGAAAAAGGTTAAAAGGCTCACAACAGAGGAAAGTTTGAAACTACAGGCCCAAGACTGAAATGCCATTGTAGTGCAAGCAAGAACATGCAAAAACATATTCTAATGTGCTATTGAGGTCCACAAATATGAAAGGGTGTAAAGAAAATCAAAGAAAAACCCAACACAAAAGATAGATTTTCATGGGAAGATATGGGAACTCAAACCCAAGGTACTTTTATGATCTATACAGTATGTTAAGTACAAATCAAACATAATGCATTGCATTTGAGTCATTAATTGGGGAAAAAGAGCAAGAATTGAAGAAATCCCCAAATTTGAGAAAACTAGGGCACGGTTGGGGTTTTTCTCAAAATGGAGAAGTAAATCCTAAAAACTAGAAATAAACCACAAGAGAAACATCACAATCACATGGAAACACTGTTTTATGGAAATAAACATGGGAAAAGAACCTAGATTAAAGTCTACACATGAGTTCTACCCCAAGTAAAAATTCTGAGAAGAAAAGGAAGAAGAACTTACTTGTGAGTAGAGGAGTTGATCCTTTCCAAAAGCGCCGGATCGTTGAGTGAGATCGCGAGTGGAAGCATCACAAAGCTCTCCAAAATCGCCTGGGAGAGAGAGAGAGAGAGAGAGGAAAAGGAAAGAAGAAAAGAACCAACAGGGCTTAAGTGCCCTGTTCGCGATTTATTGCTCGGGTAGGACCAACGGGCCATCCTGCCCGTCGGTGTCAGCCCGCCGGTTGAGTTTTGGACCGACGGGCCAACCTGCCCGCCGGTGTCACCCGTCGGTTGAGAGAAAACTTGAAAAAAAATGGGGTATTTAATATGATTATGATTATTATTAATATTATTACTATAATTATCGTTATTATTCTTATAATAATATGTTATGGTCAAGTGGGACCATTGACATACTTGTTGAAGCACTAACCCTGTATTTTTGGAATCAAGTTGCGGTTAGTTGCAAACTATCATACACTATAATACCCTGCGTGTTGGCATATAATGGTGTGCCGATATCAATTCGATGGTGTTTAACCAATGTGATGTATGATATGTTCCAGGTGCAGGATACGATGGTACGACTAGATCCGTAGCAATGCCCGAGGTACCTCGCGTGGTCCTCGTCGCATTCGACCACCGAACCCAAACCTGCGCCTCTCACAAGTTCTATGCGTCTCTGCTTCTCCATTTGCGGGACTACCTCAACATACTGCAGGTTCAAAAACAAAATTGAGGTGAACACAAGGAATGATATAAGAACAAGGGAAAGGAAGGCAGAAATTTGTTTCTTGGGCTGGGGGAATGATTGAAGAATAACAGAACATGGCTTTGTGTTCTTCCGTAGGAGAGGGTATTATTAGTGCCCTTACTTTTCTCTTCTTTTCTTTTTTTGGAGGGGGTGATGAGGAGGGAAGTAGTTGCATAAATAGATACTCAACCAATCCTTGTCATACAAATGGATCGCTCAACAACTATTTGAGAAATACCCGGATACATAGGCTAGCAGGCTGTAGTGTCAGCATCACTCTTGCAACAAAAGAGAGGAGAAGAGTCCTACAATTAGCATACTCAAATCCAACTAGCAAAGGGAAATTCTGGAAATTCTCCAGCAGAAACTTGAATACTTGATCACAGTGATCACTTCTTGTGCACCTCCTGCAATAACAATGCTTGAAAACAAAGACTGCTGATAAAGACAATTAACTTTGTGTTCTCAGCAGAACATGATTCAAAAGTCACCCTTAGCAGCAATAAAGATACTATTTTTCTTTCTAATAACCACCACAGGCACCAAAAGAAGTCACAAGTCATTCCAAAGATTAAATCCAACTGAACCCATGAGAAACACATTTCACTTCACCAATATTATTAATCCAATCAAGAAATGTTAGTGTTAGATAAACATGGATTTATCAACAAGAGGAATATAGAAGGCAGGCAATCAAATCTAAACAAAAAGGAAATGTACAGTCAAACTTCATTCAAAATAAAAAGCGAGGGAACATAGAAAGGCATGTAAACTGATCCATTTGTAAGAGAATTTTGATCATATCTTTGTCACAGGTCCTCCTATGAAGTTGCCAGTGAAACTTTTTAATGTTAGGAAGGGTTTGCTGGAGCCTTTGCTTTCTCTTTCTTTGGTAAATCACTATCACTCATTAACCCAGAAAAAGAAAATAGAATGTGTAATTTCTATGATCCAAGGAAACTAGAAGACAAAGAGAAAATAATCAAGTTAATTACATATCTGAAAAAACCAAAAAAAGGATGAGAAAAGTTAAGGCCAATGATTACCTGTAAGTCATATGAAATAAATAATCAAACCAAATTATGTACAAATAGTCATTATCAAATCAAATAAGAAGTGCCTCAATCTGAGAATATATAATAACTAGCAACATAAATATCAATGAGATACTATTTCAAACCATACAGGCACAATCTCAGTTACATGTACAGACATAACATCATATAACTTTTGAGACTGAAATTACAATTTATCTAACCAAACAAGAGGCCAATGAGAATGGAATAACAATAATATGAGTTTCCTCTCAAGTGAATGTAAACGTTGTCCCATGTTTTCTTTACACTAACATAAAGGAAAAAATGCCATATGATCCACAATGATATTAGGGATCACTAACAAAATGTCAATTATGTCAACCCCAAACAGTGAAGTAAGACATCACAGCAATCGAATTTGCAGACCAAAACTTTGGAAAAGATTTCAATGGTAGGAACAACACCAGCTTCAATTGTCTGGTCCTGGAGTCACAGTGGAGAGTTGAGGCCATTGATGCCCTCCCCAATGAATGATTCAAAGTTAATGCATGTGGAAGAATAATATTGATCAATCTGTTATTGCCCAATGATCAATCCAACAGAAAAACATTTCCAATAAACTTCACTTTTGTTAGCACTGAAAAACTTCAACAATTAGATGAAATAAGATTTCCATCGATAAAAACCAAAGTGCCATGGCACAAAAGCTCATCTCTCTCGACTTGTAATAAGTCGTCCTAAAAGAAGCTTTCGACAATGGAAACAAAAGAAAAACCAAATACCTGAAAAGAAAGAAGATGAGGAGGATAGAAGAGGTCACATCTAGCAAAACAAGTGATATACAGCAACAACTCTCTGCCATGGTGGTGGGATACAGATGAGCATGAGTGTATGACTGATAAGAACCCCCAACAGAAGTAGCTTGGGATCAAACCATCATCTAGCACTTGGCAAGTGTTTTCCCATTACCTACACTGTCGAAGGACCAGAGCCAAAGTTTTTATCAATCTCCCAAGCCTGCTCATGTGCTCTTGAAAATCTTCCCAGCCCAATTTGTTCGTCTTCACAACCATGGCTTCCTCAGTAGTCAAAACAGCCATACAAGAACACCCAAAAAGATCTACTGCCCAACACTTCAGCTAAGGCAGCAAGCCTTGCAAAACTCCATCTGTCAATCCTAAGGACAACTTCTCATGTTCAACCAGCCACCTACAAATTTATCAGATAGAGCACAATTCAATTTTATGTAAATCTGAGAATCATCAATCACATTAAAGGAATATAACAAAAAAAGTATATATTACATGGTTAGTCACCTATTTCCCCACAGAAGTATAGAGCATGCAAGCACAGTTCCAACAAGTTTTGGGTGCAAATTCTCCTCTATACAAATGACAAAAAGGTGAACACAAGAATAAGAAGAAGAAGAATAGATAATACAAGTGAAACGCCAAGAAGATGATACAAGTGCAAATAAAACAAAAACAAGAAGGAAGAGAAGGCATGCATATTGCTGACCTCTTAAAACCAGCCAAGTACCATTACTTGAAACATGAACTGCACATCAATGATAGATATACAACTGAGCAAAAAGCCCTCCATAAAGTTCAACTGATATAATAGACCCATCGATTGGCTGAGCATATCAAGAACTGGATCTGTTACAGGGTTTCCAAGAAAATATCCCTGGAAAAAGTTTCATTTAATGGCCCTAATGAAATGATATTAATTAACCATATCCACCATAAAAAAAAAATGCTTGATCTGAATCTAACAGTTAAGAAAGGAATTCTGCCATATCCACCATAAAAAAGAAAGAGGCCAATGGAATTCAAAGCATTATGTGCCATATCACATAATACCTTCTTGAAGCTTACCAATCACCATTGACCATTTTAAATGAGAGAGTTCAAAATCGAGTCAATATTACATCACCAAAATAAGCATTTCAAATGTTTGTCATAAATTGTCTAGTTAATATCTACTCATGTTTTGAAACAACACACTAATCATAAATAAATAAAGCAATACCTCCTCAATCTTGACCACCATCTTCGATATTCTTCATGTAGTGTTCAAACACCTTAGGCTTATTTGCCTCATTGGCATTCAAAAAGATGGGAGCCAATTCCTTATGTTGCATGAAGAATTGTTTAGCACGCAATTTTTTATCAAACTCAACTCCTGGAAGTGCATCAATCTCAATACATAAGTTTTTTGCAAATTCCTTCCGGGGGTCTTGCTTGGCCATCTCCACAATTGCATTGGCTATCACCTTCAAAGGACTACTAACCTTCTCTGACCTCCTTTCTTTTCTTCTTTACTTGTTACCCCAACTAGGCCTACCAGGAGCATCGCTACTTGCATTGGGAGTATAATGGGCACTTTCACGAACATTATCATCAATAGCATCATAATTGTCCAAGCTAATTTCTTCATCAATTGGCCGGATTGTAAGGTTGGTCCTCATTGATCATCGGATGGGTGTGAAGATCCAGCCCGGGGGCAATTTCATTCGCACCATTCAACAAGTTGTAGGTGAATAGGAAGCACTCTATGCTCTTTCCAAAATCTTGGCTCTTTTTCTAAAAAAAAAAAATATATATAATTAACTCTTGTATTGTCAGAATAGTAAACTGTTAACGTTACCTTTAGTATACCTTTCTAACAATCTAGAAATAATGCATCAAACATTTAATTAACCTTGAATTCATTCCACATGTGTTGTAGTACATCAAACCGCTTCTCATGGTCATTCCAACCCATTCCACTATTTTTTTGCAAGTCAACAAGCGACTTAAGCCTTGCTTTCCATATCCTATAGTGATTGCGGCACTGTCCCCAATCATATGTCATATGAAATCTATCATATAATTCAGTTGAGACTACTTGAAATTGTTCTTTTTTCAACCCGTTATCTCCATTCTTTCCCCTTTGTTGTTGGTGTAGAAGACGCTCCAAAAAGTAGTGAGATATGTCAGAAGGCCATGTAGCAATTTTTGAGTTAGTACCCTCAACTGTGGCCATCTTTGCTACAATGAATCCTGATATCAAATATTCACAAAAAAAAACACGGAAATAACGAATCATCCAAAAAAAGCATAATATTCCAAAAACAGATTAATAGTCAAACCATGAACTAAAAAAAGTTATTACAAGCCAAGACACACAAACCATGTTCATGTAGTTCAAATTACAAAATCTTAAAACGAAACCAAGTCTAGTTCAAGTAGTTAGTACAAAAGATAAATGGATTCAGTTTGTATCTTATTGTGATTCATATGAAGAATCATGCATTTCTTCATCTGAATCATCTCCTGCCATCCAATCATTCCACATATAATCAGCCATCTCCTCTCGGAATTGATCTTGATCAAAGTTATCATCTTCATCATCAACGTTAGAATCCTCATCACTATTTTCATCATTGTCTTCTGCTTCTTCATTAGTATTCTCACCTGTAACTGCATTCTCCTGTTCAAGCCATTCTTCTTCTTCTTGAACACTATTTTGGGTAAGGATATGATTGTGTATCATAACACAAACTTGTACAATCCTAGCCTGAGTCTTGAAAGGATACTCTGGTTGGCTTTTCAAAATCTTGAATCTTGACTTCAATAGTCCGAAAGCTCGCTCAATTATGTTACGTAATCTTGAATGGCCAAGTTGAACAATTCTTTCTTGTCGGCAGTGAAACATTCAATTTCTCCACTCTTTCAAGTGATATCGACGTTCTGGTAGGGTCTTAAGAACCCTTCCGGTTTGTAAACCCGCATCTACAAGATAGAATTTACCTCTAAGGCGGTAGTTTTGCCTCACCTTCTCTGTGAATGGCATCATCTAATATTTGTGAATCGGATCTGATCCTTCCCAACCGAAAGTATATATGTGAACTTCATATCAAAATCACAAACTGCTAGGATATTTTGCGATATATTTCCCTTCCTATCACAAAATGTTCGATGTTGAGCAATTGGTACCTAGCAGGGATATGTGATCCATCTATGGCTCCAATGCAATCCTTGAAGTAAGGGTAAAAGCTCCTATAGTTACACGCTATTCGCTCATGTGTTATGGTCTGTGAGGCTTTAAAATACAGTCGTTTGAAACGCTCCCAAAACAAGATTAAAATACCGGCGATAGTTTCACTGAATGCCCAAACAAATGTAAGAGGAGCGGTTCTTAACATTGTGACCGATTGTATATAAAAAAATAACCACTTGTTCCTCCACTTGAACATTATTTGTATCATACAAAAAACCCTTATCACGCATCACCTGACATAGGTTAAAGAACGCCTTTCAACTCATTCTTATCATGTTTCGACATATCTTGTCAGTATGTCCAATGATTCATTGTGTCTCAACGGAGCCACGTCGAGTCTCATTACAATAAAGTTGTTTACATAGAAACTGTTTCTTATACTGTTCCACTGCTATAACAACTGCAGTAGCCGCAAATATTATTACTTTCTTGCGCCTCTGATAATACTCATCATATTCATCATCACATTCCATTTTTTACGTAAATCTACAATTTAGAATTAAACAAGCACTTCAGAAAACCAGAATAGATATTTATATGTATTCAAAAAGGAGAAATCAAAACTATTAAAAGAAAGAAAGAACGAATTAAAAATTTTAGGCTTTCAAACAAAGAATTCAAATGAAATGCTTCGAATATAATAGATGATGTATCTTAGAAACTGAAGCATAATGAGGATCAACAATAATAAGGTCATGGGATCAAGAGAACTTTCCATTGGTAGGCAACAACTTGGTCTCACAAGGGGCTTTTCACAAGTAATCCACAGGTAATAGTAATCTCTTCCTCTTCATTTCTAGCAGAAAGTTTTAGACACAGAAACCCATTTTCCTTTGTCTTATACTCCTACAAGCATTCCCTCTAAGTCCATTACCACCAACAACTACAACTTCCATTACTTCCCCATAACAACCACTCAAGACAAAATTGATCAAGGAACCTAAAAAAAAAATCTCTGCAAAACCATTCTTTGAATAACCCAAATCAAAATGTAACCTGAAATTTTTATTCCATGATATACCCTAAACTAATTTCTATCCACAATAATGCTCTACCAATTACCATATCAAATACTGTTAGATGTATCTATTTATTATTTTATTGGGGTGCTACATATTGTAAGAAAGATGAGCCATGCAAATGCCACAAGTAATGTGTCAACAAATATCTCAAACTAAAAATAAGATAGATAATATGCACAAAATTTGTAGTAACTTGCAATTCACAAACTAATAGTAGACTTGATTAACCGATCCTCATGAAAACTGATAGCAGACCTGACTAACTGATCCTCATGAACGAAGTCCAAAATGTAAGACAAACATAGAGAGGGAGAGAGAGGAGGAGGAGAGGTTTAGGAATTTGCTGAATTAATTTTTAAATTTGAATGATCTCTTAACACGCGTGTTCTAGATGGCCAAAACACTGAGATTACAATGAAAGCATACAACCTTGTTTCAAGTATAACGGGTGAGCTTCTATACTTTATTTTATAAGCAAGCTTTTGGTTCAAGCATAAGTGTGAGGAGCAAACTTTTGTCCAATAATTAAAATTAGAATCATGAGCTATGAATAGACAATCAAGGCCTCATTAACTTGTATAAGAAATTATATTATTTCCCAATAAAGAAATAAAGTGATCAAAATAAATGTCCAAAGCTTTCTAATGAAATTGATTTGGCAATTGTAGTAATTAAGATTATGTTTGATATGTATTATCAAAATAGATTCTGGATCGAGAACACAAATAGAGCTATAAAATATAAAAAAAGAACTAATTAATTCCATAATTTCTAATAACTAAACCAAATTTCAGCATTCAATGCCTTCACAGACCCAACCCAAGTTAAACCATTTTAAATCATCATAAATAAATTCTAACATAAACCAATTAAAAATAAGTTTTCGATACACCTAAACCTAGACTCTCTAGGAGGGAAACTAAAGAAGATAGAACCAGTGAATGATAAGAGAAGAAGTGTAGAAAGCCCGTGGAGATGGCATGGACAAAAGCTCCTCCAGAGGATTGGGAAGACTCATCGTCGTAGTCGGGTGACATAACCCTTGTAATACCATACTTCTTAAACCCGGTATGATTACACGGTTGACCGGTTTAACCATGCAGGACCCGAACCGGAGAGAGTTAAAGAGGGTTCCTTATGGACTATGATGGCAAGGGTGACCTTAACACACTTTGGCCCGACAAGTCCGAGCAGCGAAGAGACCGGTGTACCCAAGCCGTACATGCACCCATCACAAGGCCATGTACGGATAAGCGGTATGTAGCCAGTATATTAAGGCACATATGTATATTACATCGTATGCCAAGAGTGAGATTCGTGCGAGGGCCAAATTCATCAAAATCCCAAGTTTGGCCTCGTGGGCGGACGGTGGCGCATCCACCCCCAGTGACCCACCCATGTGAATACTTAGTTATTTTAAGAAGTATATATAGCATTTATGTTTTCTTTTCTTTTCTCATTTATGACACTCGTCGTTGGTGAGAAGAGTAAAGAGAGAGAAAAAGAAGGAAAGAAGAGAGAAGAGAAGGAAGAGGAAGAAGAGATGGATTTCAGCGGCGCCGAGGCTTGATCTTCCCATTCCGACGCCGGAAGAGTGATCTCCAACACTAGATCTACGTTTAGAGGTGAGCAAAGGCTGGGTTCCTTAAGCTTTCACCATACCCAAGTAAAAACCCTTGATTTGGGTAGGGTTTCTTGTGATCTTATAAATCCCCCTTGAAATGATGAATCTAAGGTTTAATAGATGATTTATGTGTTGATTTTGAAGGATTTGAAGAAGGGTTTCCACGGATTACAAGAGCATTGGTGATTGGAAGTGATTTTGGGGTTTTGAAGGTGTTCTTGAGCAAAGAAGGTAAGATGGCTTCCCATTCCTTAAATCTAACCTAGATCTAGGTTAGAACCATCTTATGAGACCTTGAATGAGTGAAGAATAGGTTTGGAAAAGCCCCATTGGAATCCCCAAAAATTGGGGGAAGTTTGGGAAGAAACAGCAGTTTCCCGCCAAGACCGGTGGGCCATTTGGCCATTTGGCACCTTGGGGCACCCTTTGAGGAGGGGCCCTCGAGCCTAACGGAGCCACCCCCATCGGTCTTAGCAGGGCCCTCGGGCCCAACCGGCTGGTCAGACTGGTGGGCCGACCGGTGGGCCGACCTACCCGCCGGTCCAGACCGGTGGGTCTGACTGGTGGGTCAGACAGGTGGGCTGTTCGACCCACCCGAGAGGCTCCGAACGTGATTTTTACGTCCGATTGGACCCAAAATGGACGTGTGACCTTCTTTTAGGATTCTAAACATGATCTTGTCATTGGATCGTGTTAATCTTGATTCTAAAGTGGTGAAATACTAACCCCGCTCACTCATTATAGGTTCACCAAATCTCACGCTTCACCGGATCTCACCGTACCGAGCGTGAGTCCTTGTACACTACAAGTAAGTGGGGAGAGGACGGTTGGCCTTGTTTCAAGGCATTGTTTGGCATTCATTTAATCGTATCTAGTCTAGCCATGTCATCATGAAAATGCTATGTAGATTAGTCATCCTCACATGGTTATGCATGGGTGTTGTGTTTACTTTCTAAATGCCAAGTGATAATATGTACATGATGAATGTGGACATCATTGTGCATGATGCATTAATAGACTAGATGCCGTAGTCGGCTTGGAAACGAGTGCATTGGTGGCCCGTGGTATGGGACGCGGTGGTACTATGAAATCGTACTATTGTCATATAGGAGCATGCGGTTTAGGATTATCACCTACCGTACTCGACCCTTCCAGGGTTAAGGTGTTGGTTACCATTTGGGGAAGCGTGGTCGCGATTATCGGTCCTTGTGGCGGTTAGACATTCGCCTGCTGGTCATTAGGACGATCGGAACCGTGGTACATTCAAGAGGGCCAATCGTCGCTTTTAAATTGTTGAGTCGGCACCTTTAATTTTCGATCATTTACTTTATGTTGAGAGCGATGGTCGACATTTTTTATTTTTTGAGTACTCACGATGGGCCTTTTCCGATGACCCTATGGGCGTATCAGAGATAGAGTTCGGCTCTGCGACATCAGTTGTGGTTGTAGTAGCACTAAACCAAAGACTTAGTAATGTTGCTTAGGTGGATGTGATTAAAATGTATTGCATAGCATATAGTGCATATGGTTGTGATTTGTTGTGTGGTTTGTGTGGTCCATCTTTCCACTTCGAGCTAGTGACCTCATCCACGGTGCACCTCTTTTAGATGATTTTGTGGTCATCAACCGATGAGCATGGGGTGGGTCCACGTTGAGTTCCCAAGAGGATTGGTGGGTCCCGAGGAGTTAGAGCATGCCGATTGCTTGTCGAGAGTTGTCCGGACCTGCAGTCGATATCGATTTGAGCTCCACTTTTGTTGTCGATGAGTCTACCTTTGATGAATGGGCTCAAGCTTTGATCTGGTGAGCTCTAAGCTTTGGAAAGCAGAGTTGTACACTCGATTTTTATGATTCCTTTTGTGTACTTGATATGTGAATTGTACTTTTATTGTGTAAATATCATGCCTTGGACCACATGTATTTAACTATTGTATCAAATTGGTATCAAGTATTATGGAATATTCACGGTAAACCAAGTCTTCGGTGAACCGATGAGCTCTTTCTTAGTTGTATGTATCGTGGTGGAATCTGTATCAGATGATCTGCAGGTTTGGGTTAACGGTGTTAACCGTCACAGTCGTTACTGTGAAGCGGCATGTGACAAGCGTGGTATCAAAGCGTGATGCTCTAGTCCACCTACAAATATCATTAGAATCCGTAGAATCTATAATAGGAAAATGGGATTGGGTTAATGTAAAAGCTTTAAAGAGTTAAAAGCCAAAGAAAGAAAGGAATAAAGATGGTTGCATTTAGATATTGCATTCATGGCATGCGTGAGAGTAAATAAAGGTAAATTAAATTGGTGTCATAACCCATCGGTACAAGTTTGACGAAATTTGGCAATAAAGCGTAAAATGAGATTTCCAAAAAATTTCACACAAACACACGATAAACAGATATATAATATAACAATGATAAAAATTTACAAAGACACCACAACTAAACTACACAAGTCATCACACATACAAATCCACCAAGCACCATTGTCAAAATACATTATCCAAAATAAGTCCATTATAGAGCAAGTACAAAGAATGAGAAAGAAAGGAAAAATACAATAGGATAGACAACATGGACAGGAGAGAAGCTGTGTGGACGAGCTAAGTCTTCATCGATCATCGGCCGCTCGTATCTGCTCATTATTACTACGTCACGGAGGTCTAGAGTTGATGTTGAGGCGATGGTCATAGTAGTCAAACCTTGAGTTCACCATCGTACCTCCCTCCGAGTTGGCCAAAATCTCTGAGATGGCATTGGCCGTGGTATCCAAGTCCTGCCCAATCGAGGAAGAATCCTCCAAGGTAGCCTCTGCCTCTCCGGATCGTTCCTCCGAAGCACTCTCGTCCACCTTCTTAGCGGTGACCTTGGCCATCCTTCAAAGCCCTCATTGTGGACATCATGCCCTCAAAATCATATGCACCACTCTCAGGTGGTGGGGCTCTATGCTGTGGGCCTACAGCTCTGGTGAAGCCAGGATCAGTACCTCTCGACCCCTGAGGCACCTCCTCAGGGATGTCCTCATCCACCAAGTCATCCTCCTCATCCTGAGGAACATAGTCCTCATCCTCCTCATTGGACTCCTCCTCCATGGGAACATCCTCCATAGGGGCAGCCCTCCTATCCCTACCTCTCTGAGCTCTTGCTCTCTGAGGTGTATCCATAAGGGTGTGGAGACCCATCCTCAAGAGGTTTCCCCTGTCGAACTTGTCCGCCGTGAATCTTCCCCTCCTCACCACTCAGGTCCACTCCGAAGAACTCGAAGATCCTAGAGAGGATCCTACCATATGGAAATCCTCCATCCTCGGGGTGAGAAGTGTGGTGCTCCATGATCTTGAGGATGGCGTAGGGTAAGCACAAGTGCTTGTCACCTCCCTCTAAAGCCTTATAGATCGAAGGCTAAAAGGCTGCCATGAAGCCCACACGTTCCGGTGACCTCCTCCGGGAAGCAAGTTGGCCGACCAATCGGGCAAATACCGCACCTCCGGGAAAAGGATGTCTCGGACTCGGGCCTTGCCTGCCACAGATGGTCTCGTAGATGTAGTCCGTCTCAAACTCATGAGCAGGCCCAAGGGCTTACTCCTAAGAGGCTGTAATGGTGCCGCAGAGATACCCAAAATGCTGGCCGAGGTGTCCACGGTCATGGATGTCCACCCCTTTACCATCTGATTATAGCATACTCCCGACCAATAGGAAACCTTGATTCTGATAGAATCTCTGAACCATGCTCGTAATCAGGCGATCTATGTGGAGGATGGACTGCCAGCCCAGTGCTGTGAACCTCTCCCGGAGCTGAACCTTGTGGAAGTCATCGACTACCACGGTCTTCTCCATCATTACGGACCTCTTCAGGAAGGCCTGCCAGTTGGCTCCTGCCTCTGAACTGTGGAAGAGTTCCTCGTCGTAGTCGGAATGATCAGTGGGGGCGGTGCAGGTGCATGCGGGTGGAGAACTAGTCCCCACACTCTTCCGCTTAGAAGCGGTGGTCTTACGCCGAGTGCCAGAGGATGCGGGCTCCTTGCCTTTGCTAGATGACATCCTGGCAAGAAAAGAGGAAGCGGTGAGTAAGGAAAAAAGAAATAACAAAGGCGAATAAAAGAGGGGTGAGCAATAAGAGGAAGCCCCAAAACTCAAATTTTCACAAAACAGAAAAGTGACAAGACAGAGAGTAGGGAAAAACAGAAAGGTAACAAGAGGCATATAAAGCATGATAATTAAGAAATGATAGAAGGAAATCCCAATTCTCAAGGTGCAAGTCCAATATAAGAAAAAGGTTAAAAGGCTCTAGCAGAGGAAAGTTTGAAACTACAGGCCCAAGGCTGAAATGCCATTGTAGTGCAAGCAAGAACATGCAAAAACATATTCTAATGTGCTATTGAGGTCCACAAATATGAAAGGGTGTAAAGAAAATCAAAGAAAAACCCAACACAAAAGATAGATTTTCATGGGAAGATATGGGAACTCAAACCCAAGGTACTTTTATGATCTATACGTATGTTAAGTACAAATCAAACATAATGCATTGCATTTGAGTCATTAATTGGGGAAAAAGAGCAAGAATTGAAGAAATCCCCAAATTTGAGAAAACTAGAACACGGTTGGGGTTTTCTCAAAATGGAGAAGTAAATCCTAAAAACTAGAAATAAACCACAAGAGAAACATCACAATCACATGGAAACACTGTTTTATGGAAATAAACATGGGAAAAGAACCTAGATTAAAGTCTACACATGAGTTCTACCCCTAAGTAAAAATTCGAGAAGAAAGGAAGAAGAACTTACTTGTGAGTAGAGGTTGATCCTTTCAAAGCGCCGGATCGTTGAGTGAGATCGCGAGTGGAAGCATCACAAAGCTCTCCAAAATCGCCTGGGAGAGAGAGAGAGAGAGAGAGGAAAAGGAAAGAAGAAAAGAACCAACAGGGCTTAAGTGCCTTACTTATCTTGCGCGATTTGTGCTCGGGTTAGGGACCGACGGGCCACACCTTGCCTGCACCGGGTTGAGAAAACTTGAAAAAAATGGGGTATTTAATATGATTATGATTAATATTATTACTATAATTATCGTTATTATTCTTATAATAATATGTTATGGTCAAGTGGGACCATTGACATACTTGTTGAAGCACTAACCCTGTATTTTTGGAATCAAGTTGCGGTTAGTTGCAAACTATCATACACTATAATACCCTGCGTGTTGGCATATAATGGTGTGCCGATATCAATTCGATGGTGTTTAACCAATGTGATGTATGATATGTTCCAGGTACAGGGATACGATGGTACGTACTAGATCCGGTAGCAATGCCCGAGGTACCTCGCGTGGTCCTCGTCGGTCGATCGACCACGAACCCGGAGGTCCCACTAGGGGCAAACCTCACTTCCACCGCCTCCGAGACCCTTGGTCGGGTGGGGCACATGGGGACCCACCTATGACTACACTCAGGACCCTCCACGGTTATTACTCGGGGATGTTGCTACCATAATTCAGCGGTCTGAGGTTTTCCGGAACAAATGCTTGACAAGACAAGCATTTATACGCTATTCACAACAATTGGACCTTTCTCAATCGGGTCAACCTCCCCAAATACTTACTCCACAGGACCCGCCTGTAGGGTCCGGTACGGGGCCATAAGTGGGAGGTACACCTCCAATTCCACCATTCAGTATCCCTCCGTATGGGGTGCCCCCTCCATACTCTTACTATCCGGCTTATGCTCCTAATTACCCACCGACGAATAATACGTCAAAGGTAGTGGAGTCATTCAAGAGGAACTTGCCATATGTTTTCTCTAAGGTGGGGAGTGATCCTCTAGAGCCGGACCAGTGGATCCAGGAGCTAGAGAAGATATTTGAGGTGATTGAGTGCACAGATGCACAGAAACTCATTTGTGCGGGGTTGCAACTCAAGAAGGAGGCCAACTCTTGGTGGCAAGCCTCTAAGCCCATATTGTTGGATGCCCATCTAGAACCCACCTGAAAACAGTTCAAGGAGTTGTTCTTGGACAATCACTACCCACGCAGCATCAGAGACCGCAAGGAGACTGAATTTATGGCCTTAACTCAAGGAGGTAAGACTATCCTTGAGTACCAACAACAATTTGAGAGCTTATTCCATTTTGCCCCTAGGCATATGAGGACAGCTAAGGAGAAGGCTGCGAGATTTCTAAAGGGCCTAAAGGCATCCATTGGGAATGTACTTGAGGTCTTAGATTTGACTGAATATGGTCAGATTGTGCAGAAGGCCAAGACCATGGAGGATAAGTAGAAGGGAGAACAATCCCTCACACATGGACTGTGGAAGAGAACAAATCCATTTTCGGATATGGGTAACTCCTCCAAGGCATACCGTGGATCGTACAGTTCTAGGCCTATGTATAGGCAGCCTTATAGACCATCTAGCTACCCTTCTAGACCAGCTGGTTGTTCGGGCTCCACATCTTTCCGCCCAAACACTAATGCGGCACCTACAGCTCCAAGGCAGCCCCGACCTCCATCTTCAACGGGTCTAGTGCAGAGGGCCCCCGCCCCAGTTCCAACATCTCAGATCTGTTGCTTTAACTGCCATTCCTACGGGCATTATGCAAAAGACTGTCGGGTTAGACCAGCCTTACCCTCCAGTCAGCCCTCGGCGTACCGTCCTCCCTTAACTCGGGGAAGTCAACCGTAGGGAAGGATGTATGCCCTATCAGCTGAGGAAGCTGAGGCCAACACAGAAATGGTAGTAGGTACATTTTAAATTTAAGAATTTCCTTATGATTAATATTGATGACCTACTAAAATTATATACATTGTTACACTAGGTGTTCTACCTATATCAGGCATACTAGCCTATGTTTTATTCGATTCAGGAGCTACACATTCATTCGCATCTAAGAGATTTGCTGAGAAACTGGGATGCCACCCAGGATCCTAGATCATGGAATGATTGTTAGTATGCCTACTGGTAAAGTTACTCAGTTGAAAGAGGTGTATGGGTCGTGTCCAGTGGAAATTAGTGGGAAGAACTTTGATGCACAACTCATTAAGTTCAAGATGCAGAATTTTGATGTTATACTGGGCATGGATTGGTTGTCAGCTCATCGAGCTAATGTGATGTGTGCTGAAAAGCTGATTAGGGTGACAGATGACGAAGGAAGAGAATTAGTATACCGAGCAGATAAAGTGAAACGGGCTAGAAAGGTTCTTGTCTCCGCTCTTCAAGCGGTAAAGTTGTTGGAGAGTGGATGTCAGGGCTACTTAGCATCGGTACTTGATGTTGATGCAAGGATTACACCTCTAGAAGAGGTAAAGGTGGTAAAAGAGTTTCCTGACGTCTTCTCAGATGATCTGATGCATTTACCACCTGATAGAGAGTTGGAGTTTGCCATAGATTTAACTCCTGGAGCAGCTCCAGTATCTAAGGCTTCGTACAGGATGGCACCAGCTGAATTGAAGGAGTTGCAGATGCAATTGCAAGAATTATTGGAAAATGGGTTTATTAAGCCCAAGTGTTTCACCTTGGGGTGCCCCAGCATTATTTGTCAAGAAGAAAGATGGCAGCTTGCGTATGTGCATTGATTACCGGGAGTTGAATAAGCTAACCATTAAGAACCGGTATCCATTGCCACGCATTGATGATTTATTTGACCAAGCTGCGGGGTGCAAGGGTATTTTCAAAGATAGACCTTAGATCGGCTATTATCAGCTCAAGATAAAAGCGTGACATCCCAAGACGAGCATTCGGGACTCGGTATGGTCACTATGAGTTCCTAGTGTTATCTTTTGGGTTAACCAATGCACGCGCATTCATGGATTTAATGAATCGAGTATTTCACGATGTCCTCAATAATTGGGTAATTATTTTTATTGATGACATCTTGATCTACTCAAGAGCGAAGAGGAGCACACTCAACACTTGAGAATGGTGTTCAGAGGTTGAGAGAACAACGATTGTTTGCCAAATCAGCAAATGTGAATTTTGGCTTGAGCAAGTTGGATTCACGGGGCACGTGGTGTCTAAGGCTGGAATCGAGGTAGATCTTGATAAGGTGAAAGCGGTAATAGAATGGGAAAGCCCTAAGAATATCCTTTGAAATTAGAAGCTTCTTGGGTTTGGTGGATATTATCGGCTTCATTGAAAATTTTGCTGGATCTCGGCCAATGACCAAATTAACCAAAAGGTGTGAAATTTTTGGGTAGAGGAATGTGAGAAGAGTTTCGAGAATTAAAGAAGAGGTTGGTATCGGCCCTGTCTTGACCATCCCGAAGGCAGTAGAATGACAGTCTACTGATGCTTCAAAGTTGGTTTGGGTTGTGTTCTCATGCAGCGTAAGGTAATAAGCGTATGCATCCGACAACTAAAGGGTATGAAAAGAACTACCCCTCATGACTTGGAACTAGCCACGTCATTTTGCCCTTAAGATTTGGCGACATTATTTGTATGGGGAGAAGTGTGAGATATACAAGATCATAAGAGCCTTAAGTACTTTTTCACCCAGAAGGATTTGAATATGAGGCAGAGGAGATGGCTTGAGCTCATGAAGGATTATGACTGCGACATTCAATATCACCCCGGTAAGGCTAATGTAGTAGCAGATGCGTTGAGTCAGAGGCACAGATTGTGTCACTCTCATGCTTAGCAGTTAGCCCACCACTTTTGCAGGAAGCGACGCTAATGGATGAAGCTCTCTTATATGAAGGAGCAACCTTAGAGTTTGAACGTCAACCAGAAAACCTTAAATGGTTGACCGTAGGTGGCTCTACAGGTGCATCCGACTATCAGGCAAGAGGTAATAATGAAACAACCTTTGGATCCTGAATTGCAGCGGATCAGAGTTAAGGTTCAAGATCAAACAATGAATGACCCAGATTTTATTTTAGCTAGTGATGGGGCATTGATGTTTCGAGGTAGATTGTGTGTACCCGATGATTTGGATATACAAGACAAGATAGTGCGAGAAGCACATAGCTCAGAGTATTCACTCCACCCAGGAAGTACAAAGATGTACAAAGACCTCAAACAAAATTACTGGTGGCCAAGCATGAAAGTCACAATAGCTCTGTATGTGGCGACTTGCCTTACATGCCAAAAAGTAAAAGCTGCGAGGCATCGACCTTATGGTACTCTTCAGCCACTCCCAGTACCAGAATGGAAGTGGGAAAGGATTACAATGGACTTCATCATCGGACTACCATGTACACCTAAGGGGATGGATGCGATATGGGTGATCGTTGATCAGCTTACCAAGACTGCTCATTTCATTCCCATCAAGACCAAGTTCTCTATGGCCAAATTAGCACAACTTTACATGGATAACATAGTGCGCTTACATGGAGTGCCAGTGAGCATTGTATCAGATAGGGACCCAAGGTTCACTTTCAGATTTTGGAAAAGCTTCCAGCGTGCCTTGGGATCACAGTTGAAATTGAGTACTGCTTTCCACCCACAGACTGATGGTCAGTTGGAGCAAACTATACAGATATTAGAAGACATGCTCAGGGCATGTACAATGAAAATGTGTGGTAGTTAGGAAGAATATATACCCCTTATAGAGTTTGCCTATAACAACAGTTACCAAACTACAATTGGGATGGCTCTGTATGAGGCGTTATATGTCAGGAAGTGCAGAACTCCTTTGTATTGGGATGAGGTAGGTGAACGTCGAATGTTAGAACCTGAAATGATACAGATGACTTGTGACAAGGTCGATGTTATCCGAGAGCGGATTAAAACAGCTCAGTCCCGTCAAAAGAGCTATGCAGATACCCGTAGAAAAGACATTGAATTTCAGCCAGGAGAAAAGGTATGTCTCAAGATCTCTCCTACTAAAGGGTTGCAAAGGTTTCACAGAAAGGAAAAGTTGAGCCCAAGGTACATTGGACCATTTGAGATCTTAGCCCGGTTTGGCTCAGTAGCCTACATGCTTGCTCTGCCACCTTCACTCGGGGATGTTCATAATGTATTCCATGTATCCATCTGAGCGATCGTTCATGATCCCTCTCATGTATTACCCGTGGAACGAATACCTAGAAGTGACATGACCTATCTGAGCGGGTGAAATTTTGGTGAAAGGTGAAGACCCTTACATGCGCTCCATTTCCTATGTAAAGGTGCGATGGGCTAATCATTCACTTGAAGAAGCATCTTGGGAGAAAGAGGATGAAATCCAAGCCAAGTACCCTCATCTCTTTGAACAACCAGGTATGCCAATTTCGAGGACAAAATTTTCAGAAAGGGAAGGGTAAATGTAATACCCTACTTCTTAGACCCGGTCTGATTACAAGGTTGACCCGGTTTAACCATGCAGGATTGGAACCGGAGAGAGTTAAAGAGGGTTCCTTATGGACTATGATGGCAAGGGTGACCTTAAACACCGGCTGACCCGACAAGTCCGAGCCAGTGCCAGAAGAGACCGGTGTACCCAAGCCGTGTACATGCACCTATCACAAGGCCATGTACGGATAAAGCAGGTATGTAGCCGTATATTAAAGGCATCGTATATTACATTGTATGCCAAGAGTGAGATTAGTGCGAGGGCGAATTCATCAAAATCAAGTTTTGGCCCTCGGTGGGCGGACGGTGGGCGCATCCACCCACTGGTGACCCACCATGTGAATACTTAGTTATTTTAAGAAGTATATATAGCATTTATGTTTCCTTTTCTTTTCTCATTTATGACACTCGTCGTTGGTGAGAAGGAAAGAAGAGGAGAAGAGAAGAAGAGGAAGAAGAGATGGATTTCAGCGCCGAGGCTTGATCTTCCCATTCCGGCCGGAAGAGTGATCTCCAACACTAGATCTCGTTTAGAGGTGAGCAAAGGCTGGGTTCCTTAAGCTTTCACCATACCCAAGTAAAAACCCTTGATTTGGGTAGGGTTTTTTGAGATCTTGTAAATCCCCCTTGAAATGATGAATCTAAGGTTTAATAGATGATTTATGTGTTGATTTTGAAGGATTTGAATAAGGGTTTCCACAGATTACAAGAGCATTGGTGATTGGAAGTGATTTTGGGGTTTTGAAGGTGTTCTTGAGCAAAGAAGGTAAGATGGCTTCCCATTCCTTAAATCTAACCTAGATCTAGGTTAGAACCATCTTATGAGACCTGGATTGAGTGAAGAATGGGTTTGGAAAAACTCCATTTGAATCCTCAAAGGTTGGGGGAAGTTTGGGAAGAAACAGCAGTTTCCCGCCAAGATCGGTGGGCCAAATCGGTGGGCCATTTGGCTCGCCTGTGGGCACCCGCCTGAGAGGGCAGGGCCCTCTGGCCCAACCGACGGGCCCAACCGATGGGCCAACCGGTGGGCCGACCTACCGTGGGTCGGACCAGTGGAGTGCGGCTGGTGGGTCGAGAGGTGGTGTCAGACCCACCAAGAGGCTCTAACATGATTTTTACGTCCGATTGGACCCAAAACGGGCGTGTGACCTTCTTTTAGGATTCTAAACATGATTTTGTCATTGGATCGTGTTAATCTTGATTCTAAAGTGGTTAAATACTAACCCCTCTCACTCATTATAGGTTCACCAAATCTCACGCTTTTCGCACCGGATCTCACCTGTACCGAGCGTGAGTCCTTGTACACTACAAGTAAGTGGGGAGAGGACGTTTGGCCTTATTTCAAGGCATTGTTTGGCATTCATTTAATCGTATCTAGTCTAGCCATGTCATCATGAAAATGCTATGTAGATTAATCATCCTCACATGGTTATGCATGGGTGTTGTGTTTACTTTCTAAATGCCAAGTGATAATATGCTTCTGTGATGAATGTGGACATCATTGTGCATGATGCATTAATAGACTAGATGCCGTAGTCGGCTTGGAAATGAGTGCATTGGTGGCCCGTGGTATAGGACGCGGTGGTACTATGAAATCGTACTATTGTCATATAAGAGCATGCGGTTTAGGATTATCACCTACCCGTGCTATGACCCTTCCCAGCAGGGGTTAAAGTGTTAGGTTACCATTTGGGGGGAAGCAATGGTCGCGGTTGTCGGGTCACTGTGGCCGTTAGACATTACGTTCGGCTGGTCATTAGAATAGTCGGCAACCCCGGTGGTACATTCAAGAGGGCCAATCGTACTACTTTTAAATTGCTGGAGTCAGCACCTTTAATTTTCAGTCATTTACTTTATGTTGAGAGCCGGTGGTCGACATGTTTTTATTTTTCCGAGTACTCACGGTGGGCCTTCTCCGACAGCCCTATGGGCGTATCGTGGGATGGAGTTATGCTCGTGCGAACATCTGCGCCTTGTGGTTGTAGTAGCACTAAACCAAAGACTTAGTAATGTTGCTTAGGTGGATGTGATTAAAATGTATTGCATAGCATATAGTGCATATGGTTGTGATTTGTTGTGTGGTGTTGTGTGGTCCATCTTTCCACTTACAGACTAGTGAGCTCATCCCGTGTGCACCTCTTTTAGATGATTTTGTAAGTCATCAACCAGGGTGAGCCGAGGGTGGGTCCCAGGTTGGGTTCCCGAAGAGGGTGGTGGGTCCACGAGGAGTTAGAAACGACGATTGCTCGTGCTAGAGTTGTCTTCTTGGACTGCATTTACGATCCGAGCTGAGCTCCACTTTTGTTCTTGGTGAGCTCTACCTTGTGATGCAGTGGGCTCAAGCTTTGATCTGAGTTGAGCTCTAAGCTTTGATCTGAGCAGTGTACACTCGATTTTTATGATTCCTTTTGTGTACTTGATATGTGAATTGTACTTTTATTGTGTAAATATCATGCCTTGGCCCACATGTATTTAACTATTGTATCACAATTTGGGTATCAAGTATTATGGGAATATTCACGAGTAAACCAAGTCTTCCATTGAGTGATGAGCTCTTTCTTAGTTGTGTGTATCTTGTGGTAGAATACTATATCGAGATGGTCTGGCAGTTTGGGTTAACGGTGTTAACGGTCACTGTCCGTTTTTGTGTGAGCAGGTGTGACAACCCTAATGATCACCTTACATCCTCTCTTACGTGTCTGAGACACCACGATGAAATAATAGAACTTCTGGTTTTAAAACCTAGCCCTACAACTCCATGAAATCGAAATAGAGACCTAGCCCTACAACTCCATGAAATCGAAATAGAGAGGTTTTGATTTTGAAAACCTAAACCTATAACTCCATGAAATCGAGAGAGAGAGAGAGAGAGGGCTTAACAGTCGTAAACGATGAACTCTCGGTGAGATTCCTCACAAGTTGCAGGTCGTAGGTCGGGACTTGAGAGATCGGTGAGATTCCTCGCAAGTCGGTGAGATTCCTCGTAAGTCACAGGTCACCAACGGTGAGATTCCTCTTAAGTCGGTGAGATTCCTCGCAGGTCGAGACTCCCAGGTCGGGACTTGAGAGGTCGGTGAGATTCCTCGCAGGTCGGGACTTGAGAGAAAACGTTGCTTCAGAACGTAGGTCAGGACTTGGAGAGATTCCTACGTGGTCGGACTCTCGGTGAGATTCCTCACAAGTCGCAGGTCATTGTAGGTCGGGACTTGGAGAGATCGCAGGGTGAGTGTCACCGTTTGTGAGGGGTCACGGGTTGAGCAACGTCTCTCCCATTTTTCCTTTTATACTAGGTCTAGAAAACGTCGATCAGATCTGAGTTTAGGTGTTTAGGTGAACTCAGATTTGAAGCACATCTTGTGTAAAATGGTCATTCATGGGAAGTAGGGTGCTCACTTATGAGGGTCATCCTTGTGGAACCAAATAGCTCCTAAAATTAAGATTTATCATTCTAAAGAATGTCATCCCAAAGATTTACCAAACCAAAAGGATGTGTTCCAAATCTAAGTTTACCTCAACACTTAAACTCAGATTTGAGCAACCTTTTTACCACCTAATATAAAAGGAGAAAGCGGAAAGAAGTTCTCTACGGAAGCCAATATCTCAAGCCGCGAGAAACATGTACTACCCTCAAGGTAGGGGTGTCAATTCCTAAACTGAACCGTAAAATCGGTCGGACCAAACCGATAACAACACGGACCGAACCAAACGAACCAAAGCCTTATTGGTTTGGTTCGGTTCGGTTTAAGTATTGCAACCCCAAAACCAAACCGAACGGCATCAAAAATCGGATGAACCCGAAACCAAACCGAAACCGGCTCAAAACCCAGACCGAAACTAAAACCAAACCGGTAAGAAACCGAAACACTCCAAAATTCATTAAAAAAATCAAAGTTTGCATAGTTTTGTATACATTTGTATGGAAAGTCGAATCCAAACTGGACCAAAAACCAAAACCAACCCGGTTACAAATCGATTTAAGAAACCGAAGACAAACCGAAACCAAACCATACCAAAACCAAAACCAAACCGAAACCAGAATTTCCTTATTAGTTCGGTTTCGATTTCAGCTTTCCCACATCGAAACCGACTCAACCCAGACCAAAACCGAGCCAGACCAACCGATTGACACCCCTACCTCAAGGCAACCAAACGATTTTTCAGAAAGAACATAATTCAGAAGAATGTCTATCAAAAGATTGACATTCATATCCGATATATACATCATTTGATTTACAAACCAAACACCCCCTTAAACGGCTGAGAACGTGAATCTCACGGTCAAATATTTATAATATGGCAAAAAATAAAAATAAAAGGACGGTGGAGGTTTTAAATATTTAAATTTGATCAGCACGGCAATAAAAACGATATACCTGGCTCACAGATTAATGAATAATTACCTAAAGGGAAAATTACATCCCCTCCCTATAGTTTGTCGAAATTTCGTGTGGATCCAAGGGTTTGAGCGAATTACGCCCCTCCCTTGAAGCTGACGCTGTGAGGATTCTGTTAAGTTCAAACATATAAAGACTTAAATACCCTTCAATTAATCTAAGTCTTTTGCTGAGAGAACCATTATACCCTTTAGGGGAAATACCCATTATACCCTTTGGGGAAAAAACCAATAAAATGTGCATTGCCCTCAAAACAGAGAGTCGTTGGAGAAGTTCCCTGTCTCCAATTATGGTTCCTATCTCCAAGCACCTCACCTTGCAAATCGACCTCAACAACCATTCCCGGTGAAGGTGAAGGTTCTGTCTCCAATTGACAAGTTTAAAGTTCCCTGTCTCCGATCGATTGACATCGACGAACCCAGGTAAGCAAAGGAGAAGGTTAACCCCTGCAAATCACCCCGGCGAAGACCATTCTAGGTGAAGAAGCTCCGTCTCCAATTGATTCACTCTGACGAACCCAGGTAAGCGAACATTAAACCGAGTCTCTATGTGTGTATGCCCTTTGTGTGTATATGCCCTTTCTCTGTTCTGAAATCGTCTGTGTTGGGGATGAAACTAGGGTTTGGGAATTTAATCATGTGTGATTTTATGCTTCCTTGCTTCTGGAAATGTAACACCATAGGCCTAAGGATAGCTGGTTGGATTGAATCTGAGGGGCTACTACTGGTTGGATGAATAGGGGTTGGCTACTGTTGGCCTGCCTTTACTCCCATTTATGCAAACCATATCTGTAGGAGCTTGTTTCTACTGTTGGAATTATGGTTCTCATTTATAGTGAAAATTATATGTTTCATGATCAAGGATGTATGGTTACCCGAAAATCTGCACAATTTTCTCTTCATGTATGGTTACTCGATACCATGGAAGGTCCTACTCCTATTTCGGCTATTACACATGTTGCTATTATGGTAACAGTAGGTAATTTTCTTGTAGCTTGGCTTCTTCCTCTTTTTATAGTCATACTTTACATAATGTATCTAATTTCTTTAATAGGGATAATAACAGTCCTATTAGGAGCTACTTTGGCTCTTGCTCAAAAAAGACATTAAGAGAAGTTTAGCCTATTCTACAATATCTCAATTGGGTTATACTATGTTAGCTTTAGGTATGGGGTCTTATCGAGCTGCTTTACTTCATTTGATCACACATGCCTATTCTAAAGCATTATTGTTTTTAGGGTCCAGATTTATTATTCATTCAATGGAAACTGTTGTTGGATATTCTCTAGAAAAAAGTCAGAACATGGTTTTTATTGGCGGTTTAAAAAAATATGTGCCAATTACAAAAAGCGCTTTTTTTTTAAGTACACTTTCTCTTTGTGGACAGTTTTCTTTTTAATCTATAAACAATGATTCAGTTCACAATCCCCATTGTTTTATGTTTTGAGTTGATAAGATTTGGTTTCAGCCTTTGTTTTGTTCCTGTGTTGATTCAGTTCCAGACCTATTGTGATTAACAGGTTGAGTAGTGGTTATTCCAATTGAGGCCTCGAGTGGTGATGACAATGTCATATCTATGCGTAAAACCTTCCCAATGTGGCAGCATATGCAAACTTTGAAGTTTTTTATATATATTGTATAAAATTTTGGAATTATATATGTGGTTGGGATTATTTGTTAGTATATCTAATTGAGTTTAAACTTTTGGGTATTGCAGATACGATGTCTACTTGCAGTGTAACTTCCATGAACCAAGCCAATGGTCTGAGGTATGTTAACATTAAATGCAAATGTCATAGAAGAGCTGCAATCAAGGTATCGGAGTCCAGAGAAAACCCCAACAGACTCTACTACACATGTCTAGAGATTGCACAGGAGAAAAAATGTGGTTTTTTTGCTTAGTGTGAGCCAGTGAATGTGACAGTAGTCAGAAGTGAACCTTCAAACAACCCAAGCCCTCATGGTACATCAAACAACCCAAACCCTTATGAGTTTCAACAGTTGAAGGATGAGATATGTAGTATGAAGATAAGATTGAAGCGGGTGGAGAGATTCAATAAAAATTTGAAGCTGCTTGGACAAGTTCTTTTATGTTTTGTGATTGTGCTATTGGTTGTAATGATTGTAAAAGTTTAGAAGTCTTTGTTAAGATGTTTCTTTAAGATTTTGATATCAATGTACCTAGTCTACAACTCTTTGATGTTTGGCATGATTGGGATGGTTGAATGAACGTGTAATTGAAACTACTATGGCAATTAAAATGTGATCTTATTTCTACCATTGCTATTTTCATGCATATATGTGAAGTAAGTTGCAAACATCCGAAAGTACCTGATTTAGAAAATTGAAAAAAAAATGAAAAATTGGATAGCATTTCCCCTATAATACTAATATCTGAAAATACCTGATTTAAAAATCCATCATGTACAATTTTATAGATTCAAAATCATGAAATCCAACATCACAACTCCATCACATATTAATAGTTTCATACATTATAATGACTCAGTCCATCTATTGTTCAAATTACATAATGATTCCGGAAAAGAAAAAAAAAGTGAATCTCCAGTTCTCCACCTTCCTCTATCACCATCTCCCACTTCTTCCTTGCTTTCCTCTTCTCCCACTTATCTATCATCTTCCTTTTAAGTCTTGCTTGTATTGAATCACCAACATTAGTTGTTGTAGAAGCCTGTGACCTAGTAACCATTTGGGACAAGCTTGCATCATCTTGGTCATCATTGCCTCTTCTTCTTTCCTTTAAAACAAAAATGCAACATCAGTATTAGTGCATATTATAGGTTTAAAAAAAAAAAGCAAGGTGATGATAATGTGATATACCTTCCCAGAAGATCTATGGCTTGAAGAACCCTTCTTCTTTCCCTCAGGAGAGCCTCTTTCAGAAGTTCTCTTATTATGGCCTGGTCTCTTGCAAATCTCGCATTTGAGAGATCTTGTCTTCTTTCTAAAATCAACAGAGGTGCCTCCCCAGGTTCTCTTTTTCTTTCACCCTTGCTCGGTCTGCCTACTCCTCTCTTCAAAAGTGGTGGTTGGACAACCCCTAGATCTAACCCAATGTCTAGCTCAGATACATCTAGAATGGGAAATATCGTATGTTCATATGTCTTCATTTACTTTTCCTTTGTGAAGTAAGTTGCGCAGTAGTCTTCAATTTCTTCTCTCTTATGGGCAATGGCAGCCACTGCATGCTTGCAAGGTATACCTAATAATTCTCAATCTTTGCATCTACATGTTTGCAACCTCAAACTGACCACATTTCTTCTGTGGAAAGAATCTACTTCCTCAAATTCATCTGTATTACCAAGGTATACCTTTCATTTCCTCGAGAGTTCATATACTTTAGCAATCTTCTTCTTCACAATAGGAGTGACAGTCCCATTCAATTAAAGACTTTGATAGTATCTCTTGTTCAATTTCCATTATTTTAACCCTAATACTATCAATCACAGACAAAATGGGTTTACAGTGAAAATCACTAACCCAGTTGTTAAAGCTTTCTATCATATTGTTAGTGATTGCATCATTCTTACAACCAATATGAAAAGCACGTCGAGACCATAATGCTAGCGGCTTCTTCATTAACCGCTCATATGCTTTGATGTTGATTTCTTTGATGGAATTCATTGTACTTTGAAATAGATGCATAGTAGGTGCTGTGGAAGCTTCCCATAAGTACTTTTTTTTAACAAGAGACTATTGTATTTCCCCTTGAAATTCATGTAGATGTGTCTACTACAATTTCGAATGTGAGCATTGGGAAAGATATCATGGATGACATTTACGAGTCCCTATGAAACACACAATTCAATCAATTAAATACTGACCATTAAAAAAAAAGGAAAAAAAATAATACTATCTTCAAGGAATGGAATGGTATACCTTTTGGCCATCTGACATAAATGTCAAAGAAGTGTTATCACCAGCAGTTCCCAATGCTTCATATAAACATTCAAGGAAAAATCTCCAACTTACTTTATTTTCAATTTCCACAACTCCATAGGCAATTGATAACACCTCGTTGTTCCCATCAACAGATACGGCTGATAATAAAAAACCACCATATTGGCCCTTCAAATGGCAACCATCAATTCCCAAGAATGGTCTGCAACCATTCACAAAGTCTTCTTTACATGCATGGAAGCAAACAAACAACCTCTTAAATATTGGTGATGCATGCATGTCATTTACATCTCATCTTTGGAGTTTAAAATACTTCACAGGTTCCTATGCAGTATTAGCCTACCATATGCAGGTAAAAAAGAGTATGACTTCGAGTGACTACCTTCATTTTTTTCCAATGCAATTTGTCGGGCTCTATAAAATTTCATATATGGGACATCACAATTAACCTCATAGTTCTTGTGTAGTATAGCACTCATAGTATTATGATCCAGCTCAGGGTCAGCCCGTAACTCAGATTCAAGTTTCTCAACTATCTAGTGTGAGGTAATAAGCTTATGACCAGACTGCCATGTACAAGTGTGATTTGGGTTTAGGGTCTTCAATAAGAATGCAGCCCCATGATCGACTGGTGAGGCATGAACTCTCCATGTACAACCATTGGCTGCGCACCTCGCTGTGACCCTTGCCTTCTCATTTCTTTCAAATATGATCTGAAAACTATGGCGGATAGCAAACTCTTTAAGCTTGACTCTGAACTTATTCACATCAAGATGAATTGCTCCAACATTAAAGTTACTATCATCACTATCATTATGGCAAATTGCTGGCTCAAAATCATCTGGATCAATATATTTGGATTATAATCATCTAGCACGTCATGGCTGCCTACATCCTTCTCATGCTTACCACCTACATCCTTCTTATGCTCACACTCTACATCATTGTCTTCATCAGAATCTTCAAGCTCACATTCACTGTTACTCAATTCACATGATCTGCTGAATCATAAACAAAATCTGCATCACTATTATCTGAATCATCTAAAGATATGATGTCAGCCACATCAGCTCCCTTACCCTTGCTCCATAATTAGGTCCCTCACTTAACTGTTGCCTAACAGGCTTAGGATCTACAGGCTCTTTAATTTCCTTACTTCCTTCATGCTTAGAATGCTCAGTCTTCTTTGCAGTGGGTGAAGAACCTTGAGAGTTATCATTTGCATTAGCAATTGACTGAGACAAAGTAGTAGCCTTTGCAACATGTGAACTACTCTCAGAATTACCATAAAAACTCCCTGTTGAATTATATCTTGTCATATCTAACATATCAGAAGTCCCTCCACTAGCCATTCCATAATATGTGCTCCTAGCACTAGCATTGTGTTCAGGGTTTACCTCCACTTACACTTGAACTTCCTGCATGTGTGCTACGGGCCATTGCATTAGAACCCCCTCTGACAACAGCTTGCTTTGCCTTATTTCTTCCCATGTTCTGGTATCCATAACCATCATCATCACCATCCATTCTATAACAATGTCCATGTTGTTGTAACCCGGTAGTCACTGAGAGGGGGGTGAATCAGTGAGTCCAATTCCGATCCCCAAAAACCTGTCCGATGTCTGGCCAAGAAAAACTTGATATACCTGTCCCTGTTTGCATACAGTCGTATGCACACTCAGCCTCTATAGGCACTTCCAAGTGTGCACACCATTCCACATTCCACACACTCCAATATAAAATACAAACAATAAACACCCACAACATAGGGTTTTTACGAGGTTCGACAATTTGCCTACATCCCAGAGTAGTGCCTGTAAAGGCTTCGTACATACTCAATACACTACTTTTGATTGCACCCACACCCAATTTTCTCAAGCCAAAGCTGAGATGGCACTTGTAGTGCCGGTATAATGTGTAGCACCCACTACATGGGAGCACCCATTCCCTCCCAGTGCTTAGCACCACTAAGCACTCAATAAATAATACAGTAAATTTGGGCTTATATCAATGCCCTACAGTCAAGCTCTGCCTAGCATATACATCCACAACTAGCTAGCATGCTTACAGTTCATCCATAACTAACCTAGCATGCATACATTCATCCACAAGTAACCCTAACATACATATATGCATATAATGTAAATCAAAGGTTAGAGAATCTCACAACCGATTTCCTGGGATGACTAGAAACTTGTACTGACAAGTTTGGTGCTTACAACTTCTCTCTCCTTGGCTTCTTGCTCTTCAAAGCAAACACATCCTTGTTTTCTTCTCTTCCTCCTTGGTTTTGAGTTAATGCATCATTAACATACCTCAACCACCTCTTTTACCTCCTTTAATGGCCTAAGAACATTTATCATCAAGTATTCATGTTCATTCAAGGACCAATAAAGAGGGGGAAGCTTCTCTTGCCAAAACTATAGCCTTCCTTCACTCAAACCTCATATTTCTTGCTTCCATGGTGTAGGGCTTGAAAAAACAAAGAAGCTGCAACTTGGTTCACCCAAATCCGAGTTAAAGTGAGGGAGATATGACCATTTGAAATTGGAGCAATGAGATAGCCTGAAATGGAATCTTCGTAGGAGTGGCGTAGGCTACACCGGCGGCGCAAAGGGGGCTCAAATCTGGCCGTAGATCTCATCAAGGAGAATCTCTTAATATAGACCGTCCGATTAAAATAACGGATAGTAAATCTCAACCACAAGATTCGAATAAAATAGTCAACTAATGACGTCATGATGATGTCGGTGATGATACACTTTTGTTGTCGATCTATGATTGGTTGCTTTTGGATTTTAAGGGGGCTTGTCTCCACTCACAAAAGAAAGGCTTATCATTGTTAGATCCGAATCCTCCATGATGGCTTTAATCAGATTTCATGAGATCATTAAGATCGGAATCTTTTTATACCTTCTATACCGAAACACCACTACATGCCTTGATGAGGTGTAAGCGTGCATCAAGAATTATGCACCTAACCAATCAAATCCTACGTGCAAGCATCTATCTCGTCCATGTCAACGTAAAATCTCAGCAACCTTTGGATGGGCATCAGGCCTACGTGGTCGAATCTTGACCATCCATTCCACTTCCCTTTACTACTTTTTATTACAATCAAGCCCCTGCCTCCATATATTTCAATGCTTAAAGACCCTTGCAATTCAGGACCTTCAAAATCTTGAAATTACACAAAACCTTCAAGTTTTAAAATAAATTCTGAAAATCACCACAAAAGATGGATTTTGGTTTTGATTTTCAAACCGGCTTTACGGAAACATTTATAACTCTTTCATACGATATCCGATCGAGATGAAATGAAGTGCGTTGGAACCGTAACTGGATGCTCTACGACTTTTCAGAAGACTCAATCATCTGAATCATCCATGTAAAAGACTAAAATGCCCTTAGACCTTTCTAATAATGTATCTTTCTCATACAGAATCGGAACGCGATGAAATCAGAACCGTTGGAAATATTGTATTTTTGTCGTATTGTTACATGGAGAACACTTCCTTTAAAAAATTCATCTTCAATGTCGAAACTGCCCTCGACTGCCACAAATACCGTAACTTCTTTATACGATATCAGAATGTGACAAAATCAAATGCACTAGACTAGATAAATTACAATCTATATTTTTATGAAGAAACGATCTTTCAAAAATGTCATTTTCATTACCAAAAATACCCCCAATCGTAAATAGGTTAATTTTACCAGTTTTGACCCAGAAACCTGCACCACATACTAAGGATGTATCAAATCATTCCATGCATACCAAGTAGTTCTGTTATCTCATCGGTGACACTAGACACCATCATGTCATCATTTTCATCCATGTCACCCAAACTGGCCACATCATCATCGCCACGTGGCCGAGTTGCCAACAAGGACAACCATAAAACAACAATCTCCCCCTTTGGGGTTGTTGGCAACCACCTCATCACTAATACACTCCAAAGCTCCGATGAGTAACTCTCTCCCCCTTTGACAACAAGTACAAAGGGTGGAACCAATGGACTCCCTCTGAGTCCAATATGGGGTTAGCAACATCTAGCAACTTGCTCCCTCTCTCCCAATGCTACTAGTGCTTTGGAAGAACCACCACTCCCAGCTTCTGTCTGAGGAACTCAAACTGATCTTTGGGAAGCGGTTTAGTGAAGATATCAGCCACCTGCTCTGCTGTGGGAACAAACTCCATCCTTACTTCACCTTCCATCACCTTGTCTCTTAAGAAATGATACCGAATAGCAATGTGCTTCGTTCTAAAATGCATCATCGGGTTCTTGGAGATATTGATAGCACTAGTATTGTCACAATATAGTGGCACTGCTCTCAACCTCTACACTCAAATCCTTCAACATCTGCTTCATCCACAACACTTGTGTACAACAAGATATAGCTACAATGTATTCTGCCTCTGCAGTTGAAAGAGAGACTAACTCTTGCTTTTTACTATGCCATGCCACCAAGCTGCTCCCCAAATAGAATGCACCACCACTGGTGCTCTTCTTGTCATCTACACATCCAGCCCAATCAGCATCTGAAAAAGCTGAAAAACTAAAGCTCTTGACTTTCGGATACCATAACCCAAACTCACTAGTCCCTTTCAGATATCTGAAAATTCTCTTCCTTCTTGCCACATGTGTCTTTTTGGTCTGCTTGGAATCGGCTACCATGCACACATCTTGTAAGATGTCGGGCCTACTAGTTTCAGGATATAATAGGCTACCAATCATTGACCTATACAAGGTGTGGTCAAGCGATGGAGAGTCATCTTCCTTGCTCAACTTACACCCGGTCATCATAGGTGTACTAAGCGGCTTGCAATCCTCCATGGTGAATCTCTTTAACATCTCCCTCACATATTTGGACTTAGATATGAAGATACCTTCTTTCTTTTGACTGATCTGTAAACCCAAGAAGAATGATAGTTCACCCAACATGGACATCTCAAACTCATCTTGCATCCTCATAGCAAAATCTTTGCACAACTCATCTTTGTGACCCCCAAAGATGATATCATCTACATACACAACCACCACAAGCTGACTGCTTTCTTTAGTTCTGATGTAGAGATTACTGTCCACTAAGCCTTTCTTGAAACCCAACTTGCACAAGTAAGAGTCCAATCTTGAGTACCATGCCCTTGGAGCTTGTTTCAAACCATACAATGCCTTCTTCAATCTGCACACAAGAGTGGGGTCCTCACTCAGCTAAAACCCATCAGGCTGCTCTATATAAACCTCCTCTTCCAAGTTTCCATTTAGAAAAGCTGATTTGACATCCATCTAATAGACCTTGAACCCCTTGTACACTGACAAAGCCAAGAACATTCTGATAGCCTCAAGTCTTGCCACTAGAGCAAAAGTTTCCTCAAAATCAATGCCTTCCACTTGAGCATACCCTTTGCATACAAGTCTTGCTTTGTTCCTCACCACTTGACCATCTTCATTGAGTTTATTTCTGAAAACCCATTTAGTACCAATCACATTCTTGTCAACTGGCCTAGGGACTAGATCCCAAGTGTAATTCCTCTCTATCTGATCAAGTTCTTCATTCATGGCCTTCATCCAACTCTCATCATAGCTTGCCTCATCAACAGTTTTTGGTTCAATCTTCGAAAGAAGAGTGTATGTGTTGGTCTTCATTCTTCTAGTTTGAACACCTACAGTGGGGTCACCAATGATTAACTCATCTGTTTCCTGTTGATCAACTCTGTTGTGTCTCCTTTGCTCATCTGAATCTACCTCAGCCTGTTCAACATCAATCTCATTTTTTGCTTTTGGGTTTACTATCAACCAGGTCATTCTCATCATCAAGATCTTCAAATTCTAGAAGTTCATTTCCTGAGCCTGAAGGAATATCCATTTTTTCATCAACTGTGACATCAACACTCTCTACAATTTTTCCAAGTCTGTTGTTATAGCATCTATAGGCCTTAATTGAAGTAGAATAACCTAAAAATATACCCTCATTAGCCCTATCATCAAACTTACCCAAATCTTGGGTTGTGTTCTTGATATAACACTTGCTACCAAAGACCTTGAAGTGTCTTGTTGTAGCCCTTCTTCCAAACCAGATTTCATATGGAGTCTTTCTTTCATGAGGTCTCAACATACATCTGTTATGGATGTATACTGTAGTTAGAATTGCCTCCTTCCAGAACTTTTTACCCATGTCATTCTCGCCAACATTGTTCTAACCATGTCTTTCTTGTTCTATTCTTTCTCTCGCAACACCATTACATTGGGGTGTTCTTGGAGCTGAAGTTTGTTTCACGATACCATGCTCATAGCAGTATTCTTCAAAATCATCCCAACTATACTCACCTCCTCTGCGGATCTCGGACACTTTATCTTCTTCACTGCGATTCTCAACTTGCTTCTTAAAGATCTTAAATCTTTCTAAAGCCTCGACTTATGTTTCAAGAACATCACCCACACCATTCTTGAATGATCATCAACAAACAACATGATGTATCTCTCTCTGAGGTGTTAGGTGTCCTCATAGGACCACATAGGTGCATGTGAATCAAGCGCAATGGAGGCTGGAATAATACTCCTTAGACTTGTAGGAGATTCGGTTTGCTTTTCCTTTTGACAAGATGCACATATAGGATTGGAGAGCTTCTTCAACTCAGGGAACATCTCTCCTGCCTTCTTGAAGAAATCTTGGCAAGGTTCTTGAAACCAATATGCCCAAGTCTTACGTGCCACAACCATGTCTCCTCATCTATGCTGACCATGCAAGAATCTTTCTCTAACTCTGTCAAGGTGTACAAGTTCCCTAAAGTTCTCTGTCCAGTAACTACAACTTTTCCACTGCTTGATCTTCTTATCTCACACCCTTTACTAGTGAAAGTTACTTCATGCCCTTTGTCAAAAAATTTACTGATGTTGAGAAGATTGTGTTTGAGCCCTTCAACATACAAGACATCAAGGGATTTCACCTTCCCATAGTTCAAACTTATGGACCCCTTCCCTGTAATTCTGGCACCATTATTATTGCCAAACTTCACGGATCCACCTTCAAAGTCATGTAATTGTTCAAACCTTTCCTTATCTCCTATCATGTGACTTGAGCAACCACTATCAAGAATCCATGGGTAGAGTCTCCTTGAGCCTTAAAAGCTCTATGAATAACAAATGCTGTTGCATCTTCTTCATCTTCTACTCTCTCTCTCTGAACCCAAACTTTCTTGACAGATTTAGATTTCTTTGCTTTCTTCTATCTTGAGAACTGTCTCTCCATCTCATCATCTTCTGTGTTTCTGAAAACTCTCTGCTTACCTCTGTTCTCCTGTCTTTGTGGGGGAAACACAGTTCTACAATTCCTTGCAATATGTCCAAAGTTGTTGCATCTGTAACATTCAACTATTTTCTCCATAAGGGGTGCAAAAGGATTTCTGTCCATATAACTCCTTGGACCAATGTTGAACTTGTAATCTGAGATCTTGTGTCCAAAAGTGTTGCATTTGTAACAATAACCTTGAAAGGTGTGCCTCTGCATCATAGGTTTCATCTGCCATCTGTAAGAACACTGAAGTTGTCAAATGCTCTAGGCCTCTGTTGAGGACCTTGACTGTATCCATAGTTCTCTGCTCTCCTGCTTGGCCTTGCCAACTGTGGTTGTCTAGCATGGTTAGTCTTATGGAATATAGATAGATTTCCTCTTCTAGTTAGACCAGTTTGCACTTTATCTTTTTGTACTGCTCTCTTGACATTGCCAGCAGTAGTAACATGTGCCTTTCCTCTTTGAGCATTCCTATCATTGACTTTGATAGGATTATGTACTGTGCCCTTACCATTTGCCTTGGTATTTTTGGAAGACTCCCCAATAAATCCAAGCCCAAATTTGATGTGTGTCGATCTTTGAGCATTGATAATATCATTAAGCTTCTTACTGCTAGGATGCTCTTTTAGAGTAGAGTCATCTTCAACATCTTCATTTTCTAAGTCTTCTCTTTCAATCTCAGTTCTCCTATATTCTTCAACCTTAGCCTTTAATAAGGCTAGCTCATCTGCATAACCATCAAATTGTGCAAGAATCTCATATTGCTCCTCTAGTTGTGCTTTCAAAGCCACTTTCTCTAACTCAAGAGTGTTGCAATCAATGGTTTTCTGTGAGAGTTGATACTCAAGATCATCTAAGGTCTTCCTTGACTTATTGGCTTGATCTCTCAACTCAATAACTATTTGTTCTTGCCCCTTAAGGTCTTGAGTGACCTTTTTCACTTTCTTCCTTTCTCTTTTAAGCTCTCTAAGGGCAACTGTAAGTTCAGCCTCTAGATGTGATTTTTCATCTTCCTCTTCTTCTTCTGTAGAATCTTCCTTGCTAGAAGAATCTTCTTTGTTTTCTTCCATATCTATTGAGATCATGAACATAGCCTCATCATCTTCATCATTAGATGATTCTTCAGACTCTTCATCAGATGTATCACTACATTTCTTAGAAACCAAACTTTTCTTCTTGTCCTTGCCTTTCTTGTATCTGTTTGAGAAGAATTTCTTCTTTCCCTTGTAATGACTTTTCTTTTCACTTTCATCTTCATCACTTTCTATTTTTCCTTGGTTAGGACACTTGGCTGCAAAATGTCCAACCCTTCCACAGTTGAAACATTTGAAAGGCAACTTGTCCTTATATTTTCCTGTTCCCTTTTTCAACTTTCTGGTGAAATGAGTTGTAACCTCATCTTCACTCTCATCAGTATCCTCCACAGACTGCTTCTTCTTCTCATTAATTTTCAATTTTTTCATTGCCTTGAAAGCAGCTTGTTTGTCAGTGGACTTGCCCTTTTTCCATCTTATTTCAAGACCTGTGAAAGTGCCATGCACTTGATCAAAAGTAATAGTGTCTAGGTCCTTTACCTCTTCAATAGCTGACACCTTGGAGTCATACTTGGGCAATAAAGATCTCAGGATTTTCTGACAAACAACTAAATCCTTTAGATTGGCTCCCAGACCCCTAATAGAGTTGACCACTTTATTTACCCTAGTCATATAGGTGTCAATATTCTCTCCCTCTTGCATTAGTAGACTTTCAAACTGGCCTCTGAAGGTCTGAAGCTTTGCTTTCCTTATCTTTTCATCTCCTTCATAAATGCTCTTCAGTCTTCCCCAGATATCCTTGGCTGAGTCACAATCCATTACCTTAGCCATCACACTCTTATCCAATGCTGAGAATATTGCATTCACAACCTTTTGATTGTAACAATAAGCCTTTTTAGCTTCATTGTCAACTGGACCTCCTTGAGGTTCCTTGTACCCAATCAAAACTGATGCCCAAACATCATAACCTAGTGAACCTAGGTACGACTGCATTCTCCTCTTCCACAAGATAAAATCAAATCCATCAAACTTTGGTGCATGTCGAATGGCCTTCACCTGTCATATTGTCATTGCCACTGCCTTTAGATCACTTAGCTGTTGATCAAACTGTCACTGAGTATTGGCTCTGATACCAATTGTTGTAACCCGGTAGTCACTGAGAGGGGGGTGAATCAGTGAGTCAATTTGATCCCCAAAAACATGTCTGATGTCTGGCCAAGAAAAATCTGATATACCTGTCCCTGTTTGCACACAGTCGTATGCACACTCAACCTCTCATAGGCACTTCCAAGTGTGCACATCCATTCCACATTCTACGTACTTCAATATAAAATACAAACAACAAGCACCCACAACACAGGGTTTTTACGAGGTTCGACAATTTGCCTATATCCCCGAAGTAGTGCCTGTAAAGGCTTCGTACCTACTCAATACATTACTTTTGACTGCACCCATAGTCGGGAGCACCCACACCCAATTTTCTCAAGCCAAAGTTGAGATGACACTTATAGTGCCGGTACAATGTGTAGCACCCATTCCCTCCCGGTGCTTAGCACCCACTAAGCACTCAATAAATAATACAGTAAATTTGGGCTTATATCAATGCCCTACAATCAAGCTCTGCCTAGCATATACATCCACAACTAGCTAGTATGCTTACAGTTCATCCATAACTAACCTAGTATGTATACATTCATCCACAACTAACCCTAACATACATATATCCATATAATGTAAATCAAAGGTTAGAGAATCTCACAACCGATTTCCTGGGATGACTGGAAACTTGTACTGACAAGTTTGGTGCTTACACATTCTCTCTCCTTGGCTTCTTGCTCTTCAAAGCAAATACATCCTTGTTTTCTTCTCTTCCTCCTTGGTTTTGAGTTAATGCATCATTAACATATCTCAACCACCTCTTTTACCTCCTTTAATGGCCTAAGAACATTTATCATCAAGTATTCATGTTCATTCAAGGACCAACAAAGAGGGGGAAGCTTCTCTTACCAAAATCGTAGCCTTTCTTCACTAAAACCTCATATTTTTTATTCTATGGTGTAGGGCTTGGAAAAACGAAGAAGCTACAACTTGGTTCACCCAAATCTGAGTTAAAATGAGGGAGATATGACCATTTGAAGTTGGAGCAATGAGATAGCCTGAAATGGAATCTTTGTAGGAGTGGCGTAGGCTACACGGCTTGGCACAAGAAGCAAATCGGCGTAGATCTCATCAAGGAGAATCTCTTAATATAGACCGTCCGATTAAAATAACGAATAGTAAATCTCAACCACAAGATTCGAATAAAATAGTCAACTAATGACGTCATGATGACGTCAGAGGTCAGCATGCACTTTTTATTGTCGATCTATGATTGGTTGCTTTTTCGGATTTTAAGAGAGCTTGTCTCCCACTCACAAAAGAGAAAGGCTTATCGACAGTTGGATCCGAATCCTCCATGATGGCTTTAATCAGATTTCATGAGATCATTAAGATCGGAATCTTTTTTATACCTTCTATACACGCGCGAAACACCACAACATGCCTTGATAAGGTGTACGCCAGTGCATCAAGAATTATGCATCTAGCCAATCAAATCCTACATGCAAACATCTATCTCGTCCATGTCAGCGCAAAATCTCAGCAGCCTTTGGATGGGCATCATGCCTACGTGGTCGAATCTTGACCATCCATTTCACTTTTCTTTACTCCTCTTTATTACAATCAAGCCCTGCCTTCATATATTTCAGTGCTTAAAGACCCCTTGCAACTCAGACCTTCAAAATCTTAAAATTACACAAAAGCCCTTCAAATTTCAAAAATAAATTCTGAAAAATCCACCCAACACCGAGAGCAACTGATGGATTTTCGGTTTGGATTTTCAAACCGGCTTTACGGAAACACTTATAACTTTTTCATATAATATCCAATCGAGATGAAACGAAGTGCATTGGAACCGTAACTGGATGCTCTACGACTTTTCAGAAGACTCAATCATCTGAATCATCAACGTAAATAGACCAAAATGCCCCTATACCTTTCCAATGATGTATCTTTCTCATACGGAATCGGAATGCAATGAAATCAGAACTATTGGAAAGATTGTATTTTTGTCGTATTGTTACATGGAGAACACTTCCTTTAAAAAATTCATCTTCAATGCCAAGACTGCCCTCGACTGCCACAAATGCCGTAACTTCTTCATATGGTATCGGAATGCGACAAAATCAAATGCACTGGACTAGATAAATTACAATCTATATTTTTTTATGAAGAAACAATCTTCAAAAATATCATTTTCATTACCAAAAATACCCCTGATTGTAAATAGGCCAATTTTGCCAGTTTTGACCCAGAAACCCACACCACATACTAAGGATGTATCAAACCATTCCATGCATACCAAGTAGTTCTGTTATCTCATCGGTGACACTAGACACCATCATGTCATCATTTTCATCCATGTCACCCAAACTGGCCACATCATCATCGCCATGTGGCCAAGTTGCCAACAAGGACAACCATAAAACAACACATGTAAAGTATTGTCCCTTGAGATAACATTGTTGGAATGTGAGTTGATGGTACATCGATCTTTCTCCACATCACTCCATGTAAGATCAAACACGGTCACTTTTATAACATCTTGATTAGTATTTGAAGAGAGCAGTTGTAGTATAGAGTTGTCATCTCCCAATATCAACTCTTCATTGTTTGGGAGTGTAGACTTCATTTTGAATGTCACATTATAACCAATTTGGACATGATCTACCACAGTGCTATAGACATCATGTCACACCCCGTTCACACAGAATCGGGCCAGTGATCGGGTTAACACTGATTAACCCAAACCTGCCAGGATCATCTGATACAGTATTCCACCACAGCATATACACCTTAAGAAAAGAGCTTATCAGTTCAGCGGAAGACTTGGTTTACTTGTGAATATTCCCATAATACTTGATACCCGAATTGTGATACAATAGTTAAATACATGTGGGCCCGAAGGCATGATATTTACACAATAAGAGTACAATTCTCATATCAAGTACATAAAAGAAATCATCAAAAATCAGAGTATACAGCTCGCTCGGTATCAGAAGTAGGGCTCAACTCGGTATCTGGAGGTAGAGCTCAGCCCGGTATCAAAGGTTGAGCCAGCTCGGAATCAAAAGGTAGAGCTCAGTCGGCATCAAAGTGGAGCTCAGCTCGACCTCAGAACTGCGGTCCCGCAGCACAACTCTCGCACGAGCAATCAGTACCGTGCTCTAACTCCTCAGGGGCCCACCAGTCCTCTTCATGGAACTCAACCATGGGACCCACCCCGTGCTCTTCAGATGGATGACCTGTAAAATCATCTAAAAGAGGTGCACACATGGGATGAGCTCACTAGCTCAGTAAGTGGAAAGATGGACCACACAGCAGTCCACACAACAATCACAACCATATGCACTATATGCTATGCAATACATTTTAAAGCACATCCACCTAAGCAACATTACTAAGTCTTTGGTTTAGTGCTACTACAACCACAGTGCGCGTATACTCTGGGTACGAGCCGCGAACTCCATCGCGATAAGCCCATAGGGCTGTCGGAGAAGGCCCACCGTGAGTACTTGAAAAAATAAAACATGCCGACCACTGGCTCTCAACATAAAATAAATGACAGAAATTAAAGGTGCTGACTCCAACAATTTAAAAGTTGTACGATTGGCCCTCTTGAATATACCACCGGGGTTGCCGACTGTCCTATTGACTAGCCGGGCGTAATGTCTAACCGCCACAAGGACCGACAACCGACACGCTTCCCCCAAATGGTAATCCAACACCTTAACCCCTACTGGGAAGGGTCATAGCATGGGTAGATGATAATCCTAAACTGCATGCTCCTATATGACAATAGTGCGATTGCATAGTGCCATCACGTCCCATACCACGGGCCACCAATGCACTCGTTTTCAAGCTGACTATGGCATCTAGTCTATTAATGCATCATACACAATGATGTCAACATTCATCACAGAAGCATATTATCACTTGGCATTTAGAAAATAAACACAACACCCATGCATAACCATGTGAGGATGACTAATCTACATAGCATTTTCATGATGGCATGACTAGACTAGATACAATTAAATGAATGCCAAACAATGCCTTGAAACAAGGCCAAACATCCTCTCCCCACTTACCTGTAGTGTACAAGGATTTATGCTCGGTACGGGTGAGATCCGGTGTGGGAAGCGTAGGATTTAGTGAACCTATCATGAGTGAGTGGGGTTAGTACTTCACTACTTTGGAATCAAGATTAACACGATCCAATGACAAGATCATGTTTAGAATCCTAAAAGAAGGTCACACGTCCGATTCGGGTCCAATCGGACGCAAGAATCACATTTGAGCCTCTCGGTGGGTCGACACTCACGTCCGACTCCACCGACCGGATCCGACGGGTAGGTCGGCTCACCGGTTGGCCCGTCGATCTGGCCCATCGATTGGGCCCGAGGCCCTACTAAGACCGGCGGGTAGGGTGGCCCGTCGGTCAGCCCACCGGTCTGGCCCGTCGGTTGTGCCCGAGGGCCCGCCTCTCGAGTGCCTCAGGGCGATGGCCAGTGGCCCACGATCTTGGCGAAACCGCTATTTCTTCCCAACTTCCCTCAACCTTTGGGGATTCAAATGGGGCTTTTCCAAACCCATTCTTCACACATTCAAGGTCTTATAGGATGGTTCTAACCTAGATCTATGTTAGATTTAAGGAATGGGAAGCCATCTTACCTTCTTTGCTCAAGAACACCTTCAAAACCCCAAAATCACTTCAAATCCATAATGCTTCTCCAACCTTGTAAATACTTCTTCAAATCCTTCAAGATCAACACCTAAATCATCTATTAAACCTTAGATTCATCATTTCAAGGGGGATTTACAAGATCTCAAGAAACCCTACCCAAATCAAGGGTTTTACTTGGTTATGGTGAAAGTTTAAGTAATCCAACCTTTGCTCACCTCTAAACGTAGATCTAGTGTTGGAGATCACTCTTCCAGCGTCGGAATGAGAAGATCAAGCCTCGGCGCCGTTGACATCCATCTCTTCTTCCTCTTCCTTCTCTTCTCCTCTTCTTTCCTTTCTTTTCTCTCTCCTCTTCACTCTTCTCACCAACGTCCGAGTGTCATAAATGAGAAAAGAAAAGAAAATCATAAATGATATATATATTTCTTAAATAACTAAGTAATTCACATGAGTGGGTCACTCAGGTGGGTGGATGCGCCCACCTGAGGCCCAAAACTTGGCCAACAAGTGAGATTTTGACTGAATTCTGCCCTCAGCACGAATCTCACTCTTGGCAGAAGATGAATTATACGTATGCGCCTTAATATACGGCTACGTACCTGCTTTATCCATACATGGCCCTATGATAGGTGCATGTACACGGCTTGGGTACACCGCCTCTTCCGCATCGCTCGGACTTGTCGGGCCAGCCGGTGTTTAAGGTCACCCTTGCCATCATAGTCCATAAGGAACCCGCTCTAACTCTCTCCGGTTCGGGTCCTACATGGTTAAACCGGGTCAACCGTGTAATCAGATCGGGTTTTAAGAAGTAGGGTATTACACATCACATAGCAACTCTATATAACTATATCTTTCTGGGTCTATAATCTTCTCCGCATATCTCTCCCGCCAGTTAAACAGAACACTACACCACAATTCCATCACTACATAACAAAGAAATAAAAATAACAAGAGGTGATAATGGGGGATAATTTTAAACTTTATGTAATTCAGAATCACTACATGTACAATTACTCATGAGGTTGAAATTAAAGTATAAAAATATTAAGAAGAAAAAACTCTTATCAATGATTATTAAGCCACAGATTCTATTCAATTTTTCTTCCACTTTTGATGAATCCCATTATAATTAAAAGTCTCCTTCCAAAAACTACAGAACCTCAGAAGAGAAAAAAAAAACCCGAAAATTCAATTCAATCTTCTTCCACTTTTGATGAATCCCATTATAATTGAAAGTCTCCTTCCAAAAACTACACAACATCAGAAAGAAAACAAAACCAAAAAATAAAAAATAAAAAAATGAAACAATCTCTCGCTCAAAGGTCCCATCTCAGAGAGTAAGAGAATCCATTTAAAATCGGAGAAACCCTAAAGAGCAAATCAAATAAAAAAGAACACTTGCAAATCTCAGTAAAAAAAAATGCAATAATATGCACAGTTGAATCGAAAACAGGGTATATTGAAGATATGCATTTTCCTTTTTCACTATATTCCCTAAATTTGAAGATACACATGTTCCTCTTACCAATTCAGAGGGAAATCGCAACAAGGACATAGTCGATCTAACCTTCCATGAGGTTCACGAAGATGCCGTCATCGTCTAGAGGTTCCGTCGACTTCGCAAGGATTCCGTCACTTCTAACGTCTTAGGTATGAACCGAGATTCCGTCGCTTCTCACACAGTCGATCGAACCTTCTGTGCATACGAAGATGATGAATTGAAAGATGGAAAAGGCTTGGATGAAGACAGAAGATGAGATTGAAAGAGGGAAAGAGCTTGGATGAACACCTCATTGTAGTTAGGGCTTAGCAGAGACGGTTTTGGATGAAAGAGATGATGAGAGAATTTTCCCCTTTCAAACTCATTTTAAGTGAAGGGTATTTCGATCACTTCACTCTATTCTGGGGGTATATTAGGTATAAAAAAAATGACCTCACCATATAACGGATCCAAACTCACGGTCTCTAATGGATTGGACTCAAATGTAAGAATGTTTTATGCTTCAAGGGAGGGGGCGTAATTCGCTCAAACCCTTGGATCCATGCATAATTTCGGCAAACTATAGGGAGGGGATGTAATTTTGCCTTACCTAAATGTTTGCATCCAAATTTCAAAGCAAGCACTTCACCAGAAAAATAAATAAATAAATAAATAAAATTCAAAGCAAGCATAACAACCAAATTTCAAAGCAATCATTTTTCGAAGTACCAAGATACAATAGTTGAGTATTTAAACAAAAATTAAATTGAAATAAACACAATAAAATAGCTGAACATTATATTTAGGTTGTGTTTGGTATCATTTTAGAAAAATATTTTTGGAGTTTTTTCGTTCTATTGGAACAAAAAAATGGAATAAAGTGTTTGGTGCATTTGTGGTGTGTTTCATTTTTTTTTTTTTGAAAAAAAGAAGGTAAAACAAGAATTGACGGAACGACAAAAGGTAGTTCTGTCGTTCCTATTTCGTTAAAAAAAAACGATAATTTGACACAGAAATTGAAATTTTTATTTTTTACATGAAACGTCATTTCTGAAACAGAGACATTACCAAACGCAGTTTCAACTCCTTCCTAAGGGTGTCAATTTGTAGTCGAAACCAAATATTACATCTAAAATCAAGCTGAATTAATTGGACTAAACTGAATAAATTCAGATAAAACCGATTTGAGTATTTGATTATTCATTTTGATTTGGTTTGATTTGGTTTCATTTTAAGAACAGTCGGTTCTAACCAAAACCGAACCAAATACTTCAAATTTCAAAACCGTCATTTACGTACCTATTATTTAAAATCGTTGTCTTTTCCAATCAAATTCATTTTAAAATCGTTGTCTTTTCCAATCAAATTCATTCTTCCTTTATTATATTAAAATATTAGTGGGAGGAGGAGTAATTGTACCCGTTATGGCAATTCATTAAAATATATCAACTGAAAATTAAGAGAAACGAAAAGACGCTATTAGATTTTGGGAGTTGGAAACCGAATAGGAACCGAATCCAAATGAAACTGATCGATTCGATTAAGGTATCAAATGTTTGATTCCCAGTTTGATTACAATTCATATTATCATCCATTTGAATCGAACTTAAATCGAATCGAAACCAAGCTGATTGACACACTTACCCTTGCCCAAATTTTTTTTTATGGGAGAGTAAGAGAGAAACTAGGTGTTGGAACTTCCAATATAAAGTAAAAATAAAAATTCATATAAATGTGTCGGGCTGGTCAAGTACATATAAACCATCTACCAGAATACTAGAACCAATCACAACAGAATGTCAAAACAAAAAGAAACCACTTTAATTGAAATTAACACATAATCCATCCATAACAAGTTTTGAAATTGAAATAAGGCTCCTCCTCATAGAGGGAATGTAACCTACATCCTTTAAATCTATATAACCTCCACTACTACTTGAGCTCCATTCCCCATGAACACACTCACTTTGTCCTTGCTTGGTACCCTCCAGCTCAGAAACCCCTGCAAGGAATTAGTGGCGTGAATAGATGAAGTTGAATCCAACCATCAAGAGTCTATTGGTGCATTAAAAAAACAAGACTCAAAGCAAACCATATACATGTTCATACCAGAGTTCTCTAAATAGGCCTTCCTCTTGAAGTAGTCCTTCTTCATGTGACCCTTTGCTTTACACAAAAAAATATTCAATGCCACTCAAGTCTTTCTGTACAACAGCTTGCTATCCTTTCCCTGCTTGAAAGTTCTTATTTTCTTGTATGGGGTGAACTTCCCCTTCTTTGAGAACCTTCTATGATTTCTAACTGGACCAACAGATGATGTCCCCTTGCTCTAAGTGAGGTTAGCACTCTCATCCTTGGTCCTATGTAAGGTACATTCCTGAATACCACATCAATCAGCTCATCTATGCCCCACTTATCCTTCAGTACATTGTAAGTAGTCTTGAGGTGCTTGTAAGATTCTGGTAGGGAGTTGAGGGCTATGGTCACCAGGAAATCATATCACAGTTGATTCCCACCTATGATCTTGTTTCCCAGTGATACTAAACACGAATGTGGTCCCTAGCATTGCCAACCCCGTCAAACTTAGATATAGTAAGACTACTCATCAGATCAATAGCTTGAGATTTTTGGAACAGTCAAAACTGCACTTTTTATAATTGCTAGTGCTTTCCTGTTTGCAGTGTCTCACTTCTCATGCTCAGTCTTGTGGGCAGATGTGCTAGATGCATACTGTGCAATTGGTTTGGGTACCCTAGTACAAAGATCTAGGTCCCTAAGGCACATGTAAACTTCTAAGTCATCCAACCACTTCTTATAGTTGTCACCAATTAATTTTGGGGTTTCCTGAAGTGTAAAGCTAGTAGACATCATGTTTAATGATTCAGTGAAAATTTTAAGATTCATCACAATTCTTGCATTACAATCCATGCAAGTATATAAATATTTGGGTATACATTAGTCAAAATCAGCACTAATGCTACATCCCTAACCATCAAACATACACAAGTGTCAATCGAAACTACATTCCTAACATTTGGATCTGAAATGCATTGGTCCATTTATATCTTTGCAATCACTGCATGTTATATTGTCACTTTGAAGATATTGTCACCTTTGGATGGACATTCACTTCTAGGCTAAAGTATTCCCAAAACTTTGTGCATTCTTAACTTACTTAGACAATGTCACCCGTGGGTGATCCTAATCGACTTCGTTGTCCCATTATGAGTCTTTGAGTTATACAACCATTATAGTAATACTGATTCTTACCACTTTGATGAATTTAAAACAGTGCCATTGTGATGGTGCATAATCCGAATATGACAAACAATTTATGTGGGATATATGTTCCATGTAAATTTAATATAAATACACCCATAAAACATAATCAATTCATAATCATGTCCATTAGCATTCATTTAATCTAAAATAATTTTGGGTCTAACCCAATTTGTTACTAGTACATTAGGGAGCAAAAATAAACAGTCTATGATTCCCTATGTATGAAAATTAGCAAAACTAGACTTAAACAGACACTAAACATATTGATATTGTATATCAAATTAAAGATCACGGAAAAAAGAATCCAACGCAAAAAATCGCATCCAAAAGTTTGTCCATACGAGCCCATACAATCAATTTGAAGTATGCTACCAGAAAACCTAGTCAAGTTGGATCGACCCACCTGAATTGGTCCGACCAAATCTGATTGGGTTGAATCGGTCCAGCCTGATTGATCGGTTCATGACTTTTTCTCTGGGTTTTCGGATCGGATCATGGGTCTAGAGTCAAACCCAATCAAATCGAGTCGAACCAAATCAACCCGATCCAACCCAAAAACCCTACCGGGTTGACTAGGCAATGACCCATCACCAAATAGATCCGGCCGTGAGTCTCATTCGCACTTTTCAACGTTGCTCAGAGTCATTTTTGGTGGTATGTCACCCATCGTTGTGACCGTCTTGGTCCCGTTTACCTTCGTGTGCAAAAATCTTTAGATTTTGATCGTGAAAACCCCTAGCAGCATCGTTGAAACCCCTCCCAAAAACCCTTATTTTACCAAAAAAACTTGATTTCTAGGGTTCTAAGACCAAGAATGGTGGCTTTGATATCACTTGTTGGGGAAATTAACTGGAGAATCTCCCTCCTTAGTGCTTAGAACACTGATACATATTTGAAAGAAGTTACAAAGACTTACATGGAGCATACCATTAACATGGGGCATTCAATGGGACTGGAAAAGTACCTGTAATGGTGGTTGAGAAACCTCCATGAGTAAAGCTTGTCATTGATCATGAACCTTTATCCCACGAACTTAAAAATTGGTCCCATGAACAAAATCTGGTCCTCTAGGGTCTTCTGTAGTCTCCCACTAGGATCCTCACTACAACTCTGTGAGTGAATTGTGTTCTTATGTAGTGGTGACTGTAAGGACCATATAGACTATACATAGTATTCTTCCCAACCACAACCTACTCCCACAATAGGTGAGCTAGGCCTATCTCCTTAAATATGCTTAACCACTATAGCCCAATGGGTGACCCATATTAGTGTGGCCCAAAACCCAACAAGAGAAACCTTGCACTCTAGAGTCTTCAATATGCAAAGATCAATGTGGGTCCTGTATTGACCTATCTAGGTTGTCAACCATATAGTCTGATTAACTGGGAGAAAGTGAAATGTCAAGACATCATCTAGCGGGGCTGTGTACAAATTGATAGAAAAGAATGTTAATTTTTAAGCTCTGACTGTATGGAAAAAATAGCTACAAAGGTTTATCACACAGTACAACCAAATCATAAAAAATAGTTTTTTTAATAAATTTCTAGTAATCCTGTCATTGTAATCAAAAAATGGGCAAAAGAAATTCATTGTATTATCTAAAATCAGTTGAACAACTTTCTCTGACCCAACCCTTTCTATTACAGGCTCAAGTATATCTTTAAGAAATAATCCAGTCTTGGAAACATCAGAATACTCAAAAGAATTGAGAAAAACAGCCCCCTTAGGTGAGTATCCAATAATATTAATGAATATAAATTCCTTAATATCAGTCCACATGTTAGACATAATGGTGCATCTTATAATAGACCATGACTCCATAACTGAAGCAACATATTCTTCAACACTTTTTTTTTTTTTTTTGCATTTTGGCACTAGTTTGGTCCTCAATGTAGAATAGGAAGGTACTGAATAATTTGGACCACAACAACAAATATAATGTGCCATCTGAATCCAACTTGGGGTTTGAATAATATTAAATGTAAGATTTCTCACAAATTAATCAAATTGGTCAAAGTTCAACCCAACACCCGTCTTCCCTGACCTCCAAATTGAAGCTAGAGGAACTGCTCCTCAGGCTTCCTACCAAAGTGGCATTATCTATGAGTGGAACATAGATGGTTTGTCTGAACATAATCTCATGAACAAACTCCAAGAAACGACCATGGTTAGCAACGCACATCGTATCAAAAATACACCTGATAGTGTTGTAGCGACTTTGCGAAGAGTATAAGACCACGATTGTGCCCAAGTTATGTTGGAAATACCATCTTAAAACTTAGATCTAGAAAGATTTCCCTAGAACAAAATATCTCAAATCATGAATCGTCTACCCGCTCCATGTCGATGAGATCGGCAAGCGACGCGAGCACAAGTTCTAATGTGCTCAATTATGATGAAAAACCACAAGAATAGACCGACAACTTCAATCATGGAATATGCCAAAAATCTCAAGAAATGATATCTATGATTGAGATTGGTTTGGTCTCGAGACTGTCAAAACTGTCGAACAAACCATTAACTTCACTCAAACACAAGAAATTCAATTTTTTGATCCAAATACTTTACAAGAATTATACAAAGATCAAAATTTAATTATGTCCATATTGGATTAGTCCAAGTGGCCATCAAACCACTTCACCGAGAAGGACTCAACACCTCTATGTTGTTAGCCCTTCGTGATCAAAGATTTCTTGAGTTCAATGATTCCCTTCTGGGAGCCATTGAAACAAGCCTTTGTTATGGACCCATCCATTTCTATGTTTACCCAAATATGTCTATAGCCCTAGAAGACCCAAACATCTTACATTCACTCAAACTCAACCTCAAAACTCATGGATACAAACTGATGCATGGAACCATCCCAATCTCCATCATCCACCGTATCAAATACAAAGCTATGAAATCAGTCCAACCTCGCGCCCGTAGGACTTCTCCTAAGGGACAAACCCTTTACCTTGAAACTGATTGCATTCAGGGTCAAATTATCTACCCAAAATAGTGTCAGTGGAAAGATATCACTTTCCCTGAGGAATGACAGCTGCAAACAACTGTAATTCCCCCTCAAGTTTCGAATACTAGTATCTACTCAATCTCCCAAGATTCTGACGGACTAGTTTCTATTAGATTTAACCGACAAATAACCCTTCCTGTTTACCAAAGTTCTAGAAGGTCATGCTCTGATGCATCAACCTCCTCAGACATAGGTACATGGATTCACCAAACTAGGACACCTCCTCTTCTCTCAAACCTTGCTAGTGTTCAATCTAGCCAAAATATTGTGCATGGAACTTACAAAACCACTTCCACAGTTCCTGAGTCAAACCCTTCTGAGGCTCCTGATCAGCAGTCTCCTACTCACTTTGAGGTCACTCCACCTCCCCGTGACTCAATTAACCCTGGAGTTCACATGATTCAACTTGCTACGAATTACCAAATTGACAAACCATTACTTCGAAATGATTTTGAGTCTCCCAAAAACAAACAAAAGCGTGAATGGTTTTTAGCAACCTTTAATTTAGAACAACAAGCACAAATTCGAACTAACTGGTATAATTTTATGACAAATCTTAGAACAAATGTTTTCTTTTTTACATATTTTGATATTTATGCCCAAGATAACAATATCCCCTTATCCTTGGCATAACTAGATATGCACTCAAACTACTTCCCACAAATCTTAGACCCTGTGTGCCGGTCCAACAACGACTGCTATCCATCCCCGGTGGAAAGCATCAAATATAACTACAAGAATAATGAAATAACTGCCTCTCCATTCAAAGTCTCTGAACGAGAGGATCCAAATAGAAGGCAAATTGAACAATTAAACTTTGCAAATCTAAGTCTTCAAACTATAGGTAATCAACTATCTAGAGTTGAAAACCTTGTCCAACCTAAACCAATAGCCTCTTCGTCTATGACACCGGCTCCGATTCCAACTTCTGTTCCTCTTTTCAAACCATATAATATTCCCCAAAAACATCAAAATGCTCTTAATAAAGCATTTGTTCTAGACCAAATTAATCAACGTCTTACTATTCTAAACGCTACTGAAGTACATTTAAAAACAAATGATCCACAAACACCAGTTCAAAACCAGCCCTCTTGAACCTTCGATGACTCTAATAATAGAGGTGTTCGCAACATTATAGGATGTTCTTCGGATTCTTCCTCTAGTTCTGAAGAAGATTTCCCACAAATTAATCAAATTGGTCAAAGTTCAACCCAACACCCAATCTTCCCTGACCTCCAAATTGAAGCTAGAGGAACTGCTCCTCAGGCTTCCTACCAAAGTGACATTATCTATGAGTGGAACATAGATGGTTTGTCTGGACATAATCTCATGAACAAACTCCAAGAAATGACCATGGTTAGCAACGCACATCTTATCAAAAATACACCTGATAGTGCTGTAGCGACCTTGCTTGTTTCTGGCTTTACTGGCCAACTCAAAGGTTGGTGGGATTATGTCCTGACCGATGTCTAAAAAACTAAAATCCTTATGGCTGTCCAAATTACACCCAAAGGGGTTCCCCTTCTTGATGATGAAGGTATTCCTATAGAAGATGCTGTTAATACCCTTATTTTCAGCATTGCCAATTATTTTTTAGGAAATCCTTCTCGTCTCAAAGACAGAACAACCGAACAATTATCAAATCTTCGATGTAAAAAATTATATGATTTCAAATGGTACAAAGACACTTTTCTAACCAAAGTCTTGACTAGACCAGATGCAAACATTCCTTGTTGGAAAGAAAAATTTCTTACAGGGTTACCAACTTTGTTTTCTGAAAAAATCAAACAACGACTTAGGAAAGAAAATGATGGGATCATTCCCTATGATCAAATGTCCTATGGCCAAATCATTAGTCTAATTCATGAAGAAGGCCTCGCCCTCTGCACTGATATTAGACTAAAGAAACAAATTCATAAAGAAAACAAATTTTACAAACGTGAATTAGGAGGGTTTTGCGAACAATTTGGCTTTCCTCCACTTAAACCCCCAACAAAACATAAACACAAGTCTTCCCGCAAATACTATAAAAACTTTCACAAATCTAAGAAATATGTGTCCCACAGACCATTCACAACCTCTGAGTTTTACTATAAAACTCCTCAAAAACCTAAGTATAACAAATACAGGAAGCCTTTCAAGGCACCTAAAAATTTCAAAGATCCAAAACTTGACAAATCCTCTCAAGGATATTTTCGATGTGGTAAACCTGGCCATATCGCCAAATTTTGTAGAGTCTCAAATAAAATCAATTCTTTACAAATGTCCGAGCAAGATAAAACCCAAATTCTTGCCCTATTTCAAGAAACCTCTTCTTCCTCCTCTGAAGATAAAAATTACAAACTTAATCAAATTCAAGCTTCTGAGCATACTTCTTCCAGTTCTTCTAATAATGAGAATTTTCAAGCATGTACTTGTGATTCATGCATTATTGGTCTCAGCTGTGAAGATTGTGTTCCCAAATCTGTCCGGATGCTCCGTGCATCACCAAACTCAAATATATTTGATTACATTGATAATTTGACAGATCCTGAACATAAAAGGCCTATCTTGAACATCTCAAAAATAATGTTGCTACTCAAAATTCTCCCCAACCATACAATTTTCATCAAATTATGAGAAAATTAGACAATATATCAAAACCCCCAATTCCCGACCATTCTGGCCGAATCAAAACCCTTGAAACCACCACTGCATCCTTGCAGTATGAAATCAAACACATCAAACAACAATTAGCCTGTCTAAATCGGCAACAAAATCAGCAAGCCTCAACTTCAAATAATGAACCATTAATAAATCCCTTTGCAGATCAGGTTCCTTCTGAATCTAACCCTACAATCCCTGGGTTTGTTGCTACCATAACTTGTCAAAATTGGTATGTACGTATAACCTTAGTTGTCAATGCCTCATTCAAATTTTTTGCCATTGCCTTAGTTGATTCTGGTGCAAATGCCAATTGTATTAACGAAGGCGCCATTCCAACCCAATTCTATGAACGAACTAGCCAACGCCTTAATACGGCCAATGGATTGGGTTGAATGTCCAATACAAACTTTCAAATACCCATGTCTGTAACCAAGGTCTCTGCCTTCCTCAAACCTTCATCCTTGCAAAAGACCTTGACCAAACCATAATCCTTGGTCAACCCTTTTTAGAAAAGATCAAACCTTTCAAAATAACCCAAGATGGGATTTCTACAAAATTCCAAGGACAAAAAATTATCTTCCCATTCTTACAAGCCCAGAATTCTGATAACCAAAGCATTAACAAAATTAAATAATTAAACTTCCTCAAAACAGAGCTTCTCCATGAAAGAATCTCTGAACATCTTAAAAATCCCAAAACCATTCATCAAATCAATCAGACCAAGTCAAGGTTTGAATCCAATCTCTGCTCTGAAGTCTCTGATGCCTTTTGGCATCGAAAGCAGCATATGGTTTCCTTACCCTATGCTTCTGGGTTCTCAGACCTTCAAATACCAACTAAAGTATGACCAGCCCAAATGAATCAAACTCTCCTTGAAACTTGCAAAGAGGAAATTAACGATCTCCTGGCTAAAAATCTTATTCGGCCCAGTACTTCTCCTTGGAGTTGTATAGCTTTCTATGTTAACAAAGCTGCCGAAATAAACGAGGTACTCAGGTTAGTTGTTAATTACAAACCTCTTAATGATGCCCTCCAATGTGTCAGATACCCAATTCCAAACCAAAAGGACCTCCTCCAAAGGATTTATCAAGCAAAAATCTTTTCAAAATTTGATATGAAATCTGGCTTTTGGCAAATCCAGATTCGTGAAAAGGATAGGTATAAAACTGCCTTCACAACCCCCTTCGGCCTATATGAATGAAATGTCATGCCATTCGGCCTAAAAAATGCTCCCAGTGAATTTCAGAAGATTATGAATGATATCTTCAATCCTCACGGACAATTCACTATTGTCTACATTGATGATGTCCTAATCTTCTCAAATTCTATTGAACAATATTTCAAACATTTAAGAATATTTTACCAAATTATTAAAACAAATGGTCTTGTTTTATCCAAGAGAAAGATGGAATTTTTTCTTACCAAAGTTAGATTCCTTGGTTATTTGATCGAAAAGGGTACCCTTACCCCTATAGATTGTGCCATCACTTTTGGTGAAAAATTTCCTTATCAAATCCTTGATAAAACCCAATTACAAAGATTCTTAGGAAGTTTAAATTATGTTCGTGATTTCCTTCCTCAAATTAGTAAGATTGCCAAACCTTTATACCTTCGGCTTAAAAAGAAACCAACTCCCTGGTCTTCGGCCCAAACAATGGCCGTCCAGAATATCAAAAAATTAGTCAAAGAAATCCCCTGTTTATTCATCCCCAACCCTGAGGCTTTTAAGATCATTGAAACCGATGCCTCAGATATTGGGTGCGGAGGGATTCTCAAACAAAGACTTCCCGATAACAACAAAGAACAATTAGTCCAATTTACTTTTGGTATCTGGAATTTGCCAGAAGAATTACAGTACCATCAAAAAAGAAATTTTATCAATTGTTCTCTGCATACAAAAATTTCAAAATGCAATATTAAATAAACCATTTTTAGTTCGTGTTGATTGTAGCACAGCTAAATATGTTTTACAAAATGATGTTTCAAATCTTGCATCAAAACAAATCTTTGCCCGATGGCAAGCTTTATTATTAATATTTGAATTTCAAATAGAATATATTAAAGAAGAATCAAATTCTGTCACTGACTTTCTTACCCGTGAATTCCTACAGGGTCAGACTCCACAAATCAACCTTATAAGGATGGCTCCCCCTAAGGAGTCCACCTCTTCAAATTCTCTTGTCAAAACCAAATCTAGCTATGGTGCCTCTGCTGCCCCTTCAAACCAAATAGTTACTAGAAGCCAGTCGCAATTGGCCTCTTCAAATAAACCCTACTCCCACGCCGTGACAAACAAGGCAAGTTCCAGCCTACAAACTACTCAAGCCAAACCACTCCAAACTGCCCAAGGCTTTAAACTTAAAAGCCAATATCATGAAAAACCATGCAAGAAGATATCTTCACTATTGAAGAACCCTTATTCAAATTTGCCGACTCTCCCATCATGTTGGCACAACAAATATTCTACAAAGGATGGCACCACCACTCCTCCTCGGCTACAAAAAACCAAGAATTTTGAGTATATCCTCGTAGAAACTGACTCTGTAGATTCAAACTAAACTATGACAGAAATGATCAATTATTGGTTATACATACAACTGTACCCATCTGCAAAATCCTTACTCTTCAAGACTGGGGTAGCCACCCTCTTAACACAAGGAGTTTCTCAAATACCTTCAGCCCTCAAACTTATACATATTTTGATTACCAGGAAGCCTGGTTTAAAACCTTCTATTTTCAAAATAGGATTAACCGTCACTCTTGGTTTTTCTGTTTTGAATACAGATTTAACAATCAAACACCCCTCTGGTTTCCAAAATGGTGGGATCGATACGGTCCTATGATTGAAATTCTCCCACCACAAATACAAGAATCCTTCCAAATCTTTTACCAAAATTCAACCCCACAACCTCACCAACTTGACCTCCTCCGGTTCTTTCTCCACTGTCGCTTGGCATGGATACTTTTCTGGGAATACCAAATTTATGATTTCCAGACACCTGACTGGATTACTCCAGTCCTTTGCTGGACTTTCAATGTCAAATGGTGGGACAACTATGACGTCTCCAAATGTGAAAAAGCGTCACTCATCAAAAGCCTCACAGGTCTCAAACCAGTTCCAACTATCCAAAGCTCTTCAAAATCAAGCATCAAAAGTGAGAAAGAAGCCCTTCTTGCCCGATTAGTTGAGCTCGGTTCCGACTCAGAAAACGACGAAGGCTTCAGCGACGGCGCCTACAGTCTCAACTTCATCAAAGGATCTATACCAGTCCATGAACAATGCTATGGCCAAGATCCATATGAGGATGATCCTAACTTTGAGCCTGCCAGCTCCAAGGCATCCTCCTCAAGCAAATTCAAAGAGGTTACCTCCCAAAGATCTCGACGAACCATAAAATCAAAGTCTTCTTCGACCAAACCATAATTTGGTCCCCAACGTCTGCTAGGATGGACATAAACTAGCCGACCGGTGTAGTCGTAAAATACACCTAGTCAAATAACCTCGGACGACCTTAATAGGAAAGGAGGTACTGTCACTATCCCATGTTAAAGGACAGTCCGGCCAATATCTAGCCCAAAACAAATAGGATACAAACCCCTTGATCAAACCAATACGAGAACAGTGTCTCTGACATGTGGAATGCCGTGGTAAGATCAAGCATAGATTCCAAATCATTTGTTGACAGCAACTCCAACTTTCGGCGCCAATAGTTCTCCCAACTGTCGGCAGCAACTGTTCACTTCAAAAGAAGATTCAAGTGTACAATTCCTAAATAGTACCTAATTTGGTACAGTACCAAATGAAACCCAAATAAACCAAAGCATCACATGTAACTCAAATGAGTCTCTTTACATTATAAAAGAAGCATCACCCCATTACCCAAATCACTTGAAAATTTTTTTTCAAAACTTGTAACTTAGAAAGAGAAGCTCCGAAGCAAGCTTTGTCTTCCCAAGTTCTTCCAAGATCTCCCAGAGCTCCACCGGATCTCTCCAAGTACTCCGCCGGTCGCCAAATAACAAACTCTGATCATCTCAAGTCTGATCGTCCCTCCAAAGGTTAGCTATCCACAGCTCAAAGACTCCTCAAAACCCTTCTTCTTCTCAAACCTTCCAACCCAAGCTACCCAAGCCTCAAGAACTCTGGATCATAATCTCCAAATATTGTAAATCAAAATTATATATTTCAAATTATTTTGATTGCATTACTAGCTTTCTGTATCTGCATCTGCATACAACATCTTCTTGTTCTATCTTCACAGAGAAGCCTACAGTAGTGCTTTCAATTGTGAAAAATAGATCTAGTTAAGCAGCTTTTAATTTTCTGCACCTTTATTTTATTCTAAGTTCATGGTCTTATTCCTTATTGTTTATTGTTTGTTTTAATTCAGCACGATTTAGTTCTTAGTACGGTATCGCACCTATCTAAATGTTAGTCTCCTTGCTGGATCGGAGTAAGGTATTGCACCTATCTCGCCCTTCTTACCGTACAGAACCAGGAGATCACTATTTCCCTGGATTTCGGTTAGATCGATCCTGTTATTTAAGGTATTACACCTATCTCGCCTTTCTTACCGTACAGAACCAGGAGATCACTATTTCCCTAGATTTCAGTTAGATCGATCTTGTTATTTGGTAAGTAATGTTATTCAAAATGATACACTGAGCTATATCATTATCAACTTCATTTTTACTTTTCAGTTTAAACATCCCATCCACAGACAATTGTTGGATGCTTGAAGACTAACTCACATGTCTTTCACTACTTACATTACATGTAGTAGAATTTTCCCCAGTTTTAGTCTTCTTGTTATCCTTACTTAATGCCCAAAGTGCCTCAGCTTGCACATCATCAGGTACATTGCTACATATTGCAACATCATTACCCTTCTTACAAGCTAAATGGTATTTCACTTTTGAAATACCACCGGGAAACTCTTTATCATAAAACTTGCATTTGAAATGTCCCTTTAAATCATCCACATATTTCCACAGTTCATTTTTTGTCTAACCATTCTTTCTTAGTGTCCTGATAAACAAACAAATAAAAAAAAACTTTCTATAACACTAAGCAATCAATAGCAAACCAGATCTAGTAGATGTTAACATACAAACTAAATCAGTACTTATTCAGTATGTTTAATAAAAATTATCATAACAATCCAATTTATCAGTACTTGTTCAATGTGTTCAATAAAAACTATCAATAAAAATCCAATTTATTCATTGTAGTCATCACTAAAGACTATATTGGAGAAAACCACGACTCTAAAAAACACTTAGAAGCATAACTTAGTGTTGGAAGCAGCAATTATTGGGGAAAGAAAGACACTTGTACTGTAAAGGGTTGACCATGTTGTATTCAAAAGGTTAATGATGGAATCAATGTGTTGGCATATCAGTGAAACCTACTGTTTAGGAAATTAAGAAATCAATTCTTTTTCTTTTGAATAGATGCCTTCTTCAAAAGTATATTATCTAATTAATTACCAATTAATCACTTAAACATGGAGAATCAAGTTCCAAATTTTTTTTTATTTGAGTCTCCAATGTTGTGCTCGGTTACATACAAAACAGAGAATGGTCACAATCATAGAGATGGGATCAAACCTTTTTTCTACATTCAAACCCATATGCACCAACATGAAGAACCAAGTTCAAAAGGGAAAATAATAATAATAATAATAATAATAATAATAATAATTTTGATTAAAGTCTACAGTGCCGTGCTCAGTTACATACAAAACAGAGAATGATCACAATCATAGAGATTGAATCAAACCTTTTTTCTACATTCAAACCCATATGCATTCAATCAATCTCGATTATAAACCACACCAAATTTATTCTGAATTTTGGTGTTGAACCCTGCAGATGATCGAACAGCAACCATCCAATCCAGCAACTTCTCCAAGGGCAAGGCAACCACAACCCAGGTAGCCCACTCAGCAGTCAAGCAAGAAGAGGTCGTGGTCACCCTCAGCGACATCACTGCCGTCCAAGAGTAGCTACCCAATGGAGAGAGAGAGAGCTAAAACAGAGGAAAGCTGAAGTTTCAGCACTTGGAAAGAACAACTATAGAAGTAATCCAAATAAATTTTTTTAAACAAGACTTTGGATAGGCTAAATAATTTACCTTAAAGTGGTGCTGGCCGAGCGTAAAAAGGGCCATTCAGAAGGTTTCGACTTTTTTAGAGGACTCGTTTTTTATGGATCGATCAAGTTGGAACTGGAAAATGGAATGATAAATTGGCAATTTATTGATTTATCAAGATCGGGAAAGAGTCCTCGCCTAGAAAAAGCAAGAGGGCTATTATCTGGTCTCCAGCGATCAAGGATGGAGGGGTGGATGGTGGACTTGATTTGGAGTGATGAAGAAGCTATTAGTAGTATTCTGGAAGGAAAGGAACTTATGAATATTGGCCATTGGGTAGCTATTCCTATATATGTAGAATTAAATCAAGTACAATCCCTACCCAAAATTTTGTCTATCTAACTATAATATGTATGCAACTAAGGTCAAGGATCTGGCTCGATAAGCCAGGATCAACAAACAAACTCTAACTATCTCGGATATGTTGTAATTATCATAGGGTAATTTATAGCACCACCCCTAAAGAATGCCACTATTAGAGAGATACCCTCTGTATAATACCAAATTATACTCAGACCCCCTGTCATCAGTCGCTGTTACGGAATATACCTTATATGTTGATGTTAGTTACTATATATTTTTTAAATACCAAAATACCCTTACAAATGGTGAAGTACCTAATATACCCTCTAATAAGTCCCCAACCCTACCCATTGACCAGACCATGGCCAACCTCTCCCAATTCATGGAATCCGACCATCATCGACGGCAATAATGAGTGGTATGAGAACACTGAGAGCCGGATGCGTAAGGTTGCAGATCGTGGTATCCTCTACCTCGAAATGGGTGTCTCTGGAGGTGAAGAGGTGTCGCAATGGCCCTTCTCTCATGCCTGGTGGGTCTTACCGGCTTACCTCAACATCAAAGACATTGTCGAGGAGGTTGCCGCCTAGGGCGGGGATGGCCCTTGCGTCACCTACTTCGGTGAAGGTTCCAAAAATTTTGTTAAGATGGTCCACAACGTCATCGAATAAGGGGATATGCAGTTGATTTTGGAAGCTTACGATGTGTTGAAGGTCATCGACAGCTTCACCAGTTTGGCCGACATCTTCGTCAAATGGAACAAAGGTAAGCTCGAAAGCTTCTGGATTGAGATCATTGCTGATATTTTTAGGGTTAAGGATGAACATGGTGAGGGTGAGTTAGTGAACAAGATCTTAGATAAGACAGGTATGAAGGGAACCAAAAAGTGGATAGTCCAACAGGTGGTGGAGTTGTCAGTTGCAGTGCCCACTATCAGCTGTTGTGCCACTCTTCACGGAGGGAGATCGCTTGTTCACTGTGGATTCATAACTGGTTCATGTAATCAACTGCAAATCGGAGGAATTCGATTTCCCACTCTACCTGATTCTAGATGCGAATGTTGACGTTACAATATTAGTAAATTTTGGACAGAGTGAGTTCAAGTATAAGCTTATTGCGAGATCACCATTATCTCTTGTCCTAATAATGAAGTTGAATCTGTCCACAATGCTAAGAGAAGCCCAATTTTCAGTGAGCTCACGAAACTCATTCGTAGAAATATAATGTGAGTGTACAGTCGGATTCATTAATCCATTTTAAAGAAATCAATAGCAGTGGAAGAACCCAAGAATTGAAGCTTTGGATCAGTGAAGGAGAAGGACAGAACGAGATGACTCTTTTTGTGTTTAGGAAATGAATTTGCAGTTCCTGTTGATGCTTTCTTTACTATTTTGACTCTTGACATTTTGCCATTGTAGCAACAAAAATGGATGAAACTAGCATCTGCAAGCCGATTCCAATCCTATCCAAATTGATCAGGGTTTAATGAACCGAACCACTAATGTCACACCTCATTTCCAGTAGATCCAACTTACCATTAGGAATATCGGTGGTGTGAGTAAGACACGCACCTATCTTACAAACCTATTAGGATCTCTGATAGCAGTACCTTAACATTTCACAATCTCACATCACAAACAACTAAAAGCAGCGGAATCAGAGTATAATAGCGGAATGATCAATAAAATGGAGAAATGTCTAATGATAAAATATATACCATAACCAAGTTATGCTGTTATAAACATCCATGACTTATAAATAATAAGTTTAAAAGTGTACCATCAACAAACTCGTATCAACATCACCAAAAATATGCCGAACACCTTATGGTGCCTTGTATGCACAGAAATTACAAGCACAGTCCTAGCCATACTCCTCCCCTCCCGACATCCACTAGTCGCTCACTCCGTACTCAGGTCTAGAGGAAAGAGAGTCACTAGCCATAGGCACGACTGTACTTGCATTATCATCTAAAAAGTGTGTATACGTGGGGTGAGCTTTCCAACTTGTTCAGTGAGAGGTGGGGTTCAAGCACACCAAAGCAAAACAATCGCAGTAATAATTTATGATGCATCATAAAAGAAATTAAACACAAAGTTCATGATGCTCATGATGCAATTCATTTATTTTATTATCCACCTAACAGTACAAACTAAGTCTGGTAAATGCTATTACGGCACATTAAGTTGTATCACTTGTCTCGGAACAGCCATCGACTATGCAGGGATACAAACCCTAGTCGTGAATAGAAGCTTGTCGGTCTCCGTATGCATCCATGGGTCACCCGACAAACCCTGATAACCCCCTCCTGACTGTCATGGCACTGGTACCAATCATTGCCTATGCCTGACAAGTTTCTACCTCCGACAACAATCATATTGTATTGGGGTATAGCATTTCGGAAAGGCACATCGAACATACCATAATAGGTTATCCAACACCTTAAACCCTATTAGCAAGGGTTTGTAACATAGGGAGTGATACCTAACCACATATATGTTACATGCCTTAATTATGATACAATTAGTATGAATTACGATACCGGTAACACATCAACCACAAAGTGTAATCCATCTCCAAATACAGTCACAAGTACACGATACCGGTAACAATCGACCACAAAGTGTAACCCGAGGCCGTTTACCTATTCTAGCATGCATATAACAGTTGAGTATGGACTACGTAACACCAGTACCAATCATTGACCAAGGAGCGTATACATTTTCAAATGCAGTTTCGAAGCACATGATACTGGTCACACATTGGCCACAAGGTGTAATCCGCAATTATAACTAACTCTAATGCACATATTCAATGCATGAATGCAACAAGCATACGAAAATCACTGCACCGGTACCACCTCGACCACGTCAGATTCCATCTCATACATACAACAAACACACGACGATTACGGTACCGGTATCACCTCAGCCACACCGGATCCTGCCATACATCTCCACAACATTTCATGTAAATTCAGTAAAAATGTAACATATGATAGCATACCATCATCATTTGAGCAATTACTAATCATGTATAATCCTACACATGTGAGCAGTTCTATAATAATAAAACAATCCCAAAAGTAAAGCAACCATCCCTCACATGGTTTATGCTCGTGTGTGTTAGGGTTTAAGTACGACCATTGATCGATCAACTCAACTTGACCTCGAGGCATGTGCGCATCACTATCCTAAACACAAAGGTGATCGTACATTAGTACGTATAGGGAACATCGGGAGGAACCCACATGGGTCATCCCCAAAGGGTACAGACAAAGTCCCCAAGTGATAGTAATGTCACCAGAAACACGCACAAGAAATAGACACTTCCCATCGAAAATATCAGTGTTGTTTCCGATGGTGGTGGCAGAGAGCTCCTAGGGCTTAGGGCTTACCAGAAACAACCCACCGGAAGTAGGCACAGTGTTTTCGATGGCATTACAGAACTGTCCACACAAATTGGGGTTTTCCGGCTCGAGCCCGATCACCAGGATTTGTTTCATGGAGTTTATAGAGGATGTTCCTAGCATCATTTGAAGCTAATAAAATCCCAATTCCACTGAGCTATTTGGGGAGATACATCGATCGAACGATCGAAATCCTAGTTAGTCATTTGACCAATCTTGTTGCTGGAGCTCATCAGACTCGGTTTGAGCTCGACAATGGCACCGGGGACATGAAATACACATTCCCTGAGCTCAACATGGTTTGTGCACTAAGATTCCATCCAAATCTAGCTTAACCTAAGTCAAAATGAGGAGAGAGAATAGTAAAAGTAATTGCACTTACCTCCGACAACGATTCCTGCAACTAGGCGGCAGCCGGCACCAAGGTAAGTCCTTTCCCTCTCTTCTTCCTCTCCTCTTTCACTCCTCTCCTACATTGAGCACAAGTGAGAAATGAGGAAATGAATCCTCATTTCTAACCTATAAGTTAAGTTGGGCCTTAGGGTCCATTTGGTTGAACCCTATTTGGTCTGATCAGGTTAATCCAATTTTTGGAGCATGAGGACCCGTCTACTTAGGTCCATAAATTGCTCACATCATGAGAAGGGTGTGGAGGATGATTTGGGATCATCCGGGGCTATCTATGATGCAAGTGGTGGGACCTACGAGCATCGGAACCCTAACAGCAACCTGTTTGGTCATTGGAAACAGTCACCGGATTCAGGCCCAGGTTGTTTCCGGTGGTCAAGACAGCTTGACTTCTTGTTGTTCTCCAATTGGTCTCGCAAGGTGGTTGCCCTCGGCCCTGCTCATGGTTTTTCGGCAACGTTGGTACGTGTCAGGATTCATGTGTGGGGAATCGGGTCACTTACCGTCTGGGATCAGAATGTATAAATTACCACCAGTTGGACTGGCACGCAATGCATGAACACGTGGGGTCATCTCTTCCCTTTCGGCAATGGGCGGCTGTGAGCCAAAACCCGACTGTACTTCCGACCTCCAGTCCGAGATCTATTACAACAGTTCAAATTAAACCGGGTCAAGGTATGGGTGTAACACCTAAATCTCAATCAATAGGGTACAACAGTCATTTTAACTCCTCATTTAACAATGACTGACGATAGAGGTCTAAGTATAATTTAGTATTATACAAGGGTGACTCTAATAGTGGCATTCTCTAGGGGCTGGTGCTGTAAATTGCCCATTATTATATTATCTAGTTAACTATTTTGCTTTGAATAATAAAAAAAAAAAAAAACTTCTTATTTATTTTTCATTGTAGTCATATTTTAACTTAATTTCTTTATTCTTTGGGATTTTATTTGTACATGAAACTCTATTTATTCTCTCTCACTGAAGTAACTCAATTGACATTGGCTGGGTTCTGTAAGAAAGACAATGGAATAAATATAATCGAATTTACAAATTATTAGGCGACCTACAAGAAAAGGAATTAGTAGGAGTCAGCCAAACAGTGCTACACCTAATTGAATAAAAGCAAAAATAGATGATTTTAAACTAGATGCTTCATGGAGAGTTATAGGTACCTACTACCTAGACACTCAATCACCGTTCGTTTTTTAACTCATTATGATCTAGACGTTACACGTGGACTACATTACACCGATAGAAGTTAGTAGACCGTGAGGTGGATCTATAAGTGAAGTAGAAACGCGGGAAAGAAACCCTAGAAACCAAAGAGCCGGTCTCTGTCTTTTCTCTTTCGGCGAGTTGAAGCCTTCTTCTTCACTCCAAGCAGAGAACCAGCCACTCTACCCTATTCAACTAAAGCTTATCGAACAGATAATTGGCGCCATGGCTGCAAAAGACGAAAGGCTACACAGTAAGAACGAAGAGGAAAAGAAGAAGAAGAGAAAGAGAAAGAGAGCTAATAAGAAGACACTCGCGGATTCAGATGTGGAGAAGAGTAATGAAGAAGCTGAATACGAAGACAACGTGGAAGAAGAAGAAGAAGACCCAAAACCAGCGGCAGATGAAGAGGTTGCAGCGGAGAGGAATCAAAACATGCCTGGGGATGGAGAAGACGTTGAGGGCGAGAGCGAGGGAGACGAGGAGGAAGCTACCGATACGGCGGCTGTGACACAGAAGAAGAAAGTGCAGAGCGGATCAGGAATCATGAGCAGTCAGTGTTTCACTCAATTGAGCATCTCAGAACCTACTATGAAAGCCATTAAAGATATGGGCTTCGAGAACATGACCGAGGTAACCTCCTTGCCTCTGCATATTGGTGCCCAAGTAGTTCGCACATTAAGTTGCGTAGCAATAATCAATCTTCAACATTTCAGTTAGGTTATGGGGGCTGGAGAGTACTGAACTGGCGACGAAATATGATAAACTGGAATATTGTGTATTCGAGATTTTAGTGAAACAGAAGTACAGAACGAATAAGTGTGGTAGGAGGTGGATGAACTGGCCATCTCCATTCGTAAAACTGGTTATTTTCACAGTTCACCCACATTTTGCTTTAGTATGGCTCTCTATTTCGTATCTAGTATTGGTCCTACGATCAGTTACTGAGCCTCTGATTCACTGAAGAGTTCCAAAAAGTAATCTGTTTGATTGGTGGTTTCCCTTTTTACTGCTACATTTTTTTTTTCTTAATCTTGTGTTTGTAATGTTTCAATTTCTTTGAATTTTATCCTTCATCTCTCAAAGGGATTCAATGGGCAACGAGCTGGTTATTCCAGCTTCCATCAGGGAAGCTAGATAACTTTTTTGCCCATTGAATTATGTTTTGCTTTATTTCAAAAAGTGGTCTTGTTTTTTGGTTTGCTTAAAGTAATTCATAGTTGACAATCCCTCCCTGCTTGAGGGATGTTTTCTACGAATAATTACTGGATGCCGCATTAATAGAATAAGCGACTTGTTGGCTGGAAAAAAGATTTGGCAAATCTGTTTACACATTTTTGCGACCTTGTAGCACTTAATCACGAAATTTGCTGCAAAATTCTTAGTTTGACATTGTCCTTTTCCTTTCCCATTTCCCCCCATATTGTAGCTGCCTCTCATTTTTTCATTTCTCATTTGAAAATACAGATTCAAGCTAGAGCAATTCCACCACTTTTAGAAGGGAAGGATGTTCTTGGAGCAGCGAGAACAGGCTCTGGAAAAACCCTTGCTTTCCTAGTACCAGCCATTGAATTGTTGTATCATATTCGTTTTACTCCTCGTAATGGTACTGGAGTTGTTGTTATTTGCCCAACAAGGGAGCTTGCGATACAGGTTAGATATTCGATTTCTTTCTTACTTTAAGTCAGAAAGTAGAATTATCTTAAAAGAACTTGTTTTCACATACTCGGCTACTGGAAATATTCAAGCTTCTGCTGCTACGTATTTTTCAATAATGAGATGGGCTTTCAATTTGCAACTTGAGGTCCAAGTTGCTTAATTTGATGCAGAATTTCATGGAAATATTTTCCAGAGTATGATCTTCTTCCAAGTACAATTGTAGATTTTATGTGATATGTCTTGATCATTGTAGCGCCTATCTGTCTGATATAATTCTCAAAATGTTTTCTAGTAAAAACGTAGGAGATACAGACGTACCTTCTTGATTCATCTCCTCTTCATCTTCTACTTCATCTTTGTCTTTGTCTGTCTGTCTTGAAATGGCTCATTGGCTCTTCTCCAACCTTCACAACTTTACCTTCTATACGTCCATTTTACATAATATTGTAATGAAAATTACCATAGTGAATAATATTTTATCTTATTTTTGGGAACCATGCTAATAAGAGCACCGGGGCGGTGGGCTCCTAGCCGCTGCCTGCTTAGGCATTTATGTGGGTGGCGGGGGTCAAGCAAAGCAGTTACCTGGGCATTGTTTATCTGGTATTTTTACTACGCTGGTATTAACCATCACCATCAATTTGGTACCATCTTTTGCTTTAATTTTGGAAAAAAGCAGTGTCAAGAATGTCTCTCATAATTAATGCAATTCTTTTCTAGTTTCTATTATTTTTCATCTAAATTTCCAATATTCTCTTGCTGCCAACTTTTTGGTGGCACTTGAGTAAGTGGAGTAGCATCATGTGCATTCTGGATAGATGGAGTTCCACACACACTAATGCTCTTCCCCCACCCCCCAAAAAAAAAAAAAAAAAAAAAAAAAATGTATGATCAGACTCATGCTGTGGCAAAGGACCTTCTCAAGTATCATTCACAAACTCTAGGGCTGATTATTGGTGGTGCAGCTCGAAGGGGAGAAGCAGAACGTCTTGTGAAAGGAGTAAATCTGTTAGTAGCAACTCCTGGTAGACTTCTAGACCACCTTCAATTTACCAAGGGATTCATATATAAAAATTTGAAGGTAAATAAAATTCTCTAATCCCACCATCAATGCATGTGGAGCTCTTTTGTTTTACTATATAAATCACTGTTTCTATGTCTACTTACTACTTTTCCTACCTTCAGTTTAGCTGACCATGTGACCATGCTGATTCTCCTTTCTTTTTGTGGCTAATTATGTATTTATTCCTTGTTTATGGGGTGGGTGTGGAGGTAAAGTGGGATGGAATTCAGTGTCAGTGTGAAATTGTTTGTCTTGTTTGAAACGAGTGGATTCAATGATTATTCAATGGATGTGGATGCAGTTGATAATTTTTAGCCTTTGCTTATTTCCTAATCGATTCTAATTACAAATACCAGAAACAAAAACATAATAATGCATTACTGCATTAGAAATTTTACATTATATAGTGATGCTTGTCTTAAATACTATGATTTTTAGCCTAAAGTCTTGTAGAGATTGATAATTAATTACTTATGAAAAAAGAAAAATATTCTTTCTATGATCCATTTTTTTGCAAAGACTGAAGCTGAAGGCTCTGATGGATTTTATGGATATCTAAGATGTCATTTTTACAAGGATGATATTTGTGGTATCAGACGGGGTGATCACTTATTGATTCTTCATCTGGTGCTTGACCTGGGGAGCCCCTTGCCTACATAAATACCTCAATGTTAGATGGTCTGATGCAGGCTATTTTTCACTTAATCTATAGAATGATGCCTTTTCTGCGTTGAGTCCCCTAGTTGAGTCCCCTAAGGGTTAAATCTTGATGTTCTTCTAGTCTGCCAGTTCTAAGGAATTCCTATTGGGCGATTTATATTTTTTTAATAATTAAGGGAGTGAGGATGAATGAAGGAAAAGAAAAAGGCAAAAGGACACATTCCTGGAAGTGTGCCCCTCTACAAATTCCATAAAGTGATTGTATTAATAATGTAGAACTTAATTGAAATACTCAAACAATACTCAAACAGAGCCTCTCAAAATACAAGATGTTATATGAGGAGACTCAAGGGAAATAGGACTGAGACCAAAACAGGGACTTAAAGGAATATGTAACTGAGGCATATGACTAACAATAGGACAGAATAGCATACTAGGTTAACAGAACTTAGAAACTGAATATATATTGGAAATAGGTCTGAAACAAGTTATAAATCAGTAGCACAAGACGAAAAGGCAGCAACACAGAACCCCTCTGCTGATTTCAAAAGAAGGCCTGAAACTGAGTAAAACTCCAAATTAGACAAGATATAGGAGATTTCCTGCAACACAAGTTAGTTTGACCTGAGATTTGGATTAGAGTTGTATTCAAGACAGGTAGGAGCTTCAATCAGAATTGACTGAATTCTGATGGGTAGATTCTCAGGAAAACCCATCCAAGAACAGTAAACTTATGAGATTAAATTTACCTAACAGTGTATGGATTGACAATAGAAGATCTCCAGGAACTGTAGAGCAGTAGTGTTATAAGAACATGAGCAATAGACAATCCACCCGGGCTTCTCACTGCAAGGTGTTGATTGGATCAGTCGCCAGCCTCTTCTCTTGATCGAAACTAGATTCTTCATGGAAGAAGAAGTGCAGTAATAGCAGCAGTTAATTATCAAAATGGGCTATAAGGCTTACCCATGAGTTGCTTTTATAGATAAAAGTTAGAAAGAGAGCTAACCACAAGTTAGGAAAGTTCCAATCGGTAGTGGCTTGATTACAAGACAGAATTACTTGTCCAACGAAATAAAACTAAGCAACTAACAACTTAAATTGACCCAAACAACTTGACCACAACATAAACTGAACCATTGGTTCAACCAGCTGAACGAAAACAAGATTAAAACAAAGAAATAAAACAGAAACTCATAAGGGAATCATTGAACTCAATTAGCCTCAAATCTTGTGCTTAAGTAGCGTTCCTCCTACTTGAGTAGGCCTTCAATACTGCATCAATAACTTTTGAAATGTGCTTGTTAAGAATCTTGTTGAGGAGACATTCAGCTCGATTCTTCAGGAAGAGGAGCTGTGCTTATGGCCCTCCTTGAGGGAGCGTGAAAGGGAGAACTATTTCTGTTTATTGTGAGGTTCACAAAATATGAGCCTGAGAAAACCAGTGCATCAAGGTGAGTGCCAGCAGGATTGCCCACAGCCTTTTGGTGGGGAATCAAAGCTAAAAGGTTGGTGAAAGCCTTTTATTTTCATCCTGCCTCTGGATCAAACCTGTAAGGTGGAAAAGCAGGAGACTGGAAGGCTGTGATATGTGCTGGAATTTTTGTCAACCTACATTTGGGCAATCAAGGATCTTCTCCTTTGTGTAAACAGTGGCTAAATTTATTTGTCCTATAAACTTGGAGTTTCATATGGTGTCTGAACCAACCACTGCACATTGTGTTGACACCATTATTGAAGACATATCCTCTCTCTATATATTTATATGTGGTTGTCCATCTATGTACCCATTACCTAATCCAAATATTATTTACTTGTAATCGAAATGGTTTTACTTATGATGCTTATTTTTCTCTTAAACTGATGTTCTAGTTTTACAAATCAACTGCTTAGAGTTAATAAACTCATCATGCAATTTTGAAACTGACTGCTGAAATAAACAAATGGTCTGTCTGACTACTTTTGTCGTTTGTTTTATGCATAATTGATCTGTTATTAATTGATAAAATGATATACTAGTTTGTACGAGTTTTTAATATAAATTTTGGTAAAGAGAATTATGTGATGGTATAAGCATAAAACAGTTTACCCATCGCATGTGTTGTATTTTGCCATGTGTATATTAATGCAATTTTTTATATTTTTATATTTTTTGGATTTAAATAAAATTTAAATTGTTATTTGCAAGGGTTGATAATAGAATGCATATTACCTTGAATAATGAAACAGATAGTACAAAAAAAAAAAAAAAAAAGAATATGTTGTTGGTTTTGTCTGGCAGAATGTTTGTCTTAATCAACGAAAGTTCTCCAAATATTTTGACAGTATTGCAATTAGATGAAAGGGGAAAATGTAGTGCAGTCAGCATTGTATTATTCCTGGGTCAGGATGCCTGGTTCTGGACCACGTGAAGTGCTGATATAAACAATCTGTGCCATTGGATGGATAGGGTTTTTACTTGAATTTGGTACTTTTCAACTTTGGTGGTCGGTGGTCCAAGTCAAACAATATGGCCAACCTTGTTTTCAGGATGTTCTCCTATTTTCAGCTGTGAAATCATCCTGCCCTCATTTGGAAAACTCCATGTGGCTTAAAATTAAATTTGGGAATAGAAGAAAGTTTGGCGTACCCCCAAATTTGGGTTCTAGGAAAGCTGGCTTATGAATTGCTTATAATACTAGGCTTGTAACAGTGGAAATTGGGCCACTTCCCCTTCCCTTCTGTCAAATGAGGAGCGAAAATTTTTTAATTTTTGTAAAATTGTGGGATATCTCAGAACTTGTTCTCTCTACCTAATTTTTCAAACCATCACCCTTAATGTTTGAAAATTCGGAAAAGAAATTGAAAAAAAAAAATGATCCAAACTGCTTGGGATTGGCCACCTGAATCTTGTTCTGCCTTTCTTGCATACCTAAATAGTCCTACCTGACTCACCTGAGTGTCATCACCAAACAAGTGCCAATGTGAAGCTGAATATCCTCTTCACCACTTTAAACAGGCAATTCCTTTAAAGAAGTTCATTGCAACCATAAAATTGCCCAATTAAAGACCTAATGGGTAATTATTAATGACAGTTACTGCATATATTTGGCTTCTTATGCCTCCAGATCTTTTTAGCTATTCCCTAGGAGGGCCTTGCTTATGCTCATTAATGCAAAAAACCCACCACCATCTCAATGTTTTACTAAAGTATTACTTAGTTCATCTGTCAGAGGTTTCCTTAATGTTGTGTAGTTGATCTCCACTGTACCTATTTCAGTTAATATGTTTGATAAAGGAAGTTGACCCCTTATTCTCTCCTTGTATTTTCATCCATGAATTATTACTCTCTCAAAGAACAGGAACTGTGCCAGGCCTTCAAAGTGCAAAATCCCAGGGACTTGTGGAAACTCTTTAGGGGTTAACTTTACGAGGACATAATACATAATTGGCACTAATTTGGATAATCAATTTTATTTCTCAGTGGGGTTCATTTTCTTATATTGTCAGTTATAGAGCTACATGTGGCTGTGTTCCATATATCTTTACAAGTCATCCTGTTTTATTAACTTTGACCAGTGAAAAGATGGACAAATAAGCTGTAATCTGTGAATTTTGAATCTTTTGTATTGTATTCAGGTTAAGTCTTTATATTTAGTTTTAAATATGGTAAAACTTTACTAAATATCTTATCATACATGCAGTATTTTCTTAGGTTCTTTGATTTGTTTGCAGTGCCTTATGATTGATGAAGCTGACCGACTACTGGAAGCAAACTTTGAGGAGGAAATGAAGAAAATAATAAAGATTCTGCCAAAGGTAATACCCAGTTGCTCGTTATTATTTCAAAAAGTTGAATTAGGCAACGTTAAGGGGAAACTATTAATACAACTGTGCCACCTTTTATTAAGTCAACGTTAAGGGGGAAATATTGATACCACTGTTCCACCTTTTATTAATTCATTCAGACAGGGATAGATGGGGGTAGGAATTGGTCAAGCCAGTTATTTTTTGTTGTTTTTTTAAAATTTTTTATTGGGGTGGAGGTGGGGGTGGGACCAGCAGGACCAGGTGTGTATCTGTCAAGACCGCACTGCATCTCAATATTGCAGCATTATATGGTACATGGCAGGTCAGGAGGGGTCGAAAGATCAGTTTTTGATAGGCCTCACGCTCCCCTGCTCAGGTTCCTAGTTTGAGTCCAAACACAAACAGACAGATGTGAAAGTCAATTGCATAAAAAATGGTTAAAGATACCATCCTTTTATTGGTTTTGGACCATTGAAAATACTAGAGAAATTTCACAGTACATGCTGGGCTATACAATTGAATTAGGCCCAGGTTTGGCATGTGACTGATACATGGTGCCCTCTTCCCATCAAATGGGCTGGGTTCACCCACATTATATGCAATGTGGTGAACATGGGTGGTGCTAGATGTGCCTTTCCCATCTGTATGAGTGGAACTGTATAATTTTTGGCTTGCATTCTTTTCTGAAAGAGACGGGTTATGTGAATGTCTGGCAGATTTTAAATTACACAATCGAGAACCAGATCCTTATCCTTCTGTTTCTAAAATTGCTAACATCGATCTTTTTATATTAAGTACCTTAAGAAATTTTTAGTATAAGCAATGACTGTGTCTATTAAATGAGCAATAGACAAGCAGAGTCAGGCTGCCATTTGCTTCAGTCGAAGCCTCGCTGACTCAAGTTTCTGAAATGATGAAGCAGAAACACGGGCTCTGGACTTGGCCAAGTCTTCAGACTTCCATTGGAGTTGCTGCCATTTGCATGCAGTGTAGCTTGCTATTAGTTAAATAAAATTTCTATTCAACTTTCTGTTTGTTGATGTGAACTGGGTGGTTCTTCCTCTCATCTTATGCTACCGCATATTCTTTCTGTTCTAAATGTTGAAACCATTTCAATGTTTTTGTGGCATATTCGATTGTCAGTTTCAAAGATTTACTTAACTGGTCTGGTTCACTGGTGTAACTGAACAGGCAACCTAGTGCCTTAATTATTTCTCATGTTTTAGATATTTGTAGTTATGTTCCCACAGCTTATTTGGGATATATGTTCTGCTTTAACTACTTTTCTACTGATTGGACTCTTTTTCTGGGTGCCATGACATGGAGTTGTTGATAACATGTTGAGCTTTGTGCTGATCAAATTGATTTCTATTGTACCAGGAGAGGCAAACAGCTCTTTTCTCTGCCACCCAGACTAAAAAGGTAAGCGATTTTCTTTCAAAATCTTAGACTAGTCATTTCTGCCTGTCATGGTGGACTATAAGAAGAAAAATACATGGTGCAGGTTGAAGATCTTGCACGGTTGTCATTTCAATCTACCCCAGTGTATATTGGTGTGGATGATGGGAGGAAAAAGGTAAATAGATAAGTGGCAGAATAATGTGAATGTTTTTTTGTCCTTCCTGTGGGAAGAAGCTGATAAGATGCATGGTATTGTAGGTCACCAATGAAGGGCTGCAGCAAGGCTATTGTATAATGCCCAGTGCCAAGAGATTCATTCTTCTATACTCCTTTTTGAAGAGGAATCTATCAAAGAAAGTGATGGTTTTCTTTTCTTCCTGTAACTCAGTCAAATATCATGCAGATCTTCTCAGATACATTCAGGTAGATTGCCATGATATTCATGGAAAACAGAAACAGCAAAAACGGACATCCACATTTTTTGAGTTCTGCAAGGCAGAAAAAGGCATCCTTTTATGTACCGATGTTGCTGCTCGTGGGCTTGATATTCCTGCAGTGGTATATTTCTTTGCTCTGCCTTGTATATGATTGTTTGAGATAGCTTTCATTCTAATGGTGTGAATACTGCTCACTTTAATTGTCTTTTCTATTATTTCCCTTTTCCTACTCCTAGGACTGGATCGTGCAGTATGATCCTCCTGATGATCCCAAGGTGCCTACTTTTGCTGACTACTTAAATGCAAAACGCATTTCGGATCCTTTTTTATCTGGCCCTCTTTTTTAACTGTTTTGGTAATGTTTTATTTATTGGTTACTATAGGAGTATATTCATCGTGTGGGTCGAACAGCACGTGGAGAAGGCGGAAGGGGTCATGCACTACTTTTCCTAATTCCGGAAGAGTTGCAATTTCTTCGCTATCTAAAGGTCCAATTTTTTGTAAATAAGATTGCTACCCTCCTGGTTTCTTGCTTAGGGAAGAAGTTTGGATGATAAAGTTTGAACTATACATGAATTCCCTCTGTTTACTGGCAGGCTGCTAAAGTGCCCGTTAAAGAATATGAGTTTGATGAAAAGAAGCTGAAGAATGTGCAGTCTCAGCTGGTAATCTTTATCCTTTGTAATTGTTAAGCTTGGTCTTGATGAATTTAACTGCAAGGGACTTGAGGAACTGTTGGATCTGATGCAGGAAAAACTGGTGGCTGAAAACTACTATTTGAACAAATCAGCCAAAGATGCATATAGATCTTATATATTAGCCTACAATTCACATTCTCTGAAGGACATATTCAATGTTCATCGGCTCGACCTTCAGGTGGCAAACTTGCTATTGATCAACAATGTTCTGTATGTTTGTTGCTTAGTGATACTGAAGCGATTTTTCTTTTGGATTTTGCTGTACAGGCAGTTGCTACATCATTCGGCTTTTCCTGCCCTCCAAAGGTTAACCTGAATATTGACAGCAGCGCATCCAAGTTCAGGAAGAAGATTCGTAAAGTTGAAGGCACCCGGAATGGGTTCAATGAAAACAATCCTTATGGAAGGAAAGCGGGAGATGATAAACGGCAGTTTGTCAGATATTAGCAAGATAGGATTTATAGAAGTGTATGCCTATCCTGGGTCAAGGTTCTTTCTTACTATGGGTTTCACTTCTGAAGTGTTGCCTCCAATTTTGGGTTTATGTTGTAACATTAAATTTGCAGCAGTTTGTTCTTTTGCCACAAAGTAAAATTTTATATTTTATTTTTTGATGGAACACAAAAGTAAAGTTATTCATGTTGCAATACATATTCCCTTAAGTTTAATATCCCTAGGCCATTTTTTTTTTGCCTTTTGGAGGGGGAGGGGAGGAGGGGGGAAGTGAGGAGGTTTATATGTAAACTGGTCCTACATTACAAGAGAGGAGGGAGAGGGAAGATGCCTGTTACGTTGGTAGTTGCCTAACAAGGCCACATTAGGAAAGAAGTGTGAAACGAAAATGTCAATTGTGAATGGTGTAGGTGAAATGGGAATGACAAAGGTGAAAGGACCTATTTTGGCCAAAAGTTTTTAAGGTAGGTATTATCCTAATTCCTTCCTTTTTAATTATTAATAAAGGATCCCTTTAGGCGATTCCTAGTGAAGTATTAATGCTATACTATTGGTCACTTTGTACTACGTGGATTAGTCCATGATCAAGGATCCTGCATACATTTCAATGGTCAAATATTAGTTCAAATTAAGCAAGGGAAGTTGTTGAAATTTTGATTCAAAGTTTTAGTATAATTATCAAATATCATCAAATGGAGATAATATAAAATACAAAGTTGTACGAATGAGATGCTTGTCTAACCTATGTATTGCCATATGATAGGTAATGAAGCATTATGTTTCACTAGGCATAGTGACGAGAAAGAGAACCCTAACAGAAAAGGTTTCTTATTTTGGGATGGTTTGTCTCAGGTTATTTCTTTGCTTAAAAAGTTAGTCTTAATGTAAATTTGAAAATGAATCCTTATAGCGTCTCTTTTTGTCTTGTAATGTTTCAAAACACTTATGTGTTGTAGGGCCATTAGGGATCCTTATCGCATCTCTTCTTCTATTGTTAATTTATATGAACCTTTTCTTTCCTCCCACTCTCTGTCCCAACCTGATAAATCTTCTTTGTTGTCTGTCTCTGTTATAATTTTGTGTTGTATTTGGATTTTCTATAATACATGTATTTTCTAGAATTTTGCTCCCCCCACCCTATTTGTAACATTTCTCCACTCAAAACTCTCTTTTTGAGTATCAAACACTGCTTTCTGTTGATCACCCGCTCCTATTGATCATCTCTTTTGTATTTTTTGAGGTGGATGTATTTTTTTTTTTTTTGTTATATTTACAACTAGGGAATTGCCCAAAGGTAATTTACTCACACACTAAAGGGGGAGAGGTGGATGTAACAGTTACTCTAAGAATGCTTATTTAGTATCATAGCTAGTAGGGAAGGCTAGGATGACTAAAATAGCTATTAATTTAGAAGATGATGTAGCTTACTCTACTTTTATTTATTTATTTTCTATTTATTTGCATAAAAAAGGTGAAAGGATAGTTCCTAGATGGAAGTGAAAAATATTTGTTGATTTTACTTCACTTTCATTCATTTCAAATTTAACGAAATGTTTCATTAGGGAAAAATAATAATAATAATAACAATAATAATAATGAAATGATATTGATTCTAAGGAAATTGGTTTATGTTTGGTGACCACTTCCGGATCCTTTTCTGATGAACCTCTATCTTTATCTCTAAACTAATGCAATGTAGGTAGAGATAACTGATGGATCAAATCAGTTTTCTTTGACAAGATGCCAATGATATGCATAGAAAGAGAGTTAAAGAAGCTTGCATGAGGAAAATTAATTTTTTCTTATGGTTTTTTACCTAAATGTTGGGAGGAGGGAAGGAAAGGACTAGGAGGTTCAAACCCGAGACCTCCGGGGAGGAAAAAGAATGATATGCCTAAAACCTACGATAAATTAGATTGTGGCTTCCTGCGTACTATAATGGAGACTTGGTGAAAGGTGGTGAGACTTTGTTTCTTATGAATTTTCAGACACATTCAAAGTCAAGATTAATGGGTCTATTATCGGATTGCATCATACCAAAGTAGAGGTATCCGATCCTCTAAGCCCTTCTCTTTTCATATTGGCCATGGAGGGTCTTTCCAGGCTCCTCAACTTCCACCATTCCGACAAGATCATGCATTGTGCTTGTATTTCTAAACATTCACCAAGTATCCATCATCTTTTGTTTGCAGATGGTTTCCTAATCTTCAGTAAAGCTTACCTTGGGGTGGTAGCAGAACTCAAAGATGTCCTCGAGTGTTTTGAGGATCTCTCTAGTCAGAATTCAAAAATCCAAAAAATTGAAGCTTTCTTTGGACAAAATACCTGACCGAATCTTAAGGTACTCTCTCAAGAGCTCTTGGTACGAGTCTAATAAGAGACTCAATGAAATACATAGGCCATTCTCTCTTCTTTAGAAGATAATAAAAAGGGTGAATTTAGGCACTTGATAGAAAGGACCCAAGCAAGACTTGAATCATGGAAGTCATCCCTCCTCTAATCGGCTAGTAGACTAACTTTAATCAGCTCAGTCATAGCCTCAACTACCAATCTAATGGATTTCCTCTGCTTGGCTTACTTATTCTGTTCATTATATTCTAGATAGATTCTAATCTCAGTTCTTTTGGAACATTAAGAAAGCAAAATATTTTCACCCTAAATCTTGGGAAAGCATTTGTCCTCCAAAACCCAATGAAGGACTAGGGCTTAGATCTAGCTCATACCACAATACTGCCCTTTTCTCTTTAGATTGGGATAAAGAATTCTTCGTTAGCCAGGTAGCTTTTGAGTCAAAGGGCTCTCCTCGAGGTATTTCTATAGACTATTTGTGATACCCTACTTTCTAAATCCGGTCTAATTACCCGTATTGACTTGGTTGATCATATAGGGGCTGAACCGGAGAGAACCAACTCAAGTACCATATGGAACATGGTAGCAAGGGTGACCTTGAACTCGGGTTGGCCTGACATGATCGAGCGGGTGTCAAGTGTAATACGTGCACCCAAGCCTTGTATTTACACCACCACAAGGTCATATACAAAAAGTAAAGGTACGTACTAGTATTTGTGGGTGTCAATGTAATCTAATATTATGTGGGAGTTTATTCCCATTAAAGCCCGCCTGAGATAGTCCACTTGAGATTTACTCACCTGAGATAGCCCACCTGAGATTTAGCCCACCTGAGATTTACCAGCCTGAGATAGCCCACCTGAAATATACCCACCTGAGATATAACCCACTTGAGAATAGAAGATATTTTGGGGGGCCCAGATATAAAAGAGGAGACATTAATTTTCTTTTCCCTCATTAATGTTAGTTGGTCGGTGGGAAAGTAAAGAAGAGAGAGAAAGAAGAAGAAAGGAAAAGAGGAAGAAGAAGAAGAAAGAAGAAGGGAAAATTGACCGTAGAGCTTCACAGAGCTGGGTCTTAGTATTTTGAGTCCGGATTAATGATCAGCTCATCGAGATTTCGATTTGAGGTAGGTATTGTGCACATTCTATGGATTTTTAGGAAAATCCCTTCCTTAAACCCTCTTTTTGATTTTTGGGAAAGAACCCACTTGGATCTTGCTAATCCTACTTGGATAATCAAATCTAAGGTCTAATGGAAGGTGTGTATAATGATTTTGAAGGATTTGAAAGGAGTGTTGGTGAAGATCTAAAGTGTTTAGAAGTTTTTGAGCAAAATAAGTGAAATTTGGGGTTTCATTGGTGTTCTTGAGAAAAAGGTAAGAATCTTCCTTTTTTCTTTTGATTTGATCTTAGATCTAGATTGAGGGTACATGATTGGACTTTAGATAAGTTATTTGAGTCATCGGATCATCCCCAAACAAGTTCCCTAAGTTGGAGAAAAGTCGGGAATGATATTGAAAAAAATTTGGTTTAAAGACTAGGGATATTTTTACCCCACATGTCTTCTGGTTTTTGCCCACCTGAGTTCCCAGAACTCAGTTTCTAGGCTTTGGTGTAACCGATGGGATACATAGCCCGCCTGTTTTTGGCTCTAGCCCACCTATCTTTCCAGAATTCCCAGAATTGGTCCAAATTTGATGGGTAACCCTCATTTATGATTCTAAACCCGATTTTAGTGTTCAAACATGATAATTTTGACCCCAAAATAGTAAAATGATAAACCATTATATTTATGATAGGTTATACTCAATATACACATACCCACACATCGGATCTCTTTCGTATCGGTACAAACATCGTGTACATATACAAGTAAGTGGGGAGTGGACTCTGATTTAATTTTAAAATGTTATGCATCATTTAACATGTGTTAGTCTAGCCATTTTATCATATCACTTGTGTGTAGACTAGACATCACATATGCCATATCACGCATTGTATGTGCATTTACATAACATGCTATGCTTTGCTTTATGATGAATATCCTTTATATCTTGATGTATGTGATGGAAGAATTTTATTTGGACATGATGTATATGTTAGATTAGATGTCGTAGTCGGCTTGAAAACGAGTGTATGGTGGCTTGTGAAATGGGACGCCGTGCTATTGTGTAATTGTACTATACTCATGTAGAGGCATGTGGCTAGGATGTGATTTACCCTTGTGCTACGACCCTTCCCAATAAGGGTATATGTGTTGGGGATCATTGGGGGGAAGTATCGGGTTACGATTGTCGAACTCCTGTAGCGGTTAGAAGTTTCTCACGGTGGATCGCTAGAACAGTCGGTAACCCCGATGATATATTCAGAGGGCCAATCGTACTGCTTTTATTTTAGGTGGAGTCACCCATTTACTTTCTGTCATTTAAATTTATTGGAGGTCGGCGTGTATTGAAATTTCGGTGCCAACGGTGAGCCTTCTCCAACAACCTTATGGGCGTATTACGGGATGGGGTTCGTGGCTCGTACCCAAGGTATACGCGCACTGTGGTTGTGAGTATCACATAACCTATGACCTAGTAATATTGTTAGGCTACTAGGATTTAAAATCAATTGTATATAGGCACATTTGTATTGTGACTGTTTGTGTGTTTTTCCTTGTGTGGTCTTCCTTTCCACTAACTGGGCTAGTGAGCTTATCCCATGTGCACAACTCTTTTTAGGTGATTTTGTAGGTCACTCACGGAGATTAGGAACCGGGTTCCACTGTGGAGTTTCCCTCTGAGGACTGGTGGGTCCATGATGAGTTCAAGCACGATGCGATTGCACGTGCGAGGATTGTGCTACATGACAACAGTGACTCCTATGTGTTTCATTTTGATTTTTTTAATGTACTCCTTTTGATTACTTGATGCTTAAATTGTTATATCTTTGTGTATATATCATGCTTTCGGGCCCAAATGTATATAACTTTTATGACTCAATTTGGGTATCAAGTATTTTGAAAACAATTACAAATATTATTATGAATAGGTCTTCACTAAAAATATAGGTCTTATCTTAGTTTAGTAGATGTATGCTGTATTGCAGTTATAGCATTATTGATCCTGGTAGGTTTGTGAGTTAATGGAGTTAACTCAATTACCAGCTCGACTGTGTGTGAGCAGGGTGTGACAAGAGTGGTATCAGAGTGCGATGCTCTACCTGCCTATAGCATACTGCTTAAATCCCATAGAAACTATAATAGGTCTGGGGTGGGTGAAGATAAAAGCCTTTGAAAAGTTAAAAAACCTTAATTTAAATGTAAAAATTTGTAACCTTTGTATTCATGGCATGCAGGCATTGATAATATGAATTCTGGTTAGTTAAATTTGAAATTGTCATAATTGAATGTACTTGTTAGCGAAAATTTTAACAAAATTTTGGCAGCATAACATCACAAAATGTAAAAACAAAAAATTTTAGACATAAAACCTGATAGACAACAAGAATAATAAGATAATAACATATGGTGACCATGTTGACGACTATCAAACCACGCAGTTTAATAAAAAAAAATCAAACCATTCAAAAATTTATAATTACTATCAGAATCATAATTCAAATTCTAAGTACACAAGTAGAAATGACAAGTACAAGGTCAGAAGAGGATAGGCCATCAATCTAAAGCATTAGTTAGAGTCGTCGCTAGAGTCATCGAAAGGTTCTCCTAAGTGAACCCAAGAGTCGATGCCAAGATGCATGTCCTAATGAGTAAATCGATCATGGAGGTGCACCACTCTCCTCTGTACACGATAGACTGTTGGGAAACATGTCCACACTCCTTGCTATGTTTTGGTGTTAACAAACAAACATATATCTTTAACTTGGTTTGATAAAATGTGATTAGCTTGAAGAAAGTGTAATTAGCTTGAAGAAACACTTAGAAGGTCGAATCAAGACATAAAGCTTAAAGACATGGAATTGCAAACAAGAAGAGAAAAATATGAAGTGCCAAAGAGTGGAAGGTTCAAGTGAAGAAGAAGACCACTATGATAGATTGATCATTTTTAATGTAATTTGTAACTTCCACATATATATATGCACTCACCACATGCATGTGCATTGCATCATACTAGAATGACCATAGAGCATACCTTGACCAAGTATGGAAAGTCTCTAAGTGGTGAGGAACATATTAGAAAAATGTGTTCTAGTGAAATTCCGTGAAAACCATATTAACATGACTCAAGGGTATTTTAGGGAATCTTAAAATTAGTATCAGAAGATAAAACCTTCATAGAAGTTGTAGGAAATTGAGTTTTGATTCCAACGCAACTAATCTCAGATCAATCTGAGATCGGACCAAAAAGTTATGGTCAAAACACTAATGACTGGTCAGTATGACAGCATTCTGTCAAAACAGAGTATGTCATGTTGGCGGTCGACCGGCTGGAAGCCCCGGTCGACCGAAACTGTCTGAGACCATAGCCGATAGTTCGGTATAAAGTCTTGGTCGATCGATGACTGCCTAGAAGTGCCCCAACGGTTATATTTTGCCTCAACAACTATTGGCGGTCGACCGGCTACCGATGGCGGTCGACCGGCTACCGATGGCTGTCGACCGGTGGTTCCAGAATACGTCCGTTAGAGCCTGATTTTCTGTCTAAAATGCTTCACTGAGTTCACCTATAAATACCCAAACCACTCTTAATTAAATATTCATTAAGAAAGAGCTTTAAGAGCAGTATTGCAAGCATTCAAGAGTTATTAAGATTAGTATATTCTACTTGAGTTGTTCTATTACACCAATCCCAACAAAAGGCTCAAGTCTCAATCAAAGTCCTCTACTCTCTCCTATGCAAGTCAAAGCCATAAGAGAGGACTTTACAAAAGGTGTATCTTTCATTTCTTATTCTCATCATTTGCACCACACTTGAGGTATTCCTCCTATTCCACTATTTCCTATTTATTTTTATTTTTACAATTCTAGACTGTACTTAGGATTGTAAGGATTCTTTTATCCTAAAAAGAGAAAGGTATCTCTCTACCTCCAAAAGAGATTGTAAAGGCATCTCTTTGCCTGAAAAGGGGATTTGTAAGGATACTCTTATCTGTGAAAAAGATTGTAAAGGTTTTCTTCCCTACCTACCGTACTGAAAGGGAGAACTAGTGGAATACCTTACAAGAGGATTCTTGTAGGGAGTGGACTAGACTCGAATTGAGTCGAACCACTATAAATTTTGTGTTTTGTGGTTGTACTTGTTTTATTTACTCCGCATTGTTTTAACTTGCAGTCACACTTGTGACCTATTCATCGAAAAGAGTTAAATTCCACTGGTATAACCTATTCACCCCCCTCTAGGTTATTTCATAGACATTCGCAGAGATCACTATAGAAGAGTGGTACATATCCCAAGTGAGTCGTTGAAACCTAGACTCCATCTCTCTAAACTGCCTCCACATCTGGAGCTCTCTACTAGTGTTCTCATCCACTCTCCTGAGAAGCTCCTGCTCCTGGGTCGTACTCTCTCCAAGCTAACCTCTAAGCTCAGCCTGACCTTCCCTCAAGGACCTCAACTCTGATAGGATATTCTATAGGATAGGTGCCTCTCTAGTAGGTGACGGACCCATGGGCTATGTGCTAGAAGCACTGGGAATGTCTGGGCCACTAGCTCTAGCTGATCTGGAACCGTCAGCTCCATGGAAAGCTAGATCTGCTGCCCTAGTATCCAATGACCCTCCTCCAAAACCTCCTCCTCTCTGATCTCCTCATAATTAGGTACCCCTGAAACCCTCCTCCTGGCACGGGAAATGACTGCTGTCATCTCTGGTATGCTCATCCTCATCCATAAGCACACCCTCCTCCTGCTCTACATCCTCCTCCTCCTGCTCCTCAGCTGTCTGTTTGAAATTTAAAACGTAACTGCAAGCGTACGGATTAGTGTAGCTACAGGTCAAATACAGGGAGAACATATACTTTATTTTTTTGCTTCTTTTAATAATACAAAAGTGAACTGATTAATGGTTGTGATCTAATTCTAACTACCGTTCTAAACATATGTATCTAAAATAACGTCCTAACCATTCGTCATCTAAGAATTTAAAGATGCAAGCCACGCAATTAAAATTAAATAAATAAATAATTAAAAATAAACACCCCACTTAATTAAAAAGCAATGAAGAAAAAATACTAAAATAAAAATAAAGTAAAAGAAAGGGGATAAAGCTAGAGAGAGGCTCACAAGTAGGTTTCTTTACTTAGCCCGAGGGATGCATCATAATATGAGCTTCCCTACTTGACCAGAGAATCACTCTTACTAGGGTTACTCTACTAGGCATTAGAGAAAGGAGACAATTAAAATAAAAACAATAAAATGATGGTTCTATGGCTAGAAGGGGCAAAGCCAACACATACACTAGCCATGAACCTTGGGGGAAAGGGAAAGCAATAATGTAATGATTAAAATTAAAATAAAAAATTAAGAAGGAAAGGATAGTCAGAAGAGGGAATGAGAGGGGGGAGAGAAGATTATTGAAGAAGCCGACTTACTTGAATCAATGCTTGAACTTGAAAGCTTGGGTGATATGAGATACTGCCAACCTTAAAACCAGATTTGGAATGAACAAAATCTGAAATTTCTAGGCCTGGAGAAAACAAATCTTGAAAAAAAAGAGATGCTCCACGGCTAGTGATTTTGTCACCTAGATCTAAGCCTAAAACTTTAACTTTAAAAATTACAATTCAATTGCATAAATCATAAATATAAAAGGCTGAATAAAAATACAAGAGTGCTTGCATTAATTGAAATAAAAAGCTATTACAAAAGTGATTAAAGCAAAAATAAAGAAGAACTAAAACAAGAGAGAGAGAGAGAGAGAGAGAGAGAGAGAGAGAGAGAGAGCAACTAAAACAAAACCCTAGAAGAAGAATGAAGTGTCCCCCCTCCTCTTACATGAGTTGTATTTATAGGGAATGGGGAGGTAGGATAATAAATTTCTCTTTCCTAAAAGAGAGAAACTCATAATTGGTAGTGAGATCTTTTGAGACTAAAAGTGCTAAGGTGGAGGAGAGAGAGAGAAATAAACTTGGAGAAATTTTCTATAATTTTTATTTTATTTTATTTATTTATTTATTTTTCTCTTCTTTTTCTCCCTCTCTTCAAATCTTACGCACAACCCTTGTTGGCCGATTTTTTTTTCCTTGGACGATTTTCCTTCTTGCTTTGTGTGATTTGGACAATCTTCTGGTGATGATGTGGAGGAGAAAGAAGATTTGGATAAGATTTATTTCTCCATTTATTTATTTATTTATTTTTTCTCTTCTTGCAAGAAGAAACTTGAGACCTCCTGGTGAGCAAAGGAATTTTGCACACCATAGCTCACCAACTACACTAAGTAGTTGTTGTTGGAGAGATTTGACACCCGATAATGCTTGAAGCCTTTAAAATACAAAACCTACAAAAAGAAAGTAAAAATCCAAGATAGCTCAATTTTAAATATGTAAAATGCATGTTTTACTACCCTAGATTTCACACAAAAATGTGCTCATCAGAATTCCACACACTTAGACTTTGCTAGTCCTCGAGCAAAACAAAAAGAAAAAGAATGAAAAAAAAAAAAACCTAAATCACTTTCGTAGGAATCACGGTTGCATTTAGCATGTGCAACAAGCCTTTAAACCCCTACGTCACCCCTAGTGGACGAGTTGTATCTCATGGGTATTTGCAGTGAATATCCACCAAAAATTCAGAATAAATGAATCTCAATCTTGGCTAAAGGTAAGGGTCATATTGATCCAGAGCAAAGATAATTCCTCTTACAAGGGAGCCCCACATTTGAACTTTTATTACCCCGTATCAATTCCAGGCACTAGTATATTTCTTAATTTGGAATTCACCTTGTCTCTTCCAAAACATCCTTATCTTAAGACAAAATCACTTGTAAAGAAATAGGGAGCCAATGACTAAGGCGTTGGAGTGTTTTTGACCAAACATGTTACCAAACATTAATAACATTTGCACATTTTTTTCTCTTTTTTGCTTAACAAACTCTATTCTACTCCACTACTTTTGGCTTGAATGATATGGAGCAAACATCAGACACCCAAGTTACTATGTAGCTTCGCTTTTTGCATATGCCCACAAAGACAGTGATGCTAGAGTTCTTTCAGAAGTTTCTTCCTTAGGAATTTTGGTCAAGACACCACGCTTCATGAGGGGCAATGCCCTGTCTAGTTCTAAGGGAATCAACTCTTATTATTCTTTATACCACATTTCACACTTCATTTAAAATTGTGCATTTGTTAATTCATGCCAAATTAAAAAGAAGTTCTCAACTCCAAATCAAAAGTACAAGGAACCCATAGACTTACATATGGCCCAACACCGTAAAACAGGGGTCTCTTATTTTTCAAAAGAAAGTTCCATCTTAAGACACAGGCTTGTTTCTTTTTTCTCAACAGGGTTTTTATACGTTCAAAATGGATACCGTAATCAAAACTTTTATTTTTATACATCAAGCAACTGAATGGTATGATCATTAGCCAAAAGCCAAAGTAGGATTTCATCCTTAGCGAGCTCAAAAACAAAAGAAAAAACAAGCAAAGGAAAAAAAATTGATTCCCCTCCCCCACACTTAAGTCATGCAATGTCCTCAATGCATGAAAAGAATTAAAAGCAAAGACAATGCAAGGGAGTCATACCTTGGCAAAGTCAGTCATCTCTATCAGAGGTTCATGGAGATCTATGACCTCTTCACTACCAGTAGTAGGAAACTCGATGAATGATTTCAAATGCTGACCATTAACCTTTAAAATTACCCCTGTTCCTAGATTCGAATCTCCACAACCCCATGGGGATATACATTATGGACAATAAATGGACCATCCCATTGGGATCTAAGCTTACCAGGGAAAAGATGAAATCGAGAGTTGTACAATAAGACCTTATCACCAATTACAAAAGATTTGCATAGAATGTGCTTATCATAGAAGGCTTTGGTCTTTTCGTTGTAAGTCCTAGAACTCTCATAGGCATCATTCCTAGGTTCCTCCAACTCAGATAGTTGGAGCCTACGATGAATTCCAGCATTAGACAAATCAAAGTTGACTTCTTGATGGCCCAAAAGGCCTTATGATCCAACTCAACTAGTAAGTGACAAGCTTTTCCATACATCAAAAGGTAGGGAGACTAACCAAGATTGGTCTTGAATGCAGTCTGATGGGCCCACAAGGCATCAATGAGCCTAAGGGACCAATCCTTGTTAGGAAACATGTCCACACTCCTTACTATATTTTGGTATTAACAAACAAACATATATCTTTAACTTGGTTTGATAAAATGTGATTAGCTTGAAGAAAGAGTAATTAGTTTGAAGAAACGCTTAGAAGGGTCGAATCAAGACATCAAGGTTTGAATTCATATAGATATGGCCTTAAAGCTTAAAGACATTCAATATCTAAGATGATAAAGACATTCAAGACCGAAGATGAAGACATCAAGACTCAAGATGATGAAGACATCAAGACCCAAGATGAAGACCATAGGATAAAGAATATACTTTGTAATATGTACACACATTGAATATGCACGCACCTCATGCATCATAGTAGAATGACCTTAGGTGGTAGAGTACTCTAGCAAATCTCTGTGAAAATAGATTGATCTGACTCAAGAGCATTTTGGGTAACCTTAGAGTTAATATTAGAAATGGACCTTCTATAAATGTTGTAGGAAATCGAGTCACGATTCCAACACAACTAGTTTTGGATTAATCCGAGTTTGGACAAAAAGTTATGTTTAAAACATCATCGACATGTCAGTATGATAAAATTCTGACATAACAGAATCTATCAAGCTGGCGGTCGACCGGATAGAAGTACCGGTCGATCAAAACTGTCCGAGACTATAGCCGATCAATTGATAGAAAGTCCCGATAGATCGGTGCCTCCTTGGAAAAGCTTCAACAACTAGTTTTTTTTACCTTAACGGCTCGGCTCTTTCTGGTCGATCGGATATCAATGGTAGTCGACCAGTGGTTCAAGAATACGACCATTAGAGCCTAATTTTCTATCTAAAATGTTTCACTAAGCTCACCTATAAATACCTTTGTTGCTCTTAATTAAATAAGAATTAAGAAAGAGCATTAAGAGCATTATTGTGAGCATTCAAGAGTCATTAAGATTATTCTATCTTACTTGAGTTTTTGATTACTCTAATCCCAACAAAAGGCTCAAGTCTCAATCAAGTCCTCCACTCTCTCTTGTGCAAGTCAAAGCCATAAGAGAGGGCATTACAAAGGTGCATCATTCATCTCTCATTCTTATCATTTGCACCACACTTGAGGTATTCCTCTTATTCCACTACTCCATATTTATTTCTATTTTTATAATTCTAGACTGTATCTAGGATTGTAAGGATTCTTTATCCTAAAAAGAGGAAGGTGTCTCTCTACCTCCAAAATACATTGTAAGGGTGCCTCTCTGCCTATAAAGGGGATTTGTAAGGATACTCTTATCCGTGAAAAAGATTATAAAGGTTTTTTTCCCTATCTACCGTATTGAAAGGGAGGTCTAGTGGAATACCTTACAAGAGGATTCTTATAGGGAGTGGACTAGACTCGGATTGAGTCGAACCACTATAAATCTTCTGTTATGTGATTGTGCCTATTTTACTTATTTCGCATCGTTTTTAATTTGCAATCACACTTGGGACCTATGCATCGAAAATAGTTAAAATTTTCACTAGTATAACCTATTCACCCCCTATAGGTTATTTCAATTGGTATCAGAGCGGGAGCTCAATTTATTTAAGACTATATTAGCTTAAAAGTAAGTAAAAGACCATGGCCACATTCCAAAGACCACCAAAAGGCATGAACGCCTCGAGACCCCCTTACTTTAATATTGAGAACTTTTTCTTTTGGAAGTATAGATTCAAAAGCTGTGTGTGGTCATAACATTCTTGTATGGAGAGCTATAGAGAATGGACCATATACCACCACCAAAATATTTGATGGAAAGACAGTACCAAAAAATGAAAGGAAATGGACAACTGCAGACATCACTCTCATCCAGTACAAATTTCCGTACAATCACATTCCTTCAGTGGACCCTCAACGAATAAGAGTTCAACCGACTCATAGCATGTGACACAACTAAAGTGATTTGGGATATGCTTCTTGTCACACATGAAGGTATAGCAGAGGTAAATGAAAGAAAGGTAGACCAACTTGTTTCTGATTACGAATCCTTCTTTATGAAAGAAAATGAGTCAATAACTTCTATGTTTATAAGATTTACTGACATTGTGAACAGTCTCAAAAGTTTAGGCAAAACTTATACTAACGCTGAAAAAATCAAGAAAATCTTAAGAGCCTTGCTTGCAGCTTGGAGACCCAAGAAAACAGCAATAGAAGAAGCCAAAGACTTGACGAAATTATCTTTGGACTACTTGCTTGGATCCCTACAAACTCATGAAGTAGAGTTGAACGCTGACAAACCAAATCCTGAGAATAAAAAGAGAACCATAGCTCTAAAGTCAACTCAAACTATCAAAGAAATAAGCGATTGAAGAAGATGAAGAATTCGATATGAAAAAATAAATTTCACTCATCACGAGGAAGTTCAACAAGTTCCTCAAAAAGAAAGAAAGATTTCAATATAAGAAAAAATCATACGGAGACAAATCCTATGGGGAAAAAAGTAAATCTAAAATTAAACCCAAGGAAATCTCTTCTAAAGATATAGTCTATTTTGAGTGCAGAAAGCCTGGACACTTTAGAATCGAATGCCCACATAAACCAAAGAAGGCTTATGCAGCCACATGGGACTCAAGTGATGAAGAGGAGAAAAGTAAATTTGGAGAAGAAGTCACCAACCTCGTTTTGATGGCTGTCAAACTCAACCTGAATCCTTAATAAGAGACTCTAATGAGGAGCTTCAAGAAGCCTTCAAGGCCTTGTATGAAGAAAGTATCAAATTAGAATTTGATAAGAATGAACTTGAAAAAGAGGTTGACGCACTAAATAAGAGAGTGGATGGACTACCCTCAAAGGTGAGTGAACTGGAGGAAGAAAACTTCAAGTTGAACTCCACCCTTTGCACCTTCACCCAAGGGCAAAGGAACCTTGACAATCTTCTTGGATCTTAAAGAAAATGTCCAAATGAAAGAGAAGGACTGGGTTACAATGGACAAAATCCATCTAGAAGTAAGAATCCAAGGAGGGGTGACCAAAGAAACCAACCATCCACCTCTTACATTAAATGTAGTTTTTATAAAAAGACAGGACATTCCATAAACCAGTGTCACTTTAAGAAAAGGAAGAAACCTAATTCTCAAATTGAGAGACCAAGAGTTAGTCATGCCTACTACTACACGCCCCTAAGAAGGCAATATATGTCTCAAGAAGACTCTAGGCCTATGCCTAGGTATAGAAAATCCCAAACTCAAAGAGAATACTCTATTGAGAGGCCCCAAAGATAATACCAAGGGTATGAGAACTATCTTCGAGAGACTTATAGACCACAAGGGAAATACCAAGACCAAGGATCCTACAGATTTCAAATATACTATACTCCTCAAAGATCAAATGGATCTTATGAACGTCAGAGGACCAAAGAAACCCAAAGTCATCCCAAAGGCAGAACCAAAGACCTAAAAAGTACAAAACCATTTGGGTTCTAGTTGGAAAGTTTGACACTAATAATAATAGACCCATGAGATTATGGGGACCAATGTACGATTAAATTTCTATTATAGGTTTTCTTGAAGAATAAGGTGGAAGCTGAATGGGTCATCGATAGTGGATGCTCCAAACACATGACATCCAACAAGAACCTATTCTCAAGCTTATAGGACTACGACGGAGAATGGGTCTCCTTTGGAGATGACAACAAAGGAAAAATTATTGGTATTGGAAAAATAAGACTTGGAGGTATTTCAATCTCAAATGTTTACTTTGTGAAAAATCTGAATTATAATATCCTAAGTGTGAGTCAGTTATATAGCATCGGATACAAAGTAGAATTTAATGTCTCCTATTGTTGCATTAAATATGCAAATGATAATCCAATACTAAAAGGGTCTAGGAAAAACAATATCTATGTTTGTATACTTGACGAATCAAGTTCCTTGAATACATGCTTGGTTTCTAACCGTAGTGAGTCATCATTATGGCATAGAAGACTTGGACATGTAAATGTCAAGTTGATTCAAACCATTGCATCCAAGGATCTTGTGAGGAACCTCCCTAAAATCAAGTATGAAATAGACAATTTTTGTAATGCTTGTCAAAAAGGCAAACAAACCAAGGTCTCCCACAAGTCGAAGAATATTATCTCTTCCTCTAGACCATTGGAACTACTTCATTTAGACTTATTTGGACCTATCAATATATCTAGTATGAGTGGTAAAAATTAAACCTTTGTAATCGTGGATGACTACTCTAGATACACTTGGATTGCTTTTCTGAAAAACAAAAATGATACCTTCGATGAATTTGCAACTCTATGTAATAGATTGCAAAATCAGAAAGGGTATACTGTAACCTCTGTGAGGAGTGACCATGGAAGAGAATTTGACAATATAAGTCAATTTGACTTATATTGCAACAAGCATGGTATTGACCATAACTTCTCTGCTCTTAGAACGCCTCAATCTAATGGGATGGTTGAAAGAAAAAACAGATCATTACAAGAGACAGCTTGGACCATGCTCAATGAGTATTCATTGCCCAAGTACTTTTGGGCTGAAGCTATAAATACAGCTTGTTATGTACTAAATAAGATAATTCTCAGGCCTTTACTTTCTAAGACCCCTTAAGAACTGTACTTTGGTAAAATGCCAAAAGTAGACTACTTTAGAGTTTTTGGGTGTAAATATTTCATCTTAAACACTAAAAACTATTTTAGAAAATTTGATGCAAAATCTGATGAAGGAATATTCTTAGGATATTCACTCAACAGTAGAGCATATAGAGTTTTTAATAAAAAGTCATTAATGGTTGAAGAATCTATGAATGTACGATTTGATGAATCTTTGCCTAATGACTTAAACAAATCTCCTATTGATGATGATGATACCATGTTTGATGAGCTTAAGAACAAAGTTAATGATATTTCTCTTGATGATTCAAATGATGTCACCATCAAAAAAATAGAAACACTTCCTAAGGAAGTCATCCCACATAGGAATCATCCCTTAGAAAACATTATTAGGGATCTAGATGGAGAAATCCAAACTAGATCTAAAACTCGAGAGATATGCAATCACATTGCATTTATCTCAAGGATCGAACCCAAGAACATAGAAGAAGCATTAAAAGACAGTGATTAGATTATCGCTATGCAAGAGGAGCTTCACCAGTCTGAAAGAAGTAAGGTATGGGAACTTGTCCCAAGACCTGACCACCATACCGTCATTGGTGCTAAGTGAGTCTTTCATAATAAACTGGATGAAGATGGGAACATAGTGAGAAACAAAGCGAGACTAGTTGTCAAAAGGTATAATCAGCAAGAGGGAATAGAATATGATGAAACTTATGCACCAGTAGCAAGGTTAGAGTTCATTAGAATGCTGCTAGCTTTTGCATGCCATAAGGACTTTAAAATATATCAAATGGATGTCAAAGTGCCTTCTTGAATGGATACATTCAAGAAGAGGTATATGTAGCTCAACCCCTTGGTTTTGAAGACCCTAAGTTTCCAAACCATGTCTATAAACTTGAGAAAGCCTTGTATGGCCTCAAACAAGCTCCTAGAGCTTGGTATGAGAGATTAAGTACTTTCTTGATAGAAAGTGGCTTCTTAAGGGGAAGGATTGACACAACCTTGTTCGTGAAGAACTTGAAGAATGACATACTCATTGTTCAAATCTATGTAGATGATATCATCTTTGGCTTAACCAACGAGATAATGTGTATTGATTTCAGTAGCAAGATGAGTAGTGAATTTGAAATGAGTATGATGGGAGAATTAAATTTCTTCCTTAGGCTTCAAATACAACAAACTGATAATGAAATTTTCATAAACCAAAGCAAGTACACCAAGTAGCTGCTAAAGAAATTTAACATTAATAGTAAAAAATCTTCAGACACTCCGATGAGCTCATCCTTGAAACTAACCAAGGATGAAGATGGCATTTTGAGGATGTAACTAGATATAGAGGCATGATTGGGAGCCTTCTATATCTAACGGAAAGTGGACTTGACATCATGTACAGTGTATGTGCATGTGTTCGGTTTCAAGCTGATCCTAAGAAATCTCACCTCATAGCTGTAAAAAGAATTTTTAAATATTTGAAAAGCACTTGTGATGTTGGGTTATGGTACCCCAAAAACCAACCCCTTGACTTAGTCAGCTTTTTAGATGTTGACTTTGCAGGCTGCCATATCGACAGAAAAAGTACCAATGGTACCTATCACTTTCTCGGATCTTGCCTTGTCTCTTGGTTTAGCAAGAAACAAAACTCCGTTGCTTTATCTACCATCAAAGCTAAATATGTTGCAATGGTAGATGTTGTGCCCAAATCCTTTGGATGAAGCAAACTCTCCAAGACCTTGGAGTGAGTTTTGAATCTTACCCAATTATGTGCGACAACACCAGTGCCATAAACTTGATAAAAATCCCATTTTACACTCAAGGGCAAAGCACATTGATATTCGACATCACTTTCTGTGAGACACCATTCACAATGGCAATGTTTCTCTAGAATACATTGAAACCGAGAAACAACTCGCAGATATATTCACTAAACCACTAGGTGAAGAGTGTTTTGGCTTCCTAAGGAAGGAGCTTGGAATTTGAAACCCATTTGGTTGAATGAAAAAACATTCTTTCATGAATATTTATTCCAAAAGCTCAGACTTGAAAAACCCCTTCAACACTCATAATTTTCTAGGTTTTCAGGCATTTCTAGGATTTTTCGGTCGATCGCCTACAATCTTTCGATCGACCTCCTCTGACCGAAAGGATTACCGATCGACCGTCACCATCTATCGGTCGACCGGCCGTCGAAAACTTGATTCTGAACTCTTTTAAAATCAATTTTTGACCCATTTTGTCTCATTTTAAAAACCTCTTTTAGCTTAAAACCCTATTTGACTATTCCTCTCCCAAAACCCTAGCTTAGAAATCATTTCTAACCTAGATCTCTCAAGATCCTTTCTCTTCCTTCTCAAAAACCCTTGCCTCTCTTCTCTCTTACGCCCTTCATCATCATGGACTCTCACTGCGCACACAGAGCCAAGAAGACAGTCGCTCAGAAGGGAAAATGGAAGACCTCTGACAAAGATATCTGGTTCTCCTCCTCCATTGCTCAAGAATCATGGGATCTCTACATCTCTCGACATATAGAGTAAGGTAGAACCATCAATTCTGCTCTTTGTCTAGGTATGACATCAAAGACCTATTTGATGCTTTGGGATGGGGCAACATTCGTAAACTTGGGTTCAACTGTTATCCCCACCTTGTCAAAATGTTCTTTTCCAAACTTACTTTCTCTGGTGTAGGTGACAACCTTCTAGTCCATTCCTATGTTAAGGGAGTTTCTATAGATATAGACATTCTGATATTAGGAGAAATCCTAGCCATCTCTATGGCAGGGGAGCTCAAATACTACCAGCCCAAGACCTATGTAGAACAATTCATAGATGTTGATTGTGTGTACTCTAGCAGCATGAAGGAATATACTAATACTCACAAGATTAAGGCTAAAGAACTCACCGATATAGGAAGAATTGTAAATCTCACCATCTCCTATAACATCCTACCAAAGAGTGGTCATAGAGATGAAGTCTCCTCATTCCATTCTTATCTCACATACTGTGTTTGCAAGACTGTGAGCATCAATCTTCCCTACATTCTACTCAAAACCATGATTATCCATGGTGATAGACTTCAAAAGGGAAATCTTCCCTATGGGAGAATGATTTGCCAAATCCTGGACCACTTTCATGTGGATTTTTCTGGTGAATAATTTGAACCTTTTCCTCAAGAGATCAATCTTTCCACTATTCGCAAGATGCACCTCTTCCCAAGACGACCACTGGCTCCAAAAAGACTGATGTTGAACCCAGCCAACCACAGCAACAAGGAAGTGATAATATGTCAGCTTATGCGACCGTTGTCGATCTTTAGAAGGTTGGAAACATCCTCCTTGCCCAATTGGTAAAGATGGAAAGAAAGCAGAATGCGATTCTCAAGCTCCTACGCGAAGACGAGGAAGATGAAGATTACGGGGAAGAAGAAGAAGAAGAGGAGGACGCAGAGGATTAGGAGTCCTTACTCCTTTTATATGATGTTACTGTATAGTTAAACTCTTATTCTGTTTTATCTTGTGGAACTTAGTCTTTCTTGTTACTTTTTAAAATACTCTAAGATACAATGTTTAATTTTTTTTTGCACATGCTCAGGGGGAGCACTTTAACATCTTATGCAGCCTTGATTCCCTTTTTGTTGTTGACAAAAGGGGGAGAAACATCTATCTTTACAGTATCTTTTTTTGTTTATTCTAGAAATGACAAGTATCAATCTTTATTTTTTTTCTAGCACTGAATCAAAATATCCTATTGAACTTTACACTGTGTTACTATCATTTCTTGTATTTGGTTATATTGCCTGTGTTTGTTTGTCATCACCAAAAAGGGGGAGATTGTTAGGAAACATGTCCACACTCCTTACTATATTTTGGTGTTAACAAACAGACGTAGGTCTTTAACTTGGTTTGATAAAATGTGATTAGCTTGAAGAAGGAGTAATTAGTTTGAAGAAACACTTAGAAGGGTCGAATCAAGACATCAAGGTTTGAATTCATATTGACATGGCCTTAAAGCTTAAAGACATTCAAGATCCAAGATGATAAAGACATTCAAGACCGAAGATGAAGACATCAAGACTCAAGATGATGAAGACATCAAGACCCAAGATGAAGACCATAGGATAGAGAATATATTTTATAATATATACACACATTACATATGCACGCACCTCATGCATCATAGTAGAATGACCTTAGGTGGTAGAGTACTCTAGTAAATCTCTGTGAAAACTGATTGACCTGACTCAAGGGCATTTTGAGTAACCTTAGAATTAATATAAGGAAATAGACCTTCTATAAATGTTGTTGGAAATCGAGTCATGATTCCAACACAACTAGTTTTGGATTAATTTGAGGTGGGACCAAAAAGTTATGATCAAAACATTGTCGATAGGTCAATATGAAAAAATTCTAACATAACAGAATCTGTTAAGCTGGCGGTCGACTGGATAGAAGAATCGATCGATCGAAACTATCCGAGGCCATAGCCGATCGACTGGTAGAAAGCTTGGTCAACAGGTGCCTCCTAGAAAAGCTCCAACGACTAGTTTTTTTTCCTCAACGGCTCTTTTCGGTTGACTGGATACCAATGGCGTCGACCGGTGGTTCCAGAATACGACCATTAGAGCCTAATTTCTTGCCTAAAATGCTTCACTAAGCTCACCTATAAATACCCTAGTTACTTTTAATTAAATAAAAATTAAGAAAGAGCATTGAGAGCATTATTGTGAGCATTCAAGAGTCATTAAGATTATTCTATTCTTCTTGAGTTTTCGATTATTCTAATCCCAACAAAAGGCTCAAGTCTCAATCAAGTCTTCCACTCTCTTCTGTACAAGTCAAAGCCATAAGAGAGGACTTTACAAAAGGTTCATTATTCATCTCTCATTCTTATCATTTGCACCACACTTGAGGTATTCCTCTTATTCCACTACTCTATACTTATTTATATTTTTACAATTCTAGATTGTACTTAGGATTGTAAGGATTCTCTTATCCTAAAAAGAGGAAGGTGTTTTTCTACCTCCAAAAGAGATTGAAAGGGTGCCTCTCTACCTATAAAGGGGATTTGTAAAGATACTCTTATCCGTGAAAAGATTATAAAGGTTTTTCTTCCCTACCTACCATACTAAAAGGGAGATCTAGTAGAATACCTTACAAGAGGATTCTTGTAGGGAGTGGACTAGACTCGGATTGAATCAAACCATTATAAATCTTGTGTTGTGTGATTATGTATATTTTACTTATTTCACATCGTTTTTAATTTACAATCACACTTAGGACCTATACATCGAAAAGAGTTAAAATTTTCACTAGTATAACCTATTCACCCCCCTCTAGGTTATTTCAATCCTTACGGTTTGGATTAATAGTTTTCTCCAAGATTTGTTAGATCTGCCTATTAGACACCTCCACTTGGCCACTAGTTTGAGGGTGATAAGAGGTAGATAACTTATGGGAGATCCCATACTTTTTCATTAAGGTCTCAAAAGACTTATTACAAAAATGAGTACCTCTATCACTAATTATTGCACGTGGTGCACCAAAGCGGAAAAAATATTCTCTTTGAGAAACTAGACCACCACGTTGTGGTAATTAGATTTACAAGGTATGGCCTCTATCCATTTAGAAACATAATCAGTGGTCAAAAGTATGTACAAATTTCTAAAGGAATTAGGGAATGGTCCTATGAAATCGATGCCCCATACATCAAAGATCTCAACTACCAAAATAGGGTTGAGGGAATCATGTTCCTCTTATTGATACGACCAAAAGACTGGCAGGCTGGACAAGCCTTGTAAAAATCAAAAGCATCTTTAAAAAGAGTGGGCCAATAAAATCCGCATTGGAGAACCTTTGCAGTAGTCTTCTTAGGTCCAAAGTGTCCGCCACATATATGATCATGGTAAAAAGAGAAAGTGGAATGCTGCTCATGATCAGGAACACATTATCGGATAATATGATCCGAATATATCTTAAACAAATAAGGATCATCCCATAAAAAGTACTTAAATTGGGAATGAAACCTATACTTATCTTAGGTGGACCAGTGATCCGGAGTTACACCTGAAACTAAGAAGTTGACAATGTCAGCAAACCATGGTTCACTGGACACTATAAATAACTATTCATCTAGAAAGTTCTCATTGACTAGAGAATCAACAGTCAAGGAATTGGGAAGTCGGGATAAATGGTATGTAAATAGGCTTTCAACTCCTTTCTTATCCCTAATTTCTAAATTAAATTCTTGTAAAAGTAAAACCCACCTAATGAGACGGGCTTTGGCATCCTTCTTCTGAACTAGATATCTAAGAGCAGAATGATCAGTATACACCATCATATGTGAACCAACTAAGTAAGACTGAAACTTTTCTAATGCAAACACAACAGCTAGATTTTTTTTTCAATGGTTGTATAATTGAGTTGTGATTCATTTAAGGTCCTATTAGCATAGTAAATGACAGTGGACAACTTATTAATCCTTTGACCCAAAATCGCTCCTATGAAAAAATTTGAAGCATCACACAGCAGTTCAAAAGTTCAATCCAAACAGGTGGTTGAACAATGGATGCATTGGTCGACTCCTTCTTAAGTTGCTTGAAGGATCCTAGGCACTCTTTAGAAAATTCAAAAGTTTTATCTTTGGCAAGTAATGAAGTGAGAGGTCGGGCTAATTGACTAAAGTTCTTAATAAACCTTCTATAGAAGCCTGTATGCCCTAGAAAAGACTGGACATCCTTAACAGATTGAGGAGGTGGTAAATTATGAATTAAATCCACTTTGGCTCTATCAACTTTAATTTTCTCCTTGGATATTACATGGCCTAAAACAATACCAGATTTAACCATAAAATGACATTTCTCCCAATTCAAAACCAAATTCTTAGATATGCACCTTTTCAAAACTAAAGAAAGATGATGAAGGCATTCAGAATAGAAATTCCCATGAATTGAAAAGTCATCTATAAATATTTATGTTAGAAAAGATGCCCATCATGCATCGTTGGAATGTAGCAGGGGTATTGTAAAGCCCAAAGGGCATACACTGTAAGCAAATATTCCATATGGACAAGTAAAAGTGGTCTTATATTGGTCTTCTAAAGCAATTAGGATCTGGTTATAGCTGGAATATCCATCAAGAAAATAATAGTATTCATGTCCAGCTAACCTCTCTAACATCTGGTCAATGAATGACAATGGGAAGTGGTCCTTCCAAGTTATCACATTAAGTTTCTTGTAGTCTATGCACCCTCTCCACCCTGATTTGACATGGGTTGGAATTAGTTAATTATTGGCATCAGGAACTACAGTCACCCCAGACTTCTTAGGTACTACGTGAACTGGGCTTACCTATTGGCTATCAAAATACGATAAATTATTCTATGATCCAAGCACTTTAGGATCTCTTTCTTAATGGCTTCCATCATCATTGGGTTAGCTCTTCTTTGGGGTTCCATGGATGATTTGGAATCCTCCATAAGATGTATATGATGTTACACAATAGAAGGGCTTATACCCTTGATATCAGCCATGGTCCAACCTAGGGCTTCCTTATTATCTTTTAACACTTTAAGTAACTCCTCTTCCTGGCTAGAAGTGAAATTTGAAGAAATTATTATAGGAAGAGTTTGGTTAGGCCCTAGAAAAGCGTACCTCAAATTAGATGATAACTCCTTAAGATCTACCTTAAGGGGCTCAACTATGGTAGGTTTGGGAATGGAATTGGAAAGAGGTCCTAAGGGCTCCACAGGTGTGTGAAGACTTAAGACTTCAGAAAAGAAATTTTTACTATTATCATCCAACTCATCCATACACTCTTGGAATTCTGAATCAAAACCAATATCAAATTTGGTAATTAAATCATCAGAATAATTCAGAAAATCCTCAAGCATATTGATCTCTTCTTCCATATGTGGTTGCTTGCCTATCCTAAACATGTTAAATTCAACACTTTGGTTGCCAAAAGATAACCTTAGGAAACCATTATGGCAATTGATTAATATATTACTGGTAGCTAAGAATGGTATTCCTAGAATTATTGGTATCTCATCCTTGGTTGAGAAGGGCTTGGTATCTAACACAATGAAATCAATAGGAAAATTAAATTCTCCCACCTTTAGTAAGACATCCTCAACCATCCATTTAGGAATCTTAATAGACCTATCTGCCAACTGAAGAGTAGTTCCAGTGGCTTTCAATTCTCCCAATCCAAGTTGCTTATGCACATGGTAAGGTAAAAGATTTACACTTGTACCAAAGTCAAGTAAGGCATGCTCAATGTAGGTGTTGCCTATGACACAAGCTATGGTAGGGCTCCCTGGATCTTTATACTTGGCTGCTATGGGCTGAGTAATTATGGAACTAATGTTACTTGCCAAGAACGCATCTTTGGGCACACTAGTGATACGTTTGTGAGTACACAAATCTTTTAGTACCTTTGCATAGGCGGGGATCTGGGATACGGCATCCAAAAGAGGGATGTTCATTTCTACCTTTTTGGAGACTTCTAATATTTTATCCATGGAAGCAATCTTCTTTTTGTTTACCAAGCAATTAGAAAATGGGACAGGAGGAACATAAGGACTGTTAGGGATTTGTCCTTTTTCAGAAGAATCATTTTTGGTTTTCTCAACCAAATCATCTTTAATTTCAGAAGAATCTTTAGGTTCATCAGATGAACCTGGAACAAGAGGCACACTTGTGTCCTCAACTGAAGGAGAGTTAACATAAGTAAAAGATGGGGAAGAGTTAGGAACACTTTGTTGGTACTCTCTACCACTCTTAAGGGCATAAACAACATTACATTGGTTGGAGGGCCCTTGTTGGGTCTGACCATGTACTACATTCAGTGGTGCATTAGTTGGTGCTTGTGAGCTAACAGGCTGATGATGCCTAAGGTTAGGTTCTGGTTGACTGGAAAAAGTTTCTTTCTCCCTCTCACGCATAATTGAGACAACTTATGTGAGTTCTCTCGTAAGATTTTGATGGCTTGTCATGAGGAGGGCCATATTTTTTTTCAAATTACTTGTTTTACTTGCCTCTTCAGTATTGGTAAACCGAGGGGGTTGATGATAAGATGATAGGAGAGGGGCCCTAGGAAAACTAGCCTGAGGTCCTACATTTGACTTAGGAAAAGTATTTTGGAAAAAAGATTATTATATAAAGAGAGGCCTTTGGGGTCTAGGTTGACCTTGATTATGAAAATTGGAAGGCCCTGCTTGGTTGCCCTAATTCTAGGAGAAATTTAGGTGATTTCTCCATCTTAGATTGTAGGTGTTACTATATGGATTATTCTAGTATAAGGCATTAACACTATCATTAGAAGTGCCCCCAGAGGTGTTGGGGCATTCTTCTATGACATGTCCAGGGGACTAGCACCAAGTACAAATCTTAACCAAATTGACTGATGATGGCTCTCTAGGAACAATAGCCTCAATCCTCTTGATTAGGCTATCCAAATGGGCTTCCTTGGCTACTATCCCATCCACAAAATATCTTTTTCCTCCTATGGTTCTTTCACTCTCTTGGGTTGATTCTCACTCACGGATTTTTTCAGCTAAGTCAAGTAAGAATTCTCATGCCTTTCCTTCATCTATAAAGGATGTGAATCCCTCAGGGCACATAGACTCTATTATTTGTTTAGTTGGGTAATCAATACCCTCATAAATTATTTAATATAAATACTATAAATCTAGGCCATGGTGAGAGCATTCTTGGAATAGATTCTTGAATCTCTCCATAAGTTTGGAAAAAGGACTCACTAGGCTTTTGCCTAAACTGAAGGATATCACTTCTAAGCTTATTGGTATTGTGAGTTGGGAAAAAATTCTTAAGGAAGACAACTGTGAACTATTCCCATGAGGTTATGAATATGTGGGTAACCCATACATCCACTTCTTAGCTTAGTATTTCAATACAAATGTGATGAACCTAAGCTTAACAATATCATCAAAAAGCTATTGGATCTTAATTAGAACACATACTTCTTCAAATTCCCTTAAAAATAGGTATACAACCTCAGAGGTCAGCCTATGAAAGTAGGGCAATATAATTGAGATTTGAATTCAAAATTATTACCCTGGGCTTGTGGTAGAACTATGCAGAAGGTTGGGCTGTTCTAGTAGAGTAGAACCTATCTTTTGGAGATTTAGGTGAAGAGTTTTTATGTTGGTCTCCCATATTGAATGGTTTTAAAGAGAGCAATGTATAAGGTCACTACTTGTTAGATCTCTTCTTTTTAACCGATTCTTAGTATTACGTACCCACCTAACACTCATGCAACAAAAAACTACCCACAACTAGAGTCAGACAAGCATAAAAGAATGGATAGCAAAACTTTTTTTTATGTTTTTTTTTTCTTTATGGGAGCTTATCGATAGGGATCTGGGGTTACTTAGGTCAATTCCTAAGGTACTGCTATAGGGTAAAACTTGTCTTTATCATACTGTAAGGCATAATGACCTCCACTGATACAACTATTATTGTAAGTTGTTCTTCTCAGAATTCAATAAAAGAAAAGGAAAAAAAACACTCCAATTTACCAAAAGAAAACGAAAAATAACATGAAACTGTCTCCTCGACAACGGTGCCAAAAACTTGTTTGAAATTTAAAATGTAACCACAAGTGTATGGATCAGTGTAGCTATGGGTTGAACACAGGGAGAGCAACCACTTTATTTTTTTACTTCTTTTAATAATACGAAAGTGAACCAATTAATGGTTGTGATCTAATTCTAACTACCTTCCTAAAGATATGTATCTAAAATAATGTTCTAACCATTCGTTATCTAAGAATTTAAAGATGCAAGGCACGCAATTAAAATTAAATAAATAAATAACTGAAAATAAACACCCCACTCAATTAAAAAGCAATGAAAGAAAAAAATACTAAAATAAAAATAAAGTAAAAGAAAGGGGATAAAGCTAGAGAGATGCTTACAAGTAGGTTTCTCTACTTACCCGAGGGATGCATCATAATATGAGCTTTCCTACTAGACCAGAGAGTCACTCTTACAAGGATTACTCTACTAGGCTTTAGGAAAAGGGAGACAATTAAAATAAAAATAATAAAATAAAGGTTTTATGGCTATAAGGGGCAAAGCCAACACATACACTAGCCATGAACCTTGGGAGAAAGGGAAAGCAATAATGTAATGATTGAAATTAAAATCATAAATTAAAAAAGAAAGGGTAGTCAGAAGAGGGAATGAGAGGGGGGGAGAGAAGACTATTGAAGAAGCCGACCTACCTGAATCAATGCTTGAACTTGAAAGCTTGGGTGATTTGAGATACTGCCAGCCCAAAAAATCAGATCTAGAATGAATCAAATATGAAATTTCTAGGCTTGGAGAAAACAAATCTTGAAAAAAAAATTGAACTTGAAAAAAAAAAGATGCCCCACGGCTCGTGATCTTGTCACCTAGATCTAAGCCTAGAACTATAACTTTAAAAATTACAACTCAATTGCATAAATCATAAACATAAAAGGCTGAATAAAAATAAGAGAGTGCTTGCATTAATTGAAATAAAAAGCAATTACATAAGCGATTAAAGCAAAAATAAAGAAGAATTAAAACTAAAGAGAGTGAGAGAGAGAGAGAGAGAGCAACTAAAAAAAAAAACCCTAGAGGAAGAATGAAGTGTTCCCCCTCCTCTTACATGAGTTGAATTTATAAGCAATGGGGAGGTAGGTAACAAATTTCTCTTTCCTAAAAGGGGGAAACCCACAATTGAGAGTGAGATTTTTTGAGACTAAAAGTGCTAAGGTGGAGGAGATAAAAGAAAGAAATAAACTTGGAGAAATTTTCTATAATTTTTTTGCTTATTTTCTTTCTTTTTTTTTTTAAATTTTTTTCTCTTCTTTTTCTCCCTCTCTTCAAATCTTGCACACAACCCTTGTTGGCCAATTTTTGTTCTTTCCTTTGGATGATTTTCCTTCTTGCTTTGTGTGATTTGGACAATCTTCTGGTGATGATGTGGAGGAGAGAGAAGATTTGGACAAGATTTATTTCTCCATTTTTTTTCTTTCCTTTTTTTTCTTCTTCTTGCATAAGAAACCGTTCCACGATTTTTCTTGCTTCTAGTTTGATGTGGAAATCCCCTCCATGCCCATAGTGCTTTAAGTGAGTGAAAAGTAGTTCGAACTTGAGACCTCTTGGTGAGCAAGGGAATTTTGCACACCATAGCTCACCAACTACACTAGGTAGTTGTTGTTGGAGAGATATGATGTTCAATATTGCTTAAAGCCTTTAAAATACAAAACTTGCAAAAAGAGAGTAAAAACCCAAGGTAGCTCCATTCTAAAAATGTAAAATGCATGTTTTACTATCCTAGATTTCACACATAAATGTGCTCATTACTACTGTGGCTCTACCACCAAAGTGTGCAAGGTCATCTGCCTCAAATTCCTTGCAGAGAACTTGTCCCTTGGGACCGTTCCTCCTCCTCAGAAAGGTCGACTATGAAATGCTCGAAGACTCTAGTAAGAGCTCTGCTATTGGGTACGTTGGCATCCTCGGGATGGAAGCATGGTGATGCATAAACCTCAGTATGAAGTAGGGGAGACATAGTCTAGGTACATTGCCCTCAAGGGTAGATAGCAGGCAAGTAGCTAGGTAAGTGGGCACAAAACCTACCTGATTCTGATGATCACTCCTAGGAGCTAGGTTGAATTGCACCAACTTAGCAAATACCCGACCCTCAAGGGAAAAGTCCAACTTGGATGTAGGTCTCACTCATAAGCCACTGATCACCTCATAGATGTGTTCCTGTATGTCTCGACTCATCAGTGGGCCTATGCCTCTGGTCCTGGGAGGACTGTAGTAGGGAATACCCTCTAAAGAGATCCCTAAAATCTTTGCCAATTGATCCGTAGTAAGGATGATCTCTACAACCTTCACCATATTGATTATGCCGAACTCCCTCCTCCTCCGTGGCCTCCGGTTGCAGTAGAACTTCCTCACCAAACCCTTGTAGCATGGCCGGTCAATGTTGAGGATAGACTCCAACCAAGGGCAAAAACCTCTCCATGAGGTGAATGCGAGAAAAGTGCTCCACAATCATCTATTTTTCCAACATCACAGGTAGTGAGCGGAAAGTTCTCCACAATAATGCAGCTCTCACACTGTGGAAGACCATCTCATCATAGTCGGATGGGTCCACCCATTCCCTAGATGGAGATGGGGCTGAAGAACTAGACCCCACCTCTCTCTTCTTAGCCTTGGAAGTTTTTCTCTTCCTTGATGGATCTACGGATTCCTTGCCTCTTCTTGGTGGCATCCTGAAAAATGTAAAGGAAGGAGGTAAGCACATGATGTAAGATAATAAGTCAAAGTATAAGGAGTATCAAGTCAAGAAAGATAGTAGAAATGGAATCAAAGAGATTAATATAATGAGGTATAATAGCATATGGCAGAAAAGTTTTAGGAAATGTGATCTAAGCTAGTATTTTACAAATCATCAAATTCGGATACCTAAACCAGCTAAGTGAAAATACATAGATAAGAAGGATTAAGGTGATGGAAATCACTAAGTAAACACAAGTGATGCAAAGTGATGAATGAGGTAATGCATGTGTTGATTGAGCTATATAGTGATCCAAATGAGATGTGATCTTAATGCGTTAACAGTCCAAGAATGTATACAATGAATAGATCCTTTTAAGAGAACATGAGATACCGTACTAGATTGAATAAGAGATAGCATATCCCTATTTGGGTTTGGAATAAGAAATTAAAGAATTTCAAACAAGTATACCGATCAAGTAAAAAATTTCAAATTTGAGAATCTAGCCAAATGGAAGGTGTACATTTCAAAGGAAACAACTAAGGATGATTCTAATATACTTGAGGATTTATGATTCAAATGTAAACAAGCAATTCAAGATTGGGCTAGGTCTAGATTTTCCTAATGTTATTGCCCTCTTTGTTTGGGCAAGTTATATAAGGATTTTAGGACAATCATGCCATCCAAATTTGGGGCAAATTGCAAAGGAACGGTTAGTGAACAAGAGAAGCCTAATATTGCAATGGAAACAAAGAAATCCATAAGTGGATGCTAGATTGACATAGATAAGAGAAATGCACAATAAAATCCCCAAAATCGCTGTTTAGGGCATAAAAGGAAAAAAAATTCTCCAATGCTCCCATTTCATGGATCCTACTTGGAAACCGAAATCTAAACTCTACATTAGCATATGAATCATTTTCCATGGAGAAAATCAAAGGGAAAAAACCAAAACCCCAACCACATTGGCGATTTTTCCATTCAAAAGAGAGAAAACCCAAAATTTTGAGAAATAAAGGATTTATGAGCTTACCTTGAAGATGGAGTATTAGAGAAGGCAGACTCGAACGGATCGTTGCACCAATTCGGTGAGTCGAGTCAAGGAAATCGCCCAAAATTGCCTGAGTTCGAATGAAAGGGAAAGGAGAGGAAATGGGAAAAAACTAGGTTTAAAACCCCTTTAAAATGCAGCCTCGGGTAACTCCAGTGGGCTAAAACCGATGGGGTTCAGCCAGCCAGGCTCGCCAGTCCTTAGCCCATCGATTTTGGCAGTGAGGGCCCGATTCCACCCGTGGGTCCTACATGGCTTGCCTTGGTGGGTTTGAGGGTCATTTTTGAAAATTTATGAGTGTATCGGGAAATTTGGCGACACATATAATGAGATGTCAGTGCAACCTTATGCACAAGGTTGCACATTAAAATCCGATCGATTGTGTAATGAGTTGCAATACTAACTCATATAAAATTTTCATGCAAATCAGGTACACTTAACGATGATACGCATTAGATCCTAGGGTGTTGCTCAAGGTGCACCTCAAAGTACTCGTTCCGTTGGTAGGCCACCAGTCAATAGGAGGCCTTAACCTATGGGGCAAGCATCTAACCCACAACCTCAAGAGATAGTTAATCGAATGTGGCTTATGAGAATCCACCCATGACTACACTTCCTGATCTTCCACCAGTACTTACCCCTGGTGATGTTGAAAACTTGACTCAACAATCGAATCAGAATCTCTATCAGTAGATTCTCCAGCAAAAGCAGGTATTTATGACTGTTATGCAACAACAATGGTATGCTACACTATCAGGTCATCCTCCTCGGGTAGATATTCCACAAGGTCCAACTGGAGGACTTGGTGTTGGGGCACAGGTTGGAGGTACACCACCTGGCATCACCCCTCAGAATCAAGTTGGAGGTACACCACCCATACTACCTCAGGGTACACCTCCATATATGATGCCACCTCTTTACCCGTACCATCTGGTATATGCACCATATTTTTAGCCGATGAGTCATACCGTAAGAGTGGTGGAGTCATTCAAAAGGAACCTACCACCTACATTCACTAAGGTGGGAAGTGACCCATTAGAACCAGACTAATGGATCCAAGAGATTGAGAAGATATTTGAAGTGATTGAGTGCACTGATGCTTAAAAGATTATTCGTGCTGAGTTACAATTTAAAAATGAGGCCAACTCCTGGTGGCAAGCCTCAAAAGCCATATTGTTTGCGACACACCTAGAACCCACATGTGAATAATTCAAGGAGTTATTCTTAGCAAACAACTACCCTCGTAGTTTTAGAGACCGCAAGGAAGCAGAGTTCTTGGTCTTGACTCAAGGAAGCAAGTCTGTCCTTGAGTATCAGCAATAGTTTAAGGGCATATTCTACTTTGCACCCCCTCACATGAAATCAGCTGAAGAAAAGGATAAGAAATTTCTGAAAGGATTGAAGGTACTATTGGCACAATACTTGAGGCATTAGATCTCACCGACTATGCCTTGATTGTACAGAAGGCTAAAACTATGGAAGATAAGATGAAATGTGAATCATCCCTTACACCTAGAGTATGGAAGAGAGCGAACCCTTATGGGAATTCGGGTGGCCCGAGTAAGAATTTTCATGGATCATACGGATTTGGTCCTTCATACAGGCAGCCCTATAGGCCATCGGGTTATCCGCCTCGACCCGCTAGTGGGTCAGGTACTGCATCTTCTCGCTGAATACCAATATGGTACCCACAACTACTAGGCCACCTCGCCCTCCACTTGCTACAGGTCCTGCTCTGGTTTAAGCTTTGTAGAACAATTATTTTAATTGTATGCATATGGGCATTTTGCTAAAGACTGCCGAGCCCGACCAGTCCTACCAACCAATTAGCCTTTTGGTTACAGACCTGCTTTAACTCAAGGGAGTGAACCACAAGGAAGGATATATGCTTTGTCAGTTGAGGAAGCTGAAGCTAGCACCGAAGTGGTAGCAGGTACGATTTAATTTGAGAATTGCCTTCTGGTAAATATTGATGACATGCTTTACTTATGTGCATTGCTGTTTTAGGTGTCCGACCTATATCAAGTATACCAGCATATGTCTTGTTTGATTCAGGGGCTTCACATTCATTTGCATCAAAGAGATTTTCTGAAAAACTTAACATAACACCCAGGATACTAGAGTATAAGATGATAGTTAGTACACCTAGAGGCAAAATTTCACAGTTGAAGGAAGTATATGGGCTATGCACTGTTGATATTAGTGAAAAGCAGTTCGATGCCCAACTCATCAAGTTCAACATGCAGAACTTTGATGTTATATTTGGCATAGATTGGTTATCAGCATATCAAGCAAGCATGATGTGTGCTGAGAAACAGATCAAGGTAATCGATGACGAAGGGAAGGAACTGATATACCAAGCGGATATAATGAAGCGGGCTAAAAGGTCCTCATCTCCGCTTTGCAAGCAGTAAAGTTGTTGGAAAATGGGTGTCAGGGGTACCTAGCATCGGTGATTGATTTAGATGCAAAGGTCACACCTCTAGAGGAAGTAGAGGTAGTTAAGGAGTTCCCAGATGTCTTTCCAGATGATCTAACTCAGCTACCATCTAATAGGGAGATGGAATTTGCTATAGATTTGATCCCTGGAGCTGCCCCAATGTCTAAAGCTTCGTACAGAATGGCACCAGCGAAATTAAAAGAATTACAAGTACAATTGCAAGATATGTTGAAGAAGGGATTCATAAGCCCAAGTGTATCACCTTGGGGTGCTCCAGTGTTGTTTGTTAAGAAGAAAGACGGAAGCTTGCATATGTGCATTGATTACCGAGAGTTGAACATGTTAACTGTAAAGAACTCGTATCCATTGCCATGCATTGATGATCTGTTTGATCAACTACAAGGTGTCAAGGTATTTTCAAAGATTGACCTCAGATCCAGGTATTATCAACTTAAGATAAAGAATAGTGATATACCAAAGACAACCTTTAGAACTCGGTACGGTCATTATGAGTTCTTAGTGTTGTCTTTCGGGTTGACTAATGCACCAGCAACTTTCATGGATTTGATGAATCGAGTGTTTCACGATGTTCTTGACAAGTGGGTCATTGTTTTCATTGATGATATCTTGATCTACTCAAAGTCAGAAGAAGACCATTTAAAACACTTGAGGATGGTACTACAGAGACTGAGAGAGCAATAATTGTATGCAAAATTCAGCAAGTGTGAATTTTGGCTCAAACAAGTTGGACTCTTAAAACACATGGTGTCTGAAAATGGAATCGAAGTGGATCCGGATAAGGTGAAAGCTATAGTAGACTGGGAAGTACCCAGGAGCGTAACAGAAATTAGAAGTTTCTTGGGTTTGGTAGGTTACTATAGACGCTTCATCAAGAACTTTTCTCAGATTTCAGCACCAATGACCAAGTTGACTAGGAAGGGTATAAGGTTTGATTGGTCAAAGAAGTGTGAAGAAAGTTTTCAAGAGATGAAGAAGCAGCTAGTGTCAGCACCAGTGTTGACTATTCCTAAAGGCACAGGTGGAATGACAGTGTATACCGATGCTTCCAAAGTTGGATTGGGCTGTGTACTTATGCAACACGGCAAGGTGGTAGCATATACGTCTAGACAGTTGAAGGACTATGAAAAGAACTACCCGACCCACGACTTGGAGCTAGCTGCGGTCATTTTTGCCTTAAAGATTTGGCATCACTACTTGTATGGTGAAAAATGCAAAATATACAGTGATCATAAAAATCTTAAGTACTTTTTCACCCAAAAAGACTTGAATATGAGACAAAGAAGATGGCTTGAGCTTATGAAAGATTATGATTGTGATGTTCAATATCACCTAGGGAAGGCCAATATAGTGGCAGATGCATTAAGCCAGAAAGCACAAACTGTGTCACTTTCCTATCTAGCTGTCAGTCCAGAGCTCGTACAGGAGGCAATGTTAATGGATGAAATCCTCTTGTATGAGGGAGTGACCTTGGAACTAGAGCACCAATCAGGTGATGTCCAGCAGTTGACTATGTCCTTGGCAACTCTACAGGTACACTTATCCATCAGGGAAGAAATCCTAATGAAACAACCCTTGGATTCTGAGTTACAAAGCACAAGAGAGAAGATTTAAGAGCAAACAATAAATGAACCTAGCTTTACATTAGCCAATGATGGGGCACTGTTGTTTCGGGGCAGATTGTGTGTACCCTGTGATGAGGCAATACAAGATAAAATGGTAAATAAAGCACACAGTTCTGAGTACTCTCTTCACCCTGGAAGTACCAAGATGTACAAGGACCTAAGCAGCACTACTGGTGGCCAGTAATGAAGTCCACAATAGCTCTGTATGTGTTGACTTGCCTTGCATGTCAAAAAGTCAGAGCTGAATGGCATTGACCTTTTGGCACTCTTCAACCACTTCTAGTACCTGAATGGAAGTGGGATAACATTACAATGGACTTCGTCACCGGACTACCACGTACACCCAAAGGAATGAGTGCAATTTGAGTAGTAGTTGACAGGCTTACTAAGACGGCTCACTTAATTTCGATTAGGACCAATTACACTATGGATAAGCTTTACATGGATAATATTGTACGCTTACATGGTGTACCAGAAAGCATTGTATCAGACAGAGACCGAGGTTTACCTTTAGATTCTAGAGGAGCTTCCAGCAAGCCTTGGGATCACAATTGAATCTGAGTACGACCTTCCATCCACAGATAGACAGACAGTGAGTAGACAATACAGACATTAGAAGATATGCTCCAGGCCTATGCCATAGAAATGAGTGGCGTTGGGAGGGGTATATACCTGTTATGGAGTTTTCTTACAATAATAGCTACCAAGCTACAATTGGGATGGCTCCATATGAAGCATTGTATGGTAGAAAGTGCAGAACTCCTCTATACTGTGATGAAGTAGGTGACCGTCAAATGCTTGAACCAGAAATGATTCAGATGATATGTGATAAAGTCGATGTCATTAGAGAAAGAATTAAAGCAGCCCAATCACGTCAAAAGAGCTATGCGGATAGCCATAGGAAGGAAATGGAATTCCAAGAGGGAGAGAAAGTGTTTCTTAAAATATCTCCTACCAAAGGCCTGCGCAGATTTCACAAGAAAGGTAAGTTAAATCCGAGATATATTGGGCCATATGAGATTTTGAAGCGAGTTGGAGCAGTAGCATACATGTTGGTATTACCACCTTCTCTCAGTAGTGTTCACAATGTCTTCCATGTATCCATGTTGAAGTAGTATGTTCATGATCCATCCTACATACTACCTGTGGAACCATAATACTTAGAAGCTAATATAACATATGAAGAACATCCGGCTGAGATCTTAGATCGAAAGGTGAAAACTCTCTACAACTGCTCTATCGCTTTTGTGAAGATTCGGTGGGCCAACCACCCGATCGAAGAGGCATCTTGGGAGAAAGATGATGATATTCAAACCTTGTATCCTCATCTTTTCGGACAACCAGTACTACAATTTCAGGGATGAAATTTTTAAAAAGGGGGGGGTAACGTGATACCCTACTTCTAAACCCGATCTAATTACCTGTATTGACTTGGTTGATCATAAAGGGGCTGAACCAGAGAGAACCGACACAAGTACCATATGGAATATGGTAGCAAGGGTGACCTCGAACTGGGTTGGCTTGACGTGACCGAGTAGGTGCCAACTGTAATACGTGCACCCAAGCCTTGCACTTGCACGCACCATGAGGCCACATACAAAAAGTAAATGTACGTACTAGTATTTGTGGGTGCCAACGTAATCTAATATTATATGAGTGTTTATTGCCATTGAAGCCCACCTGAGATAGCCCACCTGAGATTTACCTGCCTGAGATAGCCCACCTGAGATATACCCAGCTGAGATTTAGCCCACATGAGATTTACCTATCTGAGATATACCCACCTGAGATATAGCCCACATGAGATAGCCCACCTGAGAATAGAAGATATTTTGGGGGCTAAGTATAAAAGAGGAGACATTAATTGTCTTTTCCCTCATTAATATTAGTTGGTCGGTGGGGGAGTAAAGAAGAGAGAGAAAGAAGAAGAAAGGAAAAGAGGAAGAAGAAGAAAAAGAAAGAAGGAAAAATCGATCGTAGAGCTTCATCAGAGCTGGGTCTTAGTATTTTAAGCCCGGATTAATGATCAGCTCCCTGAGATCTTCGATTTGAGGGAGGTATTGTGCACATTCTATGGATTTTTAGGAAAACCCCTTTCTTAAACCCTCTTTTTGATTTTTAGGAAAAAACCCAGTTGGATCTTGTTAATCCTACTTAGATAATCAAATCTAAGGTCTAATGGAAGGTGTGTATAATGACTTTGCAGGATTTGGAAGGAGTGTTGGTGAAGATCCAGAGTATTTAGAAGTTTTTGAGCAAAAGAAATGAAATTTGGGGTTTCATTGGTGTTTTTGATTTGATCTTAGATCTAGGTTGAGAGTACATGATTGGACCTTAGATAAGTGATTTGAGTCACCGGATCGTCCCCAAACAAGTTCCCTAAGCTGGAGGAAAGTTGGGAATGATATTGAAAAAAATTTTGTTTAAAGACTGGGGGGTATTTTTACCCTACCTATTTTCTGGTTTTAGCCCACCTCAGTTCCTAGAACTCAGTTTCTGGGCTCTGGTGTAATAGCCCGCCTGTCTTTGGCTCTAGCCCACTTAACTTTCTAGAATTTCTAGAATTGGTCCAAATTTGATGGGTAACCCCCATTTATGATTCTAAACCCGATTTTAGTGTTCAAACATGATTTTGACCCCAAAATAGTGAAATGAGTGTTTATAATATGTTACACTCAATATACGCGTACCCACACATTAGATTTCTTTCGTACCGGGTACAAGCACCGTGTACATATACAAGGAAGTGGGGAGTGGACTCTGATTTAATTTCAAAATGTTATGCATCCTTTAACATTTGTTAGTATAGTCATGTCATCATATTACTTGTGTGTAGACTAGACATCTCATATTCCATATCACGCATTGTATGTGCATTTACATAATATGCTATGCTTTGCTTTATGATGAATATCCTTTATGTTTTGATGTATGTGATGGAAGAATTTCATTGGACATGATGTATATGCTAAATTAGATGCCGTAGTCGGTTTGAAAACGAGTGTATGGTGGCTCATGGAATCGGACGCGCCCCATTGTGTAATCGTACTATGCTCATGTAGAGACATGTGGCTAGGATGTGATTTACCCTTGTGCTATGACATTTCCCAACAGGGATTTATGTGTTGGGGAATCATTGGGGGGGAAACATCGGGTTACGATTGTCGAACTCCTACAATGATTAGAAGTACGCATGACTGATTGCTAGGACAGTCGGTAACCCAAGGATATATTCAGAGGGCCAATCGTACTGCTTTTATTTCGGATGGAGTCACCCATTTACTTTCGTCATTTAAATTTATCGGAGGTCGGCGTGTATTTAAATTTCGGTGCCAACGATGGGCCTTTTCTGACAACCCTATGAGTGTATCGCGGGATGGGGTTCGCGGCTCGTACCCGGGGCATACGCGCACTATGGTTGTGAGAAGCACATAACCTATGACCTAGTAATATTGTTAAGATAATAGGATTTAAAATGAATTGCATATATGTGCATTTGCGTTGTGACTGTCTGTGTGATTTTCCTTGTGTGATATTCCTTTCCACTTATTGGGCTAGTGAGCTCATCCCACGTGCACAAATTTTTTAGGTGATTTTGTAGGTTACTTGCCTAGAGATCAGGAGAGGGGCCCCATTGTGGAGTTTCTCTCTGAGGACTGGTGGGTCCCTGATGAGTTCGAGCACGGTGCCGATTGTACATGCGATGATTGTGCTGTATGGCAGCAGTGACTCCTATGTGATTCTTTTTGATTCTTTTGTTGTACTCCCTTTTGATTACTTGATGCTTAAATTGTTATATCTTTGTGTATATATCATGCCTTCGGGTCCAAATGTATATAACTTTTATGACTCAATTTGGGTATCAAGTATTTGGGAAACAATTACAGGTATTATTATGAACAGGTTTTCTGCTGAAAAAACAGGTCTTATCTTAGTTTAGTAGATATATGCTGTATTGCAACTATTGCATTGTTGATCCTGGCAGGTTTGTGAGTTAACCAGAGTTAACTCGGTCACCGGCTTGACTGTGTGCGAGCGGGGTGTGACACTATCCTTTCTTGAGTTATTCCCATTTGATATAATCCAAGTGATTACCTAGATTCAATTACCTCTCTACCCTCGAAGAAGAAGAGCAACCCAGTGCACGAGGCTCCTGCTACTGCAAGGTCTGGGAGGGGCAAGTAACCTCTACACCCCTGCATCTAAAATTTGGTTTGCCTTTTGGGGATCTTGCTGTAAGTTTCATTTGATTTTTGGCAGTTTTACCGACTAAAGAAGTAACCAAAATCTTTTACTTCCCAATTCGAGTAATTCTGTGGATTGGTATGAGTTTGTGACAAATGCAATTTTTTCTGTTAGTATAGTTTATTTCAAAATATTTATAGCGTCGCTTTTATATGGGCCTTTTTAAAATTAATGAGGATCAAACATGAAGCTATGGCAATACAAATGAGGAGAGTTCAAAGAATTAGAAGGTATCAGGATCTGATGCTCTGCCACTTCCAATTTGACATGGGCGATTCGCCCAATCCAATTCCGATTACTTCAACCATGCTGAACGGAGGAAGAAAGTTTTTCAATGCCAACTGAATTCTCGAGGTCCAAGGGGTTAACAGTAAGCTGTCCTTTTAAATGTTCCATAGAGTGACCTGTTGCTTCAATAAGCTAACTGTACTTGCCCTTAAAAAGGAAGAAATGAAATGTAACAATGGAGACATTAACATAGAAACCTAAACAAACTAGATTAGTAATTAAGCCACTGCATCTAATGTGGTAACCTAGAAGAACCTAAGGATTGCAACCATAGTAGACATTAGGAGTGGAGCTGTAATAGGAACTGCCATTAATTTAACTGCACCATTGTGACCTGAAGGCAGACTTTGGTGGTTCCAACACCTCGATGATCATCTTCTGTCCTCTCTCGCAGTGACCTGATATGCCGCTGATGAAGTAATACACTCCCAGACGATCTAACATGAAGGTGGTATCGCCATTGTTGGAGAAGAAGATTGGATGTGAAGAATGGCAATTGTCATTCTCATTGCCTAATCCCACAATAAGTGGGTTGGACCTATCCCCTTCATTGGGTTTAACCACTATGCCCCAATGGGTCACCCATATTAGTGTAGCCCACAACCCAACAGAGACATCAGAGGTGGTTAAGTTAGTTGAAGCATTAGCGATGAAGGAACCAAAACCTGATATAAATAGTTTCAACGCATTGATTAAAGGACTTTGCAATGATGGGGATTTAGAGGCGGCCATAAGAATTTATAGTGAATTAGCGAAAATCATCTCACACTGAATCAATCTACATTTAAGGCACTTGTCCCTTGCCTTTGTAAGAAGAGGGATTTTGATCTGAAAGGTAATGAACAAAACACTCATCAGAAAGTGCATGGAATAAGAACCTGACAATTTAATGATATCAAAGGGGCTTCTAAACAATGTTTCTTTTTTCTTGACCGAAATTACATAAATGGCTCTTTCTGTATGTTCAATAGCTATTCCATTGCTAAATGTGTATGGGAAATTATGAATTTACCCACATTAGGCGCAAGAATGTCTGAGGTTTATACTGAAGTTGTTGTTGCCCATGATCTTTGCATAAAGTTCATGACTACTTGATCAGGCACGCCCATACCCAGAATCCATTCTCTTAATTCTCTTATCAGATGCCATGTGATGGTTTGGTTGGGGCTCAGTTTGGTGGACATGTAATCCGCATTATCTTTATTTCTATGATAAATGTCTAACCAATTTAACATCCTTGTATCATTATAGAGGTTTAAAAAAGATTAAAAATTCTAAGAAATGAACTCCACATGAATTTAACAGGAATTATTGAAAAATTAAGGGGGAAAAAACCCATAATGGTTGGACACTAGAATTAACATTGGTGATCCCAAATCCATCCAACGGTCGTCAGCCTTCCAATTCATCAATCTACATGGTTGAAAAGTGAGAGGCGTGACAGAATATTATTTTCCTTTTCATCATTGTATCATCTGAAGAGCCAAGAAAGAGAGAATACATGGATAAAAAAGGATATAGTTGAGAGATGGCTTATCAATGGATTTGGAAATTAAGGGGGACTTCATTAGTTTCACGCCAGTAGAGCAAGGGTGTGCTAATTAGCTGTTGCTTGGATTTTATTTGGAACTTGATGTGGATCAGAATAATCTATGGATTAATCGCTCAAAATTTTAAATGTTAAGCTTGTCTCGAATTCTTGATCTGTTTTGAGGAATGATTCGTTCGACATATTTTGGTGGCGACCTGAATGAGATTTTTTTTTCTTCTTTTCTTTCTAAGATTTGTGATGGAAGCAGAGGGGTTGGGTTGGTCCGATAGACCCAAGCCCGGAGCCCAGCACTGATCTCGTATGGGGGTGCAGAGGCATAGCCCCTGGGTACAGTTCAATCCGATCAACTGTGACCTGATGGATCAACTCACGACTTGGAGGAATATATAATGTACTATCGTCTTCTTGAGCAAATAGTTGTAATTTGGTGTTTTTGAGTTAGGAGTTTCAGAGTGGGTTTTATTGCCATTGTTTGGGTGTAATCTCTCTTTACATAATGAAACTTCTTCTTCTTCGCACGAGGACGTAGCACATCACATCGGTGTGTGAACCTTGTTAAATCTCTGTGAATTGTGCGGATCTATCTTGATTTATTTTTGTATTTATTGGTGTTTGGTATGACATTTAAAATATCAAGAAAATGTCCATTCTGTTAGCCCTTGTAAGCAGTTGAGACATGGAGCTATCATGCTTGGTATACACGCCTTAGTATCTTCTTACTTTCTCATGGTTTCATTGCATCATAGATCGACACCTTATTCATCAGTCAAACCAGTGGCATTGTGCTCTATTTTTTAATCTATGTTGATGAAATGCTACTCATGGGAAATGACTGCAGCTATTAAAGATCGCATTCAGGTCTTATCTTCCACATTTCCTCAAAGGACCTTGGGGATTTGCATTATTTTCTTGGACTTGAGGTCTCTCGATCCCCTATTGCCTATTGGTATGCTCATACCTCAGCGGGAGTATATTACAGAGCTCTTCGAAGCTCTAATATGGCCATGCCAAGCACATCTCCACCCCTCTTGCTACTGGCCCTTCTCTTGGTCTTCATGACTGTGGTATGCCTTTGGATGATGGTTCTGAAAATTGTCTTATTGTTGAAGCTCTCCAATATTTGACAACGACCAGACCTGACATCAGCTTTGCTGTTAACAAAGTTGCCCAGTTCATGGATTCCCTAACAAATAGTCATTGGTCTGTTGTAAAACGCACATTGGGTTACCTTAAAGTACTCCAGATGATGGTCTTGTCCTGAGCTCTTCTGAAAAAATGGTTCTCAAAGCTTACTATGATGCTGATTGGGCGAGCTGCCCAGACAGTTGCAAGTCAACGATTGGTTATACTGTGATTTCTAGTCCTAATTTGATATCCTAATGTTCCCGCAAGTAGCGAGGATTGTCTCTTGGTCCTCCACGGAGTCTGAATATCGAGTTGTTGCATCTGTGGCTACAAGATACTCGGATTACGATCACTGCTCTTTGAGCTTGGGGTCTTTCCCTCTCAGACTTCACTTATTCTTTGTGATAACATTGGTGCAAAATACCTTGTGTGAATCCGGTCTTTCATGCATGTATGAAACACATAGAAATTGATTTTTATTTTGCAATCATTTGCAGGTTCGCTATGGTTCAATTGATCAATTTGCGGATGGTCTAACAAAGAGCATCTCTCGACATCAGTTCAACCTACTTAAAGGCAAGCTTATAGTGGGATCTCCCCCAAGGCCAATTAGAGATAGGAGTTAGTTAGAACTAAGTTATGCCACATGTTCAACTGTAATTGGTAATTCATTTGACTTCTCTACTATTGGACCCTATATATCTATATATATATATATATATTTTTTCCTCAATAATATCGACATAACTTCAAATCACTTTATCAGCACTTAGTGATGATCTCCGTCAATTACGCCTTTTCCAATGGCCGTAATCCAAGCTTGAAGATGAGAAGACTCACTTTCCTCATTTACAAAATACAATATTCTTTTGTGTTTTGCAATTAGGTTTCGGTGTTAGCTTTTAACATGGAGCTAAAATTGGATGTTACAATATAATGATACTCATCCTCTCAAAGTGATGTGATCCTAAAAAGTAGTCTTTGAATTGTCTTTAATTGCATAAAATGAAAATCTTACCAAAGATATAACCTAAAACCCCATGATAGAAATTTTTATTACGTTTTCTCCCCCACACAACTAACACCCACAATGGACCTTGTAAGCATGAAATATTATCACCTTCATAAACCCTAATCCATTGAACCATAGAATGAGAGTATTACGACCTATGGCACTGAGTATACCCAAAAAAGTTTGAAAACACTTTCCAAATAATATTTATTTGATAATAATAAAATAAAACTCTTTTGACTCTTCATAAAATAAGCATACCAAGTCAAACATTTTGACTGTCACAATCAGACGAGTCACTCACTTTGTTATTCTCTTTAATAAAGCAATGAAAAATATATTGAACGTGACTGCATTCACATTCATACCCTGCACGGTGAGCAAACTGATATATAATCAATTCTATGAGGAGACAAAGTTAATAGAGTTGATTGGGTCATAATTATGAATGAAATTATTATTTAATTGTTGATTTTTTTGGATATCATGATTAAAATGATTCTGATTTGCTATTTTATCGTGATTATAGGGTTTTAAAGGTAGAATTGGATTTTTAAAGAAAAGAAAAAAAAAAAAGAACCACACGATCTCTATCTCTCTCTCTCTTTTTCTCACGTCCCTCCCTTCTCCCTCCCCTAAAAAATCTCTCCAATTTTTTCTCTCTTTTTGTTTTCTAAAACTTCTCACCTTGTCCAAAATAGAATAGGATCCCATTCGCTCTCTTTTGTAATTTTCTTCTTCTACTATCTCTCCGTCACACGTTTCGCTCTCCTCTATTTTTTTTCTCTCTCATGCCATCTCTTTCCCTCTGTTTTCTACCACTCACGCCACACACTCAATCTCACACTACCAATTTTCTCTCCCATCCAAATGATTTCCCTTTTTCCTTAAAATCTCTCTCCAAATCTGTCACGCCCTCTTTTCACCTAAAATCTCTCTCCTATATTATCTCTCCCTCCCATATCTCTCTCACTCCAAAAGTCTCACGCCAATTCTCTCTTTTATCTACTCCCACAACTCCATCTCAGCCCACAACTCCATATTCTCCATCTATTTTCCAGCGACTCCAACACACAGTAGTTCTCCCTCTTCTTCCTCTCCTCCATAGACAACAACCATCTCTTCTATCTCACACTACTACCATTTTTTCTGGAGAAGACTTCATGGAGAATACTATCGTTCACCGGTGTTCGTTTGCATCTATGGAAATCTATAGTTGTTGTTCTTCATTGATTCACACCATGAGCGATTATGACTCCTTTTTATCTTTAGGTTTAGATGAAATTTCGGTTTATTATTATTTGATTTCTGTTTGTAAAGCATAGATGATTGTTTGATGTTAAAGACCCCTTCTCTTGTGGATGGTTTTTAATAGTTAAGTTAATTTAAAATATTTGTCCCTGTGATCCACTTGTTCTATTCAAACAATCGTTTTTATGTGATTTTTGGAAAATAGTGACGATAGCCTTTTAATCAAACTAAGCATTCTAAGTGAAAGCAATAGATGGCAATGTTTGACAGAATAGGTAATACTTAGGGTAGTCTGGGATTATAATTTTGTTGTTGCATTGGAACATTTAGTTTTAGTGATTTGAAGTATAAGCCATAGATTAGATAATAATATCAAAACGGATTCAAACCCTAAAGATTACTTCTTCTAATTAATTCACATCTTTGTTAATTAGCTCCTACTTATGTTTATTTTGAATTTTGAATTTTACAAATTTGATTTTCAAAACAACATTAACATCAATTTTAGTAAATTTAGCATTTCAATTATCTATGGGTTCCACCCCTTTCTTACCACTATCTCATAATTTAGTTAGGGTTTTATTTTGATTTGTTCATGACAGCAATCAGATGTGAACTGCTGTTAATAGGGGTGTCAATGGGTTGAGTTGGGCCAGGTTTTTTAAAACCCCATCCCAAACCTAAGGTCTCTTCACTTAGTCCATGCCCAGCATAGCCCTAGGTCGGGTTGGGGTATCTTGGCCTAGGCCCAACCTTTTGGGCTCAGCTCAACCCAGCCCAACCCTGATTGATCCTGATTGGGCTGGGCTAGACCGGGTTGGCCCTAATTGACTCTAGCAGCCCCTATACATTGTCATTTGTGTCCCTATATGAACTGATCAGAAAAAAATGAAACATGTTGTCAACCTATAATATATAAATCAATAGAACGTAACCGTAATATATCAATAACATGTAATACAAGCATTAAAATAAAAAATAGTTCATATTTCATAAGCAAACTTCAAAGTTCAAACCCCCACCCCCAAAAAAAAAAAATTGATAATTATATTTTTATATACATATACTAAGATAAACATAGTATCTATAGGGTTGGGTTGGGTCGGCCAGGCCTGGCTTGGACCCGCCTCGGGCTTTAAAATCCCAGCCCAAGCTCGTTGTACAGATTGAAAATTAAGCCCAAGCTTTGTCTGGGCTCTGGGTGGGCTTGGGCAGGCTCGAACTGACTTGGCTTCTATGACACCCCTAGTTGTTAATTAGGTCAACTGATCAAGATACCATGAATACCAATAATATTATATGTACTATAATGAAGAGGCAAAATTGGGCAAGTAATGCTTTCGGCTACTTACTGAACCAGCCCTAGTTAATGATCCCTTTCAGGCATAGGACAGCCTCCAGGTTCATGTTGCATTGCTTGAGTTTAGTGAGCTCTCTTTGTTCATCCAGTTCTTTGTTTTCTTCGTATGGAATCTGTTAGCTATCTTTTTTTGTGGCCCATGTATATTCTTATTGTAAAAATGCTTAACACAACAAGAAATTTGAACCTTCTTGATTTAATGGTTGACCTTAAAACCCTCAAAAGTGATGTGGGTTGGTGGGTGAAGTGTCCAATATGGTTTGTATTCGGAACATGCTCAATCTAAATTGAGCCAATGACTCTATATAATACAACTTTGTCCTAATCAAACCAACACTTAAAAATTCAGGTACGTGGATGAGTTTGGATCACCTCCCCTCAGGGAAGGTCCCCTCTGGTGATCAAGTGACATAGGGGCCTTACCATGAGTCAGAGGTGTCAAACCCCATAGACGGTTGGATAAAAATCATCTATTTTTCTGCATCCTGTTTTGTAGTGTTTTGCTACCTGCAGAAGAAGACACGTGTCCAGTTTTGCATCAACGGTCAAGATTAGATTGGTTTGAAAGGGTTATTAATCCAGTTTAAATGGATGACTCGAACCAACCATTTTTGAACTGGTCCTCTACCAAACAACTCATTCGTAGGTTTGAATTTCAAATCCCTAAAACCCATTTTTGAATTTCATTCTCCATTGGTTGCTTTCCTCTAAGAAACCGTCTCTCTGTCCCTCACATCTCTCAAAGCTCACGAATGGAAATCTCCCGCTGGTTGCCCTCTCTTGCACGATGCGCTCTCTCTCATCCGTCTCTCTATCCCTCACATCTCTTCTGCTCACAAAGGAGAAACCCTAGCGGTGGTTTCTTCTGCTACTCCAGGTCAAGGTCGAAGCTCACGAAGGGGTTTTACTTGTAGACGAAGGGGATTAGTTGTCTCTCTGTCTTGCAAAGGGGATTTTTTGCTGGGTTTGAGTCACTATCGTGCCAAACTTTTTTCTGGGTTTGATTCATTCACTTTTTTTTTTTTTTGGTGTTGTTCTACAATGGAGGTTTTTTGCCACGAAGGGTTTTCTCTGCTCTGTCAGGTCTCCTCTACTCGCGAAGGTGTCTCTCTGCTAACGAAGGTCTCTCTTCCTCCAGAGGTATGTTTCTAGTGTTAGGATTTTTATGTGGGTTTAACTGATACTGATTGATCCATTGGGCCCAAGCAATTATAGACCTACTCTGATTAGGAATCTCCTAGCCCAATCCATTATGTGAATGAATTAGGGTTTTAGGGATTCTATTATAAATAGAAGCTAAAGGTCTGTAGCCGTCACTTTAACACCTTCATGGTTTTGGAAGTATGGACTCCCCCACAGAAATAGTGCATGTAAGTGTATTCCAAGGGTGAAAGGCTGCAGAAGATCTTAGCGGTTGGGATTCCATTGTGTAGTTCTTTGTTACAATCTTCATGGGACTTATCTTCAAGCACATGGGAGAGAGTTACGTGATCAATACTTATGGAACTTCTAAACTTACACACAGATATTCTTCTACTCCAATTGATTATCATGTATGGGGTAAATTTATATGTTTGTGTGTTCTTGGTTTAGGGACTACACCAATGGTTAATCTTTTATGATTGGTTTATGATTATTGTATTCTAACATCAATAGGGTTATTCATATGATTCTATGGTAAAGAATCCCCAACATCCAGATCTGAACAAGTAATGTAGTGTTGTCATCGTGTTGCGTCTCAGTTGTAAATGTGGATGTTGTTGAACATTTCATTATGGTTCATATTCCAGATCTGAACAAGTAAATGTGGATGTTGTTGAACATGTCAATATGGTTGTTTTGTTTTAAAAATTCTATCGGATATTCCTTCTTCTCTATTGTGCCCGTCTGTGGTTCTCTATTAATTCATTCATTTGTTTGTGTCTGTGGCATTTTTTTTCTTTTTCCAGTTTATTTAGTTCATTTTGCATTGCTTATATATATATATATATCTTGATCCAACCTATAATTGAAGCATAGAAATTTTGATTTTCATGATTAACATGTTATGTAGGAAATTGTAGACCTATTTGCAAATCCATATTTCCGATTGGAGATAGGTTTTTTATTAAATTAGAATCAATCATGATTATAGGTTGCAGTTGTTTGTTCTCTTACAACATGTGTTCTAAAGCGTATATATAAAATTGAAGTGGGCTTTGATTGATTTGCCTTTTGTTAACCCACATAACAAAAGGGGTACTAGGTTGTTCAGAACAGATTGGAACAATATCTAGAAGTATTAGGACCATATCTAGAACAATATCTAGAAGTGGGTAAGGAGTCTTTAGCTCAAAATGGTAGAGCATCTGGGTTAATGCCTAGGTTATGGTGGTTCGAATCCACCAAGACTTTGGACAAAACACTTTTGAAACACTGTTAATGTTTATTTTGAGTTTTTGATGAATGTAGGTTTGGTGTCATTTTTTTGGGTTGTAATTGTATGCTTTCTGATGAATTAACTACTTCACTTCTCTGATTTCTTGAATCTGAAGTTTATGTTTATGTTTCTGGTTCTGTTGATGATTAAATGCTAATGAATTGAGTTCAAATTTGAATTAGTTTTGTAAAACTAGATTGATAATACTGTGTGCTTCTCATTGTTATGGAAACTACTTCTCATTGTGCTTCTCAATGTTTCCCTATCTAAATTTGTTCATTCTTCAGTAGAATCATTTTTTTAGGTTATGAGGTGAAAAAAAAGTTCTAGTGTCTGTATTTCTTTCTTCTATTAGTAGAAAATCACTCTGGTAGTTGATACCATTGCATAATGGTTATCTCACTCTTTTGAGTGTCATGACCTGGTGACAACAGGGCCCAGTCCTTAACAGCTGTGGTAGCTAGCACCTTCATGTATTTGCTTTCTTTCAATTAGAAGGAAGGAACTATTAGTATGGAGAGTTGGATAAATAGGTTTTTAAGGTGGCATTATATTAAATGTTTCTTGGCTTTGATCAGATGCTGCAGGAGCTACACTTAGTGAAGCATGATGATGGTAAATAGTCCTGGTTTCTAACTTGCCAAGAAAATAGGTGTTAGTGGATATATATTGGAAGGAATTTTGAGAGTTAGTGATATGGACTGGGTAGCTCTGTCTCGTGACAAGGCGTGTAGTGCAAATTCAAGGGCTGGTATCCATGCCTTGGGCGTGTCCAAGGGCTCCCAGCCCTTGGATCTGTGCTACACTGTAACGCTCTACAGAGGAGCCAGATCCTAGTGATACCAGTTGGAAACAATCCAAGTAATGGTTACTTTCTTTTATTGTACCAATTGGGAAACATGAATTGTTCATAAGAAAAAAAATATCCTGTGACAGTGAAAGGAAATTTTCCTACAATTGGGATTCCAGCACAAAAAATACATTGGAGCATACTTTTGTATCATCAGGTGAATCATGGATATATGTACTTAAATCTTGGCAAAAGGTACAATATCTATTCCTGGTGAGCACACACAATAAACCGCATGCATAAACTCTCAATCAGCCATGCTTCCTCTTAAATGCTTCAACATATCACAGAGTGATGGCTTGGAGTTGTAGCTCATCTGTTGTGGTGATCAACTTGAAAATCTGCCTTTAAATTTACTCTTCTAGTAAAGTCCACCTCACACTGCTACTCTTATGGATCATTGCCTTGTTGTTGTGTATTTTCTATGATCCATCCAACATCTACCTATGGAACCAATAGACCATGATGTCAGATTGCCCCCTCCATCCCCACCTTAGTTAATTCATGTGAGCTTTTGGCTGATCTTGTGATACTGCAACTAAAGTAGATTTGCACCCTTTGACAAGTTTCATATTGATTTTCTTGAATGTATGGTTTAACATTGCTTAAATGCTTGATTATCTAGATTTGATAGTAATTAAGATTGCTGAAATGCTTGATTATCGAAATGATATTCGGTGATTAATATGCATTTGGTGATGGTGCAGTCAAACATGCCTGATGAGGAGAATGATCATGAAATTGATCATGGTGGTATTATAATGCCTTTTGTTGGGTTGGATGATCTTGAGTTCTTGACAAAGCACAGGCAGATGAAAACTCAGATGGAACATTTTTTTTTTCATTGTCAATCATTATTACTTACATAGCATTAAGGAAGTATTGAAGTCCAATTACATGCCCATTTCATATTTAGTCCAAGTACATATTCAGTCCAATTACACACCCATTTCATTTCCTACTAGTGACCTTGTGAAACACAGACCAAAATCTTCTTCAGGAATAGTGGAAGATAAATTCCAGTTGGTACTTAATGTTATTTTCCTTCACTTCATTGCAATTGGAGGAGGAAAATGAGTGCAAAACACTATTTTCTCCTCTTCCTTCCTTTATTCTGGCTTCTTCTCACTACCACCACCAACCAAATGGTGGTGGGATCTGAAGACCAAATAAAATATCCTAGATATTTTTTGCTTACCGGACATTTGTAAAATCGTCATCCAGGATTCTTAAGTTCAGATGACCATCACCTCACCACAGCTACACATCCGTTGTTGTGCATCCATTTCTAGTAAAATGCAATATCCATAAGAGAAGTACAAATAAAGCAGGTTACTTGATTCAATGCAACATTTAATATCTGATTTCTTATTCATTGATAAAAACTAATCATGTTTTGTTTTTTGGATTGGTTCTTTACTGCCAATATGAAATAATACATTTCTTTCAGAGTGAAAGAGAGATAGACTTGGTTGAAATTTTGGGTTGTTGAGAGTTTCATTGAGATTCTAAATATGTGGGAAATAATGTTGTTAAGTTCTGTTAACATTGATCTTATAGAAAAGTGATAAAATAAAAATCCGGGTTCATGCTTTCATGAATTCCCTTCAAACAATAGAGGGCAAAGACGACAACATTTCCCTTACCCTAGTATAAACCAGTATTTCCTGCAACATTAATAAATTTCATCAACCAAAGCAAAAACAACCCTAAATCTAAAGAGATGAACTCAGAAACCAATTCAAACAAGGGAATGAGGAAACATAAACCTGGTAAAAAAACTCATTAATTCATCCAGAAAGAAAAAAAGAAAAAGGGAAAATTAGAACAAAAGAAGAATGGAAAAGTGACTAATTGTTTCTTGGACATGTGGGTGGATCAATGCTTTCCCTTAAACTAGGATGTTGTAGTCAATTGAAAGATAATCAAGGATGGAGAGGGAAAGAGACGAACCCAAGATTTCAGGTCGTAGGGTATATCCTTGAGTTTTAGGTTGCAGGAGAGAGACTGAGCGAGAGATAACCTTATTCACATTGCTTTTAATGGTGCATCGACATCGCAACTCAAACGGTGGAAGAGCATTGTAGAGAAAGGATTGGGTTTGCACAGAGGAGATTTTTCAGGGGTAAGCCAAACAAGTTAGAGAGGTCGAATAATGAGATTTAGGTTTTAAAGAGATTGAGATGAGAGAACGTGAGAAAGAGAGATATAGTAGAGAGACAGACCTCATGAGTAGAGAGAGACTGCCCTCGGATGCAGAGAGAAACCTTCGCAGAGCAACAGAAGAAACAACGCTAGGGTTTCTCCTCTGTGAGCAGCGAGAGATGTGAGGGACAGAGAGACGGTTTCTCAGAGAGAAAGCAACCAGCGGGAAATGAAATTCAAAAATGGGTTTTAGGGATTTGAAATTCAAACCTGCGAATGAGTTGTTTGGTAAAGGACCGGTTCAAAAATGGTTGGTTCGAGTCATCTATTTAAACCGGATTTAACAACCCTTTCAAACCAATCTAATCTTGACCGTTGATGCAAAACTGGACACGTGTCCTCTTCTGCAGGTAGCAAAACACAGCAAAACAGGATGAAGAAAAACAGATGATTTTTATCCTAAACGACTCCATCACTGAGAGGATGGGGAGGGGGGGGGAGCTGATAATCTAAACGCAATGATGTGTGGTGGGTAAGAATTGATACATGATTCCGAAGGATAATAGAAATATCAACATCGATTGATAAAAAAGAAAAGTATATAAATAAGGACTGCCTTTCCCTTAAGCTTCCGTGAGGGGAATCCATTGATCATGACTTTCGAATGAACAAGAGAATGTAATGCACAACACAGAGGGAATTTTCGATTATGTCAAATAGTCTTCCCTAAGATGATGGTTGAACCCTTTACGGTTTGTGGTGGAGGAAAACTTTCTCTAATAAATAACTAATGAAATTGTGGAAGATTTTGTTACATGATATCCACTACTTTAGGTTATCCTTTAATTTTTATTTTCTTAATAATTTTCTTCCAACTCCAAAGAAAGCTTCTACCTAAAAAAACTCCATAGAAAGCTCATGCCCAACAACATGAACTCATCAACCCTTTGGCGGTTCAGTTCAGCTCCACCAACTTATCCCATATAATTTGCTCATTCCCATATCTCTTCCACACTCACGACCACCACCACCACCATCTAGAGTCTAGACTACTAATCTATTACTACCATCTCAATGACATCCATTTCTCCTTTGGCTGCCATTCTACCAACTTTGATACTATGCCTCTTCCTAGTCATTCCTCAGGCAAAAGCCCAGTCGGCATGGGCACCGGAATCCAGCCTTGTCAATCTCACAGCTATCCTTGTGACTGGTGGTCAATACACCTCCTTCATTCATCTCCTACAAAGCACCCAAGTATTTTATCAGATCGAAAACCAGCTCAACAACTCCAACGGCCAAGGCTTGATGGTTTTCGCTCCAACCGATAATGCATTCAACAACCTCAAGCCAGGTACAATCAATAGCTTCTCTAACCAACAACGAGTGGAGATTTCGTTGTACCATGCGTTGCCTCACTACTTTAGCTTGGCTGGTTTTCAAACGGTAAGCAACCCAGTGAGAACTCAGGCATCTAGTCAATATGGTGCAAGAGATACACAACCGATTGACTGTCTCTAGCGGCGTTTTCAAAACGCCACTCTACAAAGTTGTTAGACAGGAATTCCCATTGAGTGTTTACGGGTGGACAAGGTGTTTTTACCTAAGTCTCTGTTTCCGGTGACGGCACCTGCAGCCATAGCCACTGACAGACAAGCGAGAGAGGAAGATCAGAGAAAGAAAAGAAGAAGAAGAAGAATAAGACGATGATGATGGGTCGCTTGTCTCTTATCTTGGTCGAGTAGGAGGCTGTAGATGGTTGCAGCGCCGATTTGCACAGGGGTGGGCAGGTAGTATCTGATGAAATGACAGAAATGTCATTTTAAATGTCAAGATTCTAATAAAGAAAAGGATAATTTACAATGTCACCCCCGGGAGAATGCCAATAGGAATACCCCTCACTTTCACCAAATTAGACTCAGACCCTTATCGTCAGTCTCTGTTAAGTGATGCAATGAAATGATAATTTCATCTTATGAGTAAAACACCATTCTTTTGATTTCTCAAAACTACCCCTTTCTCCCTCTCTTTCGTCGTAGATTTGCCAGAAAACCTGCTGCTCCTGTTCCTTTGCTTGGCTTCTTGAAGATCCCTTACTCTTTGACGATCCATGCTCCTTGTCTGATTTCTTCTTTTTGCATAGTCTTCCAAGAGCAGCAAAAACATTAGTACTATTTATCCCAATGGGGCCGTCGTCCCTTCTGCTTCCACCTCCCACCATTTCTGTCGAGATCTCAAATGAGCCACAGCTGTGAAAAAATATCGGCAAACTAAGGTGTCCAAAGGGCCGCAGTTTCGATAGAAGCCTAGGGCAATTTGAATTGCTGGCTCAGAATATTAATTACTCGGAACTGGGAGAGAAGACAAACATCTAGTCAAGTAATTAAATTTCTCAGAGAATATTAGGGTTTCAAACCAAAAAAAAAAATTGAGATCAATACTCCTATACCAGAAACTGCTACAGATTTCCAGGTAAGTTTTTATTCAGACAAAATAAATAGCAATTACTTTGCAAGATTAGGATTGCCTAGAAGTTTGGGGTCTCTAATTGCTACAAAAACCAAGAGTTTTCTACAGATTAGGGTTTCAAGAGTAAAACTCTCGGCACTGCTCGATGAAGTCTCAAAGAAATCAGATTTTTGCGGCCGGTACAGAGTTTTTGGGACAAATGAATTCAAGAAAGCTCAAAGAATTTTAGTATTGATTTCTCCCAAACAAAAAGATAGAAAATTTTGGGGAAGATGAGATAAATGTCAGAAGAACAAAGATCTCGATTCGATGATGCGAGGAATGCGGAAATTGATACAGAAACACCAATTAGACTTTCGAATGAGAAGAGTTTCCGAAGAAATTAATACCCTAAGAGTACCGATTCAGGGTTTTGAAGGTTGTAAGATTGAGACCATACATAGCTTTCGCCATAGTTGCCATCACACACCGGAAGGGTTGTGGTGAAATCGATTTGGGACCACAAGAGTTTGGTATCAAACTATCAACGGTAAAGGTAAGGGTAAGGGTAATTTTGATATTTCATTATTTTTAAGGGCAAAATGGTATTAAGAAAAAATATGAATTGCTGATGTCAGCGTTCTTAATATATTTTGTAACATTAACTGACGGTAGGGGGGTTGAGTCTAATTTGATGAAAGAGAGAGGTGTTCCTATAATACTGGCATTCTCCAAGGGGTGCGTTGTAAATTACCCTAAAGAAAATGAAATATCTAGTTTGAGGCCCGATCCTCTCTTGGACCATGATCTCTTGTAGACCCACACCCCTTGGATGGTGTGAGATTGTAACAAGAGGACGAGGTCCATGAAGCCCCACATTACTGATCCTTTTATAGCTTCCACCAATCAATAAAAAAACATATTTTATTCACCAATATGTTATTTATTCAAAATTTACCCACCTTTGTAATTACATGAATAATAACAATTCAATGTTATCCCAATTACATGGGTTAGGTACATGGATCCTTCCTTTCCACTTATTTTTCCAATTGTAACCCAACCTTGTAACTTGAATAACAACTATATATATATATATATATATATGGATCGAATTCCTCTGTTATTCTTGCATCATGCAATTCTGTGTTATTTCACCTGCAGAAGACGATACGTGGTCAAGCTGAAGTGGACGGTTCAGATTCGAAGAGAGAGGAAGCTCCTCCAAAACCGGATTGGAAACTCTTAAACCTAATTATGTAGCCTACGGAATCTTGATATTAGTTAAATTCCCATCCCTCAAAGGAGTTGGCAAATTGTCCACTGAGGGCAATACTATCGTCCCACCACAACAACAAAAGAATAGAGCGGCTGGTTAGAAACCCTACCCGAGCCCACCGTCTCATTGACATTCAATCCTACAGTCACCACCGCACCCTGAACCACATCCTCTCTATCTCTTCCGCAACCACTATCGAAACCATAGTCCTTGGGATGAGGTGGGGTTCCTCAAGGAGGAAAGGATCTCCCGCCCATCCAACCCTCGTGGATCACCAATCGCCAACGTTTCTTCTTGCGGAGACACCCTTGATGCACCCTCTCTCATTCTCCACTCTCAATATCTGATCAGATTCAGATCTCTTGAAACATGCTCATATTTCGGTTGAAATGTAATTCAATCTCTCATTTTGAAATACCACTTGAGAGGTGACACGTTAATACCAATGCAATGGTCCGATCCGTACAACTAATAAAACCTTAAATCAGTGAAGAGTCATTTAAATCAGATCTGGACCATTGCATTGGTATCAATACACGTGTCACCCTTTGAAGGTGGTATTTCACGAAATTGTACGAAATTGGAATTACAGAAGATTTTTTTCCCATATTTCGTTTTTTCTTCAATCATTGGACCGTAGCTCTAATTCTCTCCTTTATTCTGAACTCTCAAGATCGAGAGCTTCAGGCACAAGAATGGGGAACAAAAACCCTAAATCAGGAGATCGCTTTCAGTGAGCTTCGGCGCAAGAATGGGTAACAGAGAGAGCTTCGTGTGTGTGTGTGTGTGTAAGGAGAGAGAGAGAAGTAACAGAGAAATGGGTCTTTATATCTGTTCATACCTGGGTTCAATCTTAATGCTTGGTTCGGTTTAATTTTTGGTAGGTCATAAGGATTCTGTCTTAGTTCTTTCTACCATACCTTTTTTAGGGATTAAAAATTCAAAAGAATAGGAAATAATTTCAAATTAGAAAATCAGATTGGATTTTAGTATCCTGAAAAGCATGGTAGATTAAAATTTAGTTTCAAACAATCATATTTAATCCCGGATTTTTACAGAGCAATCATATTAAACAAGTTTTAAACACGTATTAAAAACGTTTTAAACACGTACCGTATCATTGCAGTACGTGTTTTATTACACCGGATTTTTTGAAACGTATTATTACTGTATGATCCATTTAATTGCCGTAAGTATCTGTTCACGTATAATTGCCATCCCCGAACTTACTAATCATGAGAGAGACATGTTTTTGATGATCTATGTTCTTGTTGTTGAGATCTGATACTAGTTAAATCGGTCAATCTCTGAAACCATTTAAGAATTCTTCCAAATCATCTCTCTCACTCTCTCTCTCTCTATGTCTGAATGTACAGTGACTTACGGCCCTTTCTCAAACCTAGGTTTGTGATATCATAATACGAGTAGGGGCTTTGGCTGACGAGGTTTGAACAGGGATTTGTAGTCCCCGACGAGGTATCTCTCTCTCTAAAGACTAATCAGAGACAGGGGTTTCAGCTTCCGTAACCATATACCTTATAGAGAATGCATATAGGAGGGTACGGTAACTCACAGGGTCTGGCTCAAGGCAAGCCACCTTCATCTTTGCAAAGAAATTTGCTGGCATGGAGAGAAACAAGAATGTTATATGTTCTTTTGTCTGGACGGCATTGGAGTTCTTCCATCTTCTGCATCAAGGAAGCCACTTTTTCAAACAGGCCATGGCTCCCACAGATGTGAATCATTGTATTGAAAGTCAGTGTGTTTGGGACAATCCCTTCCCTTAGCATCCAAGTTAAAGTATCAGATGCTTCCTTAAGTTGACCAGCTTTCCCTTACGTGTCAATCAAATTATTATATGTGTATGAACTGAAAGAGGTATCAGGTTGATACACAGAACTGTTTATAGCACTAGCCGTGGAAGTTCTTCCTCCATCATTAGGTACTTTACCAGATGACCACTTCTTAAAGAATTGCTCAGCCTTTTCAAACTCTCCAGCCTTCTTATAGGTTTGGACCACAATACCCATGGTTGCCTCATCAGGTTCCATCCCTTGCTTGTTCATCTTTTCCAGCCGAAGAATTATTTTTCCTTGAGACCACCTTTGCCATAAACATCAATCAAAGTTCCATAGGTAAAGTTTGGGGGTATTATTTTTTTGGTCTCTATTTCTTCCCAGAGGCTCTCAATCTGGTGCCATCTCTGTGCTTTTCCCAGAATCCAAAGCATGATGTTATAGTGAATCACATTTAGTTCATAGCAGCCTCTCTTAAACCACTCAAAGATCTCAAGAGCTCTTTCCCAACTCGACTGCCCCTTGATAATAATGCTTCTCTCCTTATTATTGAGGCTCTCTTCCCACGGCCTCAAGGCCTCATCCAGATCTTTAAAAGTTTCTAGAGCTTGCAAGATTAATGGAATGCGTCCTCCATAAGTGGCCCATTTTGTCGAACACTTGGTCCCCCTCTTTTTCTTTATATTTTTAGTCTATCCTTTATATTTGGTTATATGCTGAAGTCTTCTCTTTGACTACCGTAGATATATATTCACCTTGTGTATAGGCATGCTCATGTAATTATCACCCTTAAAAAGACTTTGGGTTGCCTTTTGGAGCTTCTGTCTTTGTCTCTCTCTCCCTACAATGGGGTGGTCTGTTAAAAGGTGGAAGTAGCAGTGGTAGCAATGGTTATTGAGTTCTGGGTGTCTGTTTCCTGTATGGGAGCAATGGTGCCAAAAGTTAAAAATTTTATTAGATGTGAATATTAGGTTTGCTTTTGTTGTTTCTTACCTATTGAGTCAGTTCACCATCTCGCATAAAGTCATCATTTTTCTGGATTCCTATGCCAAGGAGGTCCAGATTCCCAAAATGATCATATCTCTCTTATTAATGCAATGTTGCAATTTTCTTGTTTAATTGAAGATAAACATGCTAGATAAGGTGGCTGACTTTTCACAAAATTATCCTGAGAAAGTGTATAAGCATTTCACGACATTGTTAAATAACTCAATATTTTCAGCTTATGTTAATTGCATGTTGGTCATCATGAGTTTCTTACTGCATAATTTCTCTCAACCAACCAGGTGGGAGAAACCAGGCCATAGTCCACTCTTTGGATATGATTTCTGGTACCAACCACGCCATGGGATTATGATAAGCTCTTCGTGGGGAGCTCCGGCTGCTTTCACAGAAGGATTCAATCTTCAGCATGTTTCAGATGGTCTGTATGGAAGATATTTACATGCATACAGCTGGCCTGAAGGTGAACTAAAACAAACCATGGATCTTCGCAATACAGGGCTATTACCATTGGAGGTGAATACTAGAAACATCATCTACGGGTGCTTCTTAATCTCCAAGACACTTTTATGCCTTTTGTCTTTTGAGTTTCCATCTATTGGGATATAATATATAATTTGAGGACTTTTACATGAATTATTTCATTCATTTGCAGATTAGGTTCTTGCCGAAAGGAAATGAATTATCGTGGCTTATGATTAAGGTTGGAGAATATTTTCTTGTGGGCATAAAGAGCAAGAATGAAGTTAATGGAAGAGAAGATTTGACTTAAGAAAGGCAGAGGCAAAATTATTTGATTGCCACTTTCTTTAGTTTTGTGTTTCTTCTTTTTCTAATGGATCATTTTATGTGAAAATCTAAATTCTATGGTCTTTGCCATTAAGTCTTACAAAGAAGGAAAAGGTGCTTCCTCTTTCCCATGCTTTTAGTAGATAAAAGGATAGCTCTTTTCATGATCATTTTTTTTTTTGCTTCCTTGGTGAGGTTGAAAGATGGTTCAAAAAGGAGAAAGGATAGAGAGACAAGACGTTGAACAAAAGTGATGAATGGTTCAAAATATTCAAAACAAGAGAATGCGTGCATGCAACTGCTACACTTAGTCGCCACAAGCAACCAACAATGGTGATGAATGGTTTTGGACTGTTGTAAATAACAGTGCTTTCAGCAGCTAGTTCCAAAACCCAACTACCCCATCTCTCTTGCTCTGTTTCCTTTGTACAGCCAAGTGCACCAAGCGTATGAAACTCAGCTGCAGTTGACATACTAGTGATTGTCCTACAAGATCACTTCCTTATACACATGATGGTGATAGGTAACTTCATCTTGAACCCCTTGGGTGGAGCAGACTTTGCATCTTTTCTTATGAGGTGACACTTGGAAAGTTAAATAAGGCCAACTGTGATCAACATGTTTATCATGTCAAGGACCTGGGGCAAGAATTTGATCCATGTCCTATTGCTAACACTCTACTTATCTGTCATCATTCCAATGTAAGGAATAACCCTTGGATATTTGGATGGTCTTCCACTTTACAATTCTTATCTTTTTTTTTTTTTTTTTTAGTGTGTGTGTGTGTGGTGGTTGGTGTTTTGAGACTAGTTCACGGTTCTGTGGCTGCCGATGTGGGTTAAAAGTATATAGCACAGATAAAATGTTGAACTTAAATGTTTATTATTGTGGACACAATGAAGGCAAAGGTAAATTAAAAATCAGGCCATGCTTGTGGGATGTGGCAATTGAGTTTGGATCCAAATTTGATGGGACATATCTGCATTATCATCTATAAGAATAGAGACAAGAACATAGTCTATTGTAAGTTATTTATTTATTTATTTTTGGATAGAAGTCTATTGTAAGTTATTACATCTTAGCATGCACAAAATATCATTCTTAGATATGAAAACATAGGGAATTTAGGTGTTTTCACTGTAAATGTCAAGCCATTGATGTAAAAGTTCAGATATTGTGAATCATTCCATCTGAAAGCAATGAGGGGAAAAGCACATTTTGCGGAAAAAAACCATGTGAAAATAGCAACCATCGATGCCAGCTAGGGGTGAAATAGGGTCAGGTTGCGCGGTTTCTCAAAACCCAAGCCTAACCCGCATCCCTTTAATTGGGCCGAGCCTGGAAAAATTCAACCCTAACCCGCCATCAGGGCAGGCCGGGCCAGGCTGGGTCAGGTTCTTACATCTATCCCTTTTTTTTTTTTTTAACATACATCTAATACCAAGACATCATTCCAACGGATTTTTTAAAATCAAAAGTGGGTGATGAGTTTATACTTTATAATATGTTATGTGTGATACTATCGTTCTAAACACGGTTTAATTACCCGGTTTGTTCAGTTTGGTCTTGCAAGACCTGAACCTGAGTGAGTCGAGTCGGGTACCCTATGGAACATAATGGCAAGGGTGACTCTAAACTCGGGTTGGCCAGATGAGTTTGAGTCGGTGCCTAGTGAAGTCTATGTGCCCAAGTTGTGCACTTGCATGTATCACAAGGTCATGTACACACAATAAAGGTACGTGGCCATATTTATGTCGAATACGCGTTGTGGTCAATTACTGCTAGTGAAATACGTGTCAGGGGTCGAGCCCCGTGGAAATCCCAATGATTCAGCTAAGTTTTGGCCAACTGGTGGATGGTCATAGGTGGGTCGAACCCACCAGTGTGACCTACCACTCCGGTCATTAGATATTTTGACCCAAGTATAAATAGCATTTATTACTTTTCTTTTCCCTCATTTATTGTTTTACAAGGTGGGTGAGAAAAGTAAAAAAGAGAGAAAAACGAAGGAAAAAGAAGGGAAGAAGAAGAAAGAAATGGGGAAGGAAATGCTCGTTGTGTGTCATTGGGGTTGAATCTTTTGAATCCGACTCCGGAAACGTGATCCTCGCCTTGGGATCTATAATTTGAGGTGAATAAAAACTATATTTCTCAGACCCCCAAGAAAACCTCAGTGAAACCCTTCGATCTGGGTAGGAATCTTTTAGATCTTGTTAATCTCACTTGAGATGATGAATCTAAGGTTTAAAGAAGGATCTACATGATATTTTTGAAGGTTTTAGATGAAGAAATTGTGAGGTTTGACAAGCATTTGTTGATCTCTTGAGTTAGAAAAGAGATTTGGGGTTTTTGAAGTGTTCTTGAGCAAAGAGGTAAAATCCAAGCTTAAAACTTTGAATCGATCCTAGATCTATGTTGAAATCATGACATGGGACCTTAGATTTGTGGAAAATGCAGTCAAATCGACCCTTAGTGGTTTCCCCAAGGTGGCATAAAGAATGGAAGAGAATAGCAAAATCCCGGTTCTGAGTGGTGGGTGTCTGGAAATGGTCAGACCCACCAATCCGAGCCCACCTGTCCTAGATGGGCTATTGGCTCGATTGATGAGCAAGACCGGTGTTCACTGGCCATCCGCTCAGTCAGTCCAGGTAGAGTCCCATGGGTAGAGCGGCAAGCAAGGGGTCGGTGGGCTCCTGGCGCTCCGATCCTTATAGGTCCCCTGAGTCGAGTGGCTGGTACCTCGCCCACTGGTTGACCTACCAATCCGACCTTTCGGGTTTCGATTGGGCCCATATTTGTCGGGCAACCTTCTATGGTGATTCTGAACACGTTGGGATCATCGTACTCCATTGGTTGTGAACCTAAAGTGGAGATATACTAACTTGACCACTTTTATGATAAGTTTTACTAGAAACTCACGTCATCGCATGTCGGATCTTTCTCATACTAAGGGTGATCATTGTACACAACTAGGTAAGTGGAAAGAGGACATTGACTTTATTTTTGGAGTGTTTTTGCATCATTCCATTATTATTGTAGACTAGCCATGTCATCACTTTATTACTGTGCATAGACTAGTCATCTATGAATGCCATTTGCATGCATTGTCGTGTGCATTATGAATTCCGTTTATTGTTGACATGCTATAACTTAAATTATCAAATGCTTATTTCTTGCTTGAATTATGAGGTGGATTATTTCAATTATTAAATATGATGCATTGCTAGATTAGATGCTGTAGACGGCTTGGAAACGAATGCATTGGTGGCCTGTGGAATGGGATGCGATGGCATTATGCAATCGTACCATCTCATATAGAAGCATGTGGTTAGGAACTTCATATCCCTATGCTACGACCCTTCCCAATAGGGGTTTAGGTGTTGGGTATATCACTAGGGAAAGCCCAAGTTTGTGTACCAATGATGGCGGTTAGAAGTACGCCTAGTCGATCACTAGGACGGTCGGCAACTTTGGTGATATAATCAGAGGGCCAATCGTACTGCTTTTAATTTAATGTAGGGCAAGACCCATTTTACTTTAATGTCGCTGAGAAACAATAATTTACTTTAATATCGTTGAGGAACAGTAATTTACTTTTTCGGTACCCATAGCTGGCCTTCTCCGACAACCCTATGAGCGTATCGCAAGATGGAGTTTGTAACTCGTACCCAGGGCATACGTGCACTGTGATTATGAGTAGCACATGGCCTATGTCTTAGATGTGATGCTTAGGTGGTCTAGGTTATAAAAATGGATTTGCATACATATAGACGCATTTGTAATGCGAATGATTGCTTGGTCTTTCTTTTCACTTACTGGGCTAGTGAGCTCATCCCACGTGCACATCATTTTTAGATGATTTTACAGGTTATTCGGTCAAAGAACTGGAGCCGGGACCCACGGTAGAGTTTTCATCTTAGGAATGGTGGGTCCTAGAAGATCTTGGGTACGGGGCCTAGTGCCAGTGCAAAATTTGTGGTGCGGGACAACAACATTGAATACCAACTTGGGATTATTTTTGATTATTTTGTTGATGTTGTACTCTGGATGTTTAAATTGTATTTCTTGTGTATATATCATGCCCACGGCCCACGTGTAAATTTATTATGTAATACAATTTAGGTATCAAGAGTATTGGGATATATATAGGTAATGTAAGACTTCCACTGAAATACATTTTTTACTTTCTTTAGTTGTGTGTATGCTATGTAGTGGTTACTACGTCAGATGATCCTGACAGGTTTTGGGTTAGCAGGAGTTAACTCGGTCACCGATCTGGTTCTATGTGAACGGGTGTGACATTATGTATTGGGTTTTTTAAAGTGAAAATGTGAGCAGTGTGTGCATGGAACATTATAATATATTATATTATAACCTATATATATTACACATATTATATAATTAGGGCCTCAGGGTTAAAAGTTAGGGTTGGATTGGGTCGGGTTGGGCTGGGCCTAGAACTCAATCCGGGCTTGACCCAACCCTGACCCAGGGTTGTGGTTTTTCAACCCTAACCCGCCGCCCTCAGGGTCAAAAACTTGGCCCAAGCCCTTTTCGGGCTCAGGACGGGTTAGGGCGGGTTTGGGTTGTCAGGGTCAAACTTTCACCCCTAATGCCAGCCTCGCAGTCAATAATGTTAGCCACATACTCTGCTCCTATTAGACATTCCTCAAATAAATTGCAACCAATGAAACAAAATAGAAGATAGAGAATGAACTATCCATTTTAAGCTCAAAAGAAACTATAGAGACCAATAGGACAAGTCTTATCACAAAATCTTCATGTCAGCTAAAAGAGAGCATGTTCTTATGGAAAACTATCTATAGATAGCAACACACCACATAGATAAAAGAAAAGAAAAGAACTTCATTAAATAAATAAAAAAGGGTAATTTACAATGACACCCCCTAGAGAATGCCAATATTATAGGGACACCCCATCTCTTTCACCAAATTAGACTTGGACCCTTTTCCGTCATCACTGTTAAATGAAGAGTTAAAATGACTATTATACCCTATTCACTAAAACTCATGTTTTAACCCAAGATTTAAAAAGAGAGAGAGTGTGTAAATCCAACATGCATGTCTACCTTATACTCTCCAGTTGAGAATCTATGCGAAGAAGAAAACAACGGCTTACCTGAGTCCAGAAACCAGATTCCATCCACACCTCCCCTTACCCTTCTCTTTCCAAGAGTAATAAAAAAGGGGGTTGAGTAATAAAGATGCAACTATTTATTCTATCCAAGAAAATCTTCAAGGATCTTTCTTTCTTTGTGATAGATGATGATCTCTCTTCTCTTCTTCAATAATGTCAACCAAAGAGAGCAGCACCGAACTGGAATATTATCCTGCTCGCATCTCCTACAAGACTGATGAGAGTGGTACGAAAGAGAGAGAGAGAGAGAGAGAGAGAGAGGCTGAATTCGCTGTCGCTGATGAGAAAAACATCCTAATCTATGAGGGAGAGATTACAGGAAAATGTTCAGTGAAAGTACAATACCAGAGGAGGGAGCTGGTTCAATTTGGGTTCCTTCGGGTCTAAGTAATCGTAGTCACCCAGAAGAAAAAGGGAAAAGGAGGATCCCAGTTCATCCCATAGATAAAAAAAACCCAACCCAACTCATGCGACAAAACAAATAGATTCAACTAGGAATAAGGCAGTAGAGAAGAAAAAAGCTCCTCCCCTTCTGTTCAGCCACAGGTGCAAGGAAGAAGACGAGAGAGAGAGAGAGAGAGAGAGAGAGAGAGAGACTTTCACCTTCTGGTTTGGGCGGCAGCGATGGTGGAGGCGGACTTCTTTGGCATATGGACTTGAAACCTCACACTTTCAGTGATTTTTTGATTGCTGTCATTCAAGCTAACTCTTCCCTTGAAGATCAAAGCCAACTCTTCACATCTCCTTCAGCCACTTATGTTGGCATCTACGATGGACATGGTGGCCATGAAGCTTCTCGATTCATCAATAACCATCTTTTCCCTTATCTTCACAGTAACCCACGTTACCAATTTTCCTTTTTCTTCATTTTGTTTTAGATTATTCTATTGGTTAATGAGGACTTACTCAATTTCTTCTTTGTTCCACTATCTCTACAGAGTTTGTGGTGGAACATGGGGATTTCAGTGGATGTCATAAAGAAGACTTTTGATGCCATTGAGGAGGAGTTCTTGCATTTGGTGAAGCGTTTGTGGCCGGCCCGACCGCAAATCACTCCTGTGGGTTCTTATTGTTTGGTTGGTGCCATTTCGATGATATGTTGCATGTGGCCAACCTTAGGGGCTCTAGGGCCGTTCTTGGGCGGAAGGCATCCATTGGTCGAAGGATTCTGGTGTTGGCGAAACACTTGTCCACCGATCATAATGTTGTAGTGGAGGAAGTAAGGAAGGAGGACGAGATGCTACATCCATATGAGAATGTGGAGTTTGGCGGGTTAAGGATATAGGATGAGTACCAAAATGTACATAATTTTAGGTAGTAAGGGCATTTTAGTATTTAAAATAAAATATAGTAACTGATATTAGCACTCTTGGTATATTCTACAACACTGATTGACGGTAGGGGGTCCAAGTCTAATTTGGTAAAAGAGAAGGGGTGTCCCTATAATATTGGCATCTTCCAAGGGGTGGCGCTGTAAATTACCCATAAATAAAAAAAGACAATAGAGACTCCACTGGACTTGTAAAAAAAATTATTTAACATCAATGCAAAGAGTAAATAAACCCTTCAGAGTTTTGTCTCTAGGAATTCTTCAAGCCAGAACTATTAAAGCCACTTGACTCTATGGGGTAGAGCTGGTTCTTGGTAATGTCTCCCCATTTTTTGAAATCACACAACCAAGTAGGCATGCTCTATTACGAGGGATGGAAGGGTCGATCTTGGTTACATTGGCAATGTCCACCACAGTGTTTCACTAAAACTGGAGACATGTAAGAACTGAAGGTCAATGAACAAATGCATGCTATACTTCTCCCCAAACATCCAAGTATCATTAATCTTTTATAATGTTAAATCTTACATTTTCTCAACCATATACACTTGGGTTGAAATGGTTAACAGATTGTACAATATTTTCTCCACCATCTGGACCCTTATGTTGATGTTAGCTAGACTTCATACTATTCAACAGAAAGATAGGTAAAATGAAACTACTTGGGCTGATTCAGAGGCTACATTGAATTTCTCCCTGCAAACAGAGTAACAGGATCAGCTCTAGGAACAAATAAGGATGAAACATAATCAAGAAAGAGCAAACATCCACCTAGCTCACCTCAACGAAAACCAAGAGCAACTGATTCAGTCAATCTATCACAAACCACAAACTAGTTTGACTGAAAACAAATACCCACTCTTCAGCATCCCTGAACTTACACAATTTTGTTACATGTCAAAATGATATTTTTTCCTTTTGAATGGCAACCAAAGCCACATAAACTCACAAAGAGAAAGCAATGAAAGTCCAATGGTAAAACATAAAGACAAATTTTAACAAAAAAAAATCCCAATGTAGAAGCTACATTCATAAAATGAAGGGTAATTTACAAGCCACCCCCTAGGGAATGCCACAATTATAAGACCACCCCTTCTGTTTCACCAAATTAGACTTAGACCCTTCTGTTAGTCACTGTTAAATGAAAAGTTAAAATGACCTTTATACCTTCCCTATTCACGAAAACTCAGGTTTTACTTTTGATATTCAGTATGAGCTCCTCGACGGCGACAACAAAGGAAACTCATAGCCCTCCCCTACAACGAATCACTGGATGTCATCACTTTCATCTCCTCCCATGCCCACAACGGTAAGATCGGCTTTCTTCAACACAACCACCGGTCGCTACCTCATCTTCCCCCAAGTCTGGTGTGCGGTTGATTCCATCACCTCCTGTCTATCCGAGATGGGTGTTCGAAGGGCAATGTTGTTCTCCTCCTTTCCCCCAATTCCATCTTCTTCCATGTAATCTTCCTCTCCGTCATGTCTCTCAGCGCCATCATCACCTCCACTAACCCTCTCAATACCCCTCAAGAGATCCATAACAGATCGCCGATGCCAAATCCATCATCGCCGATACTGGTGGCACTAATCAACCATGCGGAGGTGGTGAAGGTGAAATACGATCTTAGACTACTCTTGACTGGCTCTTTTTCTCATTGCAGGGTGCCAACGGTTAATGGTTATTAGATGTTGTAGATTGTTTCTTTGCAAATTCTCATTTGATGGGCCTGAGACGCTATTACTTTGGATTTTGTGCTTAGCTTCTGTACAATTGAAATGCTTGATTCTGTTTGGTGTGGGAGTCAAATTATACTTTATGTTTGGATACCCATTTCTACAATGAACAATGTGAGAAACTGTGTTGGCGAAAACCTTTCATTCGAAGCACTAAATGCCTCAAAAGCTTGTATTGTACAGCTAAAATTTCAAGAGCATGTTGATCTGTCCGAGACACTGCTTCATTGGAACCATGACTAAATTAAAGCACAAAGCATATTCATTATTTGTGGGGATGAATAGTCAGTCAGGGGTACTCAGGATAGTCAAGATACAATCACAATTGCAAACTTATCCTCTCAGATATTCTCATGATGTTTGAAGAAATTTGATCACCACCCAAATTCCACACCACTTGCCCCAGCAGCAACTCGCATTATGTCCTCGATCAATCCCACATTTCTCAATGGTCACCGCTCTCCCCCCTCCCTCCCTCCCTCCCTCCCTCCCTCAAGAAGATTAGTAGATGACTTGTGACTGACTGCGTATATAGTGGAGAGATGCTGGAAGGGTTGAAACGGTCCTTATGCCGCCGCCGTGATCTCTGGTGCTCTGAACGATCGTCAGTGGTCCAAATGATTTACGGATGAGACTTATTACATGGGTATTTTAGGTACTTCACATTTAGTAAGAGCATTTTTATATTTAAAATAAAATATAGTAGCTGACATTAGCATATAAAGTATATTCCTTAACAGAGACTGACAGTAGGGATAACATATTCCTTTGGAATCCTTCTACCAGACGACATCGAAAGCTACCCATTTCACTTCCTGAGTATTTTGATAAATACAGCAGATGCCTTTTGTTTTTGGATTGGGTTACGACCCCACCTCTAACGATTACAAACTAGTAATGTTTATGCCATTTTGTGACTGTGGACCTCTGGAGGTGATGATCTACTCACTTAAGAGTAACTCATGGAGAAGGATCTAGTACACGGCCCGGGACTTCAGCATCCCCCTTTATTGCACATTTGGGGTTTCGCAAATTCTGCTCTTCATTGGGTTGCATATCGACAAGCGGCACCTGCTCACTGTCCCAGTGTTACCCAATTTATTGTTTCCATTGACCTTCAAGATGAGAAGTATTGAGAGCTACCACTGCCTGACTCTATGTGTGATACCCTACTTTCTAAACCTGGTCTAATTACCCGTATTGACTTGGTTTGATCATATAGGGGCTGAATTGGAGAGAATCGACATAGTACCATATGGAATATGGTAGCAAGGGTGACCTTGGAACTTGGGTTGGCTGACATGATCGAGCGGGTACCAAGTGTAATACGTGCACCCAAGCCTTGCACTTGCACGCACCACGAGGCCATGTATAAAAAGTAAATGTACGTACTAATATTTGTGGGTGCTAACGTAATCTAATATTATGTGGGAGTTTATTCCCATTGAAGCCCACCTGAGATTTATCCCACCTGAGATAGTCCACCTAAGATTTAGCTCACCTGAGATATACCCACTTAAGATATACCCACCTGAGATGTACCCACTTGAGATATAGCCCACCTGAGATTTAGCCCATCTGATTTAGCCCACCCGAGATAGCCCACTTGAGATTTAGCCCACCTGAGATAGCCGACTTGAGATTTAAAAGATATTTTGGGGGGCCCAGGTATAAAAGAGGAGACATTAATTGTCTCTTCTCTCATTAATTTTTGTTGGTCGGTGGGAGAGTAAAGAGGAGAGAGAAAGAAGAAGAAAGGAAAAGAGGAAGAAGAAGAAGAAAGAAGAAGGGAAAACCGTAGAGCTTCACCGGTGCTAGGTCTTGATATTTTGAGCTCGGATTAATGATCAACTCACCGAGATCTTCGATTTGAGGTAGGTGTTGTACACATTCCAAGGATTCTTAGGAAAACCCTTTTCTTAAAACCTCTTTTTGATTTTTGAAAAAGAACCCACTTAGATCTTGCTAATCCTACTTGGATAATCAAATCTAAGGTCTAATGGAAAGTGCGTATAATGATTTTGAAGGATTTGGAAGGAGTGTTGGTGAAGATCTAGAGTATTTGGAGGTTCTTGAGCAAAAGAAGTAGAATTTGGGTTTCATTGGTGTTCTTGAGAAAGAGGTAAGAATCTTCCTTTTTCTTTTAATTTGATCTTAGATCTAGGTTGAGGGTACATGAGTAGACCTTAGATAAGTGATTTGAGTCGTCGGATCGTCCCCAAACAAGTTCCTTAAGCCGGAGAAAAGTCGGGAATGAGGTTTGAAAGAATTTCGTTTAAAGACTGGGGGTATTTTTAGCCCACCTGAGTTCCTAGAACTCAATTTCTAGGCTTTGGTGTAACCGACGGGCTGAAACCGATGGGCTACATAGCCACCTGTCTTCTGGCTCTGACCCACATGAGTTCCTAGAACTTAGTTTCTAGGCTCTGGTGTAACCAGCATGCTGAAACCGGCGGGCTACATAGCCTATCTGTCTTTGGCTCTAGCCCACCTGTCTTTCCAGAATTTCCAGAATTGGTCCAAATTTGATGGGTAACCCCTATTTATGATTCTAAACCCGATTTTAGCATTCAAACATGATGATTTTGACCCCAAAATAGTGAAATGATAAACAATTATGTTTATGATAGGTTACACTCAATATACGCATGCCCACACATCGAATCTTTTCGTACCGGGTATAAGCACCGTGTACATATACAAATAAGTGAGGAGTGGACTCTGATTTAATTTCAAAATGTTATGCATCATTAACATGTGTTAGTGTAGCCATATCATCATATCACTTGTGTATAGATTAGACATCACATATGCCATATCACGCATTGTATGTGCATTTACATAACATGCTATACTTTGCTTTATGATGAATATCCTTTATGTCTTGATGTATGTGAAGGAAAAATTTCATTTAGATATAATGTATATGCTAGATTAGATGCCGTAGTCGGCTTGAAAATGAGTGCATGGTGGCTTGTGGTATGGGACGCAGCACCATTGTGTAATCATACTATGCTCATGTAGAGGCATGTGGCTAAGATGTGATTTACCCTTGTGCTATGACCCTTCTCAACAGGGGTTTACGTGTTGGGGGATTATTGGGGGGAAGCATCAGGTTACGATTGTTGAACTCCTACAGTGGTTAGAAGTACGCACGACTGATCTCTAGGATAGTCGGTAACCTCGGTGGTATATTCAAAGGGCCGATTGTATTGCTTTTATTTCAGGTGGAGTCACCTATTTACTTTCTATCATTTAAATTTTCCTAAAGTCGGCTTGCATTTTAAATTTCAGTACCAACGGTGGGCCTTCTCCGACAACCTAATGGGCATATCGTGGAATGGGGTTCACGGCTCATACCCGGGGCATACGTGCACTGTGGTTGTGAGTAGCACATAACCTATGACCTAGTAATGTTATTAGGCTAATAGGGTTAAAATGAATTGCATATAAGCGCATTTGTGTTGTGACTGTTTGTGTGGTTTTTCTTGCGTAGTCTTTCTTTCCACTTCTGGGCTAGTGAGCCTATCCACGTGTACAACTCTTTTAGGTGATTTTACAGGTTACCCGCCTATTGGTCAGGAGTCGGCCCCACTGTGGAGTTTCCATCTGAGGACTGGTGGGTCCCTGATGAGTTCGAGCATGGTGCCGATTGCACGTGAGAGGATTATGCTGTATGACAACTGTGACTCCTGAGTGATTCTTTTTTATTCTTTTTGATGTACTCCCTTTTGTTACTTGATGCTTAAATTGTTATATTTTTGTATATATATCATGCCTTCGGGCCCAAATGTATGTAACTTTTGTAACTCAATTTGGGTATCAAGTATTTGGGAAACAATTACAAGTATTATTATGAACAGGTCTTCCACTGAAAATACAGGTCTTGTCTTAGTTTAGTAGATGTATGTTGTATTGCAGTTACTGCATTGTTGATCCTGACAGGTTTGTGAGTTAACCGATGTTAACTCGATCATCGGCTCGGTTTTGTGCGAGCGGGGTGTGACACTATGTTCACCATCTTGACTTATGTTGGTGTTTGTGGAGGACAACTCTTTGTGCTCGGTAACTTTATTAATCATATTGAGGTTAGGGTGATGAAGGATTACAGCGTGATGGATTCTTAGGTGAAAGAGTTCTCAATCGAACGATGTGGTGGACTCTATACCAAATATACGGAATTTGATGACACCAAACCGGTATGCTATTTAAAGAATGGTGAAATTATACTCAAGATTGAATTCTAGCATTGTTCCTGTATGATCCCAGTAGTGGAAGTTATAGGACTCTTGGGATTCGTGGTGTACCATATAGGTTTGAAACAATGATTTGCGTTGGGAGTCTAGTTCCACTCGATGCCAAAGATGGAGCCGAACAAGCAGAAATGGAGAAAAAGAAAAGGAAGCAGAGGTATTACTATGATATAATTTATTAACATGGTAATTGTTAGAGTAGATTTTACACTTCTAGTTCCTGTTCCTATATTTGCAATTGTTTCCTCTTTGTTTGTGTATCCTTCCCCTGAACAATTATTGTTTCATCTCAAAAATTGCAATGTCGAACTCGTAATGCAAACAATCAAATTTCAAGCTGTTTGCATTCAAAAGAAAGAAAAGTAGGGTGAAGTCATGAATTTACCCTTGCATGTCTATTGCAAAATGCAAGTTTCATACAAAAAATTACCTTTTGTTTGTTAGGACGAATGCACTCGGGTGATGTGAAAGGGGTATTAGTTGGCGTGGAGGGGACACGGTACTCCGCCTTAGGAAGTGAGGTCCTGTGATCAAACCTTCGCGGTTGCACCTAACTTCTTGGGGCCACCGCACCAGCGTTTTCTGCTCAGACTGACTCGGTCCTATGTAAGCAGTATCATAGTGACCCTAGGGATGAGTTGGGTCAAAGATCCGGACCAAAAAAAAAAAAAAGTGCAAGGGGTATGTAATACTTTTCCAATAAAAGAAAGAGGTATGTAATTTGGGTATGTAATTTATCTGTTTGTTGTAATTAATTAAGATCTTTCCATGTGAATCAAAGTTATTACTTGGATAAGAGTGAGCCATGCTTCCTGCATATATTATTTTCGATTTAATTAATCTATGGAAGGGATTTTGGAAATGATGCTTATTTCCCTTGTTAGAAGATACATTATATGAATTGCTTGTTGAAAATAGTGATATTTGTATATCATTATATACCGATTGAAGTTTTTTTTCCTAACTGGAATGGATTGCAAGAAGATAATTTGAGAATCCAAAGATGAAGTAGTTTGGACTAGGCTTGTTTTAAGTTTTGGGTGCTGTCATATACTCTTTTGTAATGGAAGTTTATTGTCCCTATTCTTGTAAATGCTTTTTTTAGAGTAGCGCAGCAACCCACAGCCACAGTCTCCACTTAAATCGTAAATGCATAGATGGGGAATCGAACTTGAGACCATGCGCCTACCCATACAATCCCCAATTTGCCCTACGTCTATCTGCTTAGAGTATTGGTATGTTTGAGTTAACATCTTATTATTAACAGAGATGAGATACAAATACTGAAAGTGAATCTTGTTGTCATATTAGCCAATCGATGATATTTTTATTTCTTACTTATCTTACACACATTTGATGTCTGACCACTGGTTCTTGTTCCTTCTTGGGCTAACATTGGACATGTGGAGCTTGTTGGAGGAGTTTGAGTTATTTTGAGGATGAGAAAGTTGAATAGAAAAATTTTAAATAGGTACATGAAGGGCAAAAGAGGTGCTTGTTGTAACCCAGCAGTCACTGAGAGTGGGGGTGAATCATTGAGTCTAATTCCGATCCCCAAAAACATATCCGATATCTGACCAAGCAAAACCTGATACACCTGTCCCTGTTTGCACATAGTCATATGCACACTCAACCTCTCATAGGCGCTTCTAAGTGTGCACAACATTCCGCATTCCACGCACTTCAATCCATAAACAATGATAGGATTGTGTGCACACCCATTCCAAGCAGCTGTTGTGTATATATTCTCAATTGTTAATGCTATATGATTGATTTAGAACCTCAATCTATAAACAATGATAGGACTTTGTGTTATTTTCTATCTTTTCTTAATGTGGTAAGAGTATGAATATTTTTTTTTTTTTTTTTTTGGGTAAGCTATAGTATCTCATTTGTGAAACGTTGTTCTCTCAGGGTTGACATTGCGATTGGACGGTTAGCAACTAACTAATTGAGAATGGAAAAACAAAGGTGTGGGCTTACATAGTATATCTCTTGGTATCCCTTCTTTTGGAGTGCATAATCTGTTAACAGTACTTGAAATTGCTGATGGTTCCCTTATGTTTGTGGTTTGGAACATATTACAACTCCCTATTTTCAGTCTTTTTGATAAACACCTCAAAAATATCATTACAAGAGTGGTGGGGCCTATCTTTTATATCTATCTGTATTCACTTTCCTTCAGATTTTTTTTTTTTAAACATCGTCACTATATGCATTGTTGCTGAATATTTCACTTGACTTTGGTTGTTATTTTTCCTAATATCACAATCGTTTGGACCACGGTTTTGAGACCAGTCCAACTTTGAATATGCATCACTGCTCGATGAAGGAAGATAGGGTCCTGATGTGACCCTGTCTTTCCCCATACTTCTCCCCCCCTCCAATTGTCCAATGCCGATGAAGCATGGTGAACTGATGGCCATTCGCTGTGGCCTCAGGGAAACCTCCCCCATTGACTTTTATGAAAGACTCCATTGAATAATTTGGTTGAAGTGTTGGATCAGTCGGCCGGCTTGTGATTCTTTCATTAGTATTTTATGAAAGATCCATGACCTTAAGGTGCTATGCTCACTGCCATGTTGCTCATTTCCATTTCCTTCCGATTTTTCGGTCAATTTCTCAAGAAATATACATGGTGATTGAAGGTTTCTGTAATTAAAAATGGGTTGGTTAGTGTTCCTTGTTCCATGATTACGTAACTAAATAGCCTATGAACTCATTTCTACAGCAGATGAGATTTTTTGTATTTTAGTTGCATCTTAGGGAGCTATGTAATCTTCTCAAAGAGTCAAAAGTAATGAAGAATGTTACAAGAGCATCTTTACAATAGTGAAGAAAATTTGTACAACCAGAGCTTAATTACCTATAGATGAATTTTAGTGTACAACTCGTTCACTAGGCAATTGCAAATTCTCCTTTCTGTTTGTTTGCGATAATCTGCAGTACATATGGACATTAATCAAACCAGTATGAGTGCTGATTTTGAACCATCATCCAACCTCACCAAGGAAGGGCAAAAAAAAAATGATCATGAAAGGAGCTCTCCTTCTATCTACTAAAAGCATGGAAAGAGGAAGCACATTTTCCTTCTTTGTAAGAATAAATAGCAAAGATCATGAATTTAGATTTTCACATACAAAAATCCATTGAAAAAGAGAAAACAAGAAAACACAAAACTAAAGAAAGTGGCAATAGATGGAAACTCAAAAGACAAAAGGCATAAAAGTCTCTTGGAGATTAAGAAGCATCAGTAGATGACTTTATGCCAGAAAATTGCAACACTACATTATTAATGTTGGATACAGGTAAATTCCTGAACAGCTCAGGCATGATGCATGCGCAGTACCTACTGTCATCTATCACATAAACCATATGTTAACACTTTTCATTTCATCTTGCGGTAACCAAAATATATGTTAGTCATCCAGATAATTTCTTTCAAATGTGCATTGTCGTCAATTTCTTTCATCAATGTGCATCTAGTGGAAGCTGGCTTCCATACCCCAATCCCCTACTTCCCTTCTCCATGAACACATCAGAAGAATGATAAGTATCAAAAAGGTCTCTGCTCATTTCTTTCTAGAAAAATAAAAAACAAACAGAAGAAAAGTCAAGGTTAGGTCTAATCATCCTTGGATGTTTTCATCATGTGTGAAGAATTTGACCATTTATTGTGTTACATTATGCCCTCATCCTTTCATAAGACCCATCTTTGTTTACATTTCATTCAAATTGGCTTCGTACAACACTCTTCCATACACTACTTACAGCCACTGGACTCAACCTCAAGCTTGTAGGTTTTTTACACTTCAATCAATATGCTCATCTTGTTGAATCAACAGTAAAAAATGAAGGTGACGAAAAAATTCCTTTTTGAAAATAGTAGACTGTAACTAACATGGTAGAGTAAAACAAACAACCTACAAAATCCAGAAAATTAAAATAAAATAAAATAAAGAGAGAATCTGTTCAAACAGGCAGCAGGATTCTTACAGAGGTGGTACTGTTGCAGTGGCTGCCTAATCCTTGTGTCACTTAAGAAGCAATTAATGAAGCAATTGGTGACAATGCCCCTAAAATTATTTGGTTGGTCTAGGCTGAGTGCCATTGGGTCAGTTTCTCGACAGGCCAGCCATGTTGGGCAAGGGATCTCAACTGGAAAACTAACCCATCAAAATAGGAGGCTTCGTACTGAAAATTTAAGAACAGGGTAGATAATAAAAGGGTCAATGTCCCATCTTGACCAGCTGGTCTAGTTCTTAAACCAATGGCTTCGATAGGCAAGAGGACTCGGTTTAGAATTGTCATGGATCTAAATAGGGCCCTTGTGCCCTTGTAAGATGAAATTTTATACAAAAGGAAGGATACAACTTTTCCAAGACATTAATAGTGTTCCAAACTACATGTTATGTAGATCTAGAATCGTAATTTAGCAAACTCATCATTCACTATATTTTTGGATCCAAACTCCAATCCAGAGCCAAATTACACTCATTGTGAACATAACAAAAATTCACATGAACGATCATAAATACAAGTCTACTAACAAATTTGAAAGGATGCTCGAGTCCATCAGACTCGCTGAAACGTTTTGTTGCTCAAAAGATATGACACGTGGTGGAAGGAGACTGTGAAGCCCATGTCTATCCCATTTCTTTTCACTGAAAATGGGAAAAAAAATCAACCTGAAAATGAAGGAAAACAAGATTTATTATTCCTACTAGTCAAGAAATGAATACAACAATAGTTTCTACAAGCTAAGACATTTTATTATCTTCACCTGAAAATGAAAGGAAGATAAGATATAGTGCTTGGTATTTCTGTTTTGCTGAAGCCATCATGTAATATAGCTATAGTTATTTGTTGCCCAAGATTATGAAACAATGACAAAACAAAAATTAGAATATTTTGAGTAGTTGGGGTTTAGTCATCTCCAGGATAAAAAATACTTAAACTGAAAATTGATAAAGAAACAATACATAAATCAGAAACAAACTTAATTTTAAAACGATAATGAAAGAAGTGGATAATATTTCAACAGCTATGTCATGTAGCTGGTGTCCAAGCAGTTGTAAAGATAGATGGCTGGCTTACTTGTGATCAAGCCTAGTTTCATTTAGCTCATAACCAACTTGCCACATAGCTAACAGAGGTGGTTCCTCCTCTCTTTGGCCAAATTTGAACACAAGAAATGCATGAGGATCGGCAAAAAAGTAACTGCAATAAACAGCATGCTAAGACAAATCTTTGGGTAATGAGAGCCCCAACTCCTGCGAGAATAGCAAATATTCCCAAAAAAGGAGATGTCATTTTTGGCTAAAATGCCACATTTGGCTAAAATATCAAACAGATTCTTTACCAGCTTATGGAAATTATAACTTTTATTGAATAGAAATAGGTTAGTCAACAACAGAAATTGTAACTGGATAGTACACAGTTTTTAGAAAGCAAATGCATTCCAAACAAAAAAGTGGTGGGTTGTAGGAAGAAAAGGCTCAAACCAGATAAATTACACCTCTTTAAGCTCTATTTTCACATTCTTAAGGCCACCAATATCAAACTTTGAAAGCATTTCATTTTCCCTGCACTTCTCGTCTCTACTCTCCTCTCTATCTCTCTCACGTTCAGCATTCCTATCACGGTCACTGAGGTGCTTCTCAGAATGGCTCTTAGGCCATTCTCCTAGAAGTCAACCCCCTCTTCACAGAATCAATTGTCCTTTTGGGGGTATGGGTGCGGGTGCGGGTGCGGGTGCGGGTGGGGGATGTTCCTACTATTGTTGATGTAGTTAGCAAATGGTGGCAAATGGGCTTGCCATCTTTTTCAAATTTGCCACAGTAAGCACATAAAAGGATTAAAACTGTTATCACTAAAATACAATAGGCATATAGAAACAAAGAAAACCCGGTGGACGTACTTACTGAGACATCTTCTGGTCTTGTGAGCAAATGTCTTGACATAATTCTGACAGTGCTTTCTGAAGTGCCCATTAGGCACAACATTGCTATGCTTAAAACTTGTACTTTAAGTCAGATTGGTTCATTGGTTAAAGTTAGGTGCAGACCACATTGCGCTTGTGGTGCTGGATGATCGTGGTTCATAAATGGTAGACCTTATATCTTGACCTATGAGTTAACATATTGATCAGTCCTTTTGATCATATGATCAGAACCATCAAAATAGTTTCTCTTCTAACAGAAAAGGATTTTTTCCAAAGCTAAGACACCGTGAATGTTATCACAAAAAGATATAATACTAAATATCCCACCATTTTAGCTCCTCTGGCTTTTCTCTATATTAATACTTCCTTCTTATCTCTAGTTTCCATTCACACACACATAAGAGAGAGAGAGAGAGAGAGAGAGAGAGAGAGAGTGCTCTTCATGTGAATATCTCTAATACCAGAGAAGAAGTTAAGAGATTTTCCAAACCACCATCACTATGTGTAGCCCAAACACTATTGGTAGTCCATCATTCCAACCACTGCCATCAACGCGGCTGTGATCGGAAACCGACTGAACAAGTTCAATACAAACATGAGAAGTTATTAGAAGGTAAAACAGTGACAAATAAGAAACACAAGCTAACAAAAACAATGAAAATAAGGTCACCGACATTCTCACTCACAACAGATACATATAGGAAGAGAGATCAATTCATGCAATATAAGCATGGGCTCAAAATACACACACACACACAATATGAATTCACAAAAAAAAAAAAAAAAAGAAGAATCACTCCAAGCAATTTAGATTGTTGGCTTGCTTCTCCCTCCTCTATTCTGTTTGGCTCTAAATCAAAGAGAGAATCAATTGCGAAACACAGAGAGAAGTGTGCCTATATGGATCTTTAATTAACAAAATTATAGGGAAGATTTACAAACCTATGCAAACGTGGGAGTCTGAAAATGAGTTTGGGGATGGCAGAGTAACTATCAAATTGATCTTAGGTATCAAATTTTAATAAAACAAACAATAGATCTGAACGTGCATACTTGCGCTACCCAATCTAACAAGGAACCAGAGATGCTTAAAGCGGAAATATAGAGTTACATTAATTATATTATTTTAAGAAAGGGTTGGGGTTTTCTGGTCGGACACCCCTTTTAAGAATCTTTTGAAGAGTATATTTTGGACCGTAGGATCTGAACAAACAAATCTTGATTGTTAATTTATCTATACTATTAATATAACATCAGAACAATATACATATTATGTTTTTTTTTTTTTTCCTATAAGTTATAGCATGTCTTGAAAAAAAAGAAAAGCAAGAAACCCAGTTTTCTTCTCCTACCTGCATCTACCCTTACCATTTCTTCTAGTTTCCTCTTACATGGAAACCCCTGAGTCCCTGACCTGCCTATATTGTTCTTCGAAACTCCCATTTCTTCTCACACATGATTTCCTATCCCCTCCTTCCAGGCGATAATCGAAAGCTTGTTTTTTGAAGCTATTGAAAACCCCCATTTGGTGGTGATTTCTGAGTTGCAGAACGTGAAAACTTAGGGCATGCCCTAGCTCCCTTTGTTAATGGTCAGGTTGGCTCTGTAGTTGTTCTTCCACCCAAATATAAAATTTCAAACCCCATTTGGCGAAGGTGTTCATCCTTTGGAGGCTCCAGCAGTTGTTCACCCTCACCTTCTTAAACACAGGTATACTTTTCCTCTCTCTCTCTCTCTCTCTCTCCGCCTTTGCCTTCTCCAATTGAAGCATCTAACAGGTTTGTGAATTTTGGATCCATATTATTTCATATGATTCTTCACTATTTGAGTAATTCCCTTTCTTAAAGGCAAAAGTTTTTCTGGTCCGCTCAATCCCATTCGTTGAATTGGCATAAGAAAATCTCATTCGTTGGTTGAATTACATAACCTAATATGACATACATGTCAATTTTTAAGGCAAAATATGAACCCAATTACCAAATACGTTCTCTGCTATTAGTGTGCTTCATTTTGAGAAAATATATTGATGGTTACGGGAGACCGATCCCAATTTCCCTTATACACTCCTATTCTCTAATCTCATTTCCATCTTCGTTTTACAATCAAGGTCTACAACTAGTTCAAATCAAGGATTGAAAAACCCTTGCTGCTTGGGGTGCCGCTACAAAGGGTCTTTATTCATCTCCGGCGAGGTATCTCTCTCTCTCACTCTGACTCTGGATTTATAGTAACTTACGCCCTTTTCTCACCTAGGTTTGTGATCTCAGAGTACGAACAAGGGCTATCGCTGTCGAGGTTTGAACAGGGATTGCAGTCGCCGACGAGGTATCTCTCTCTCTCTCTTTGGTGTAAATCCTTCCTTAGTCCATATGAGAGGTGCAATAACCAGTAACTAGTTAGCTCAGGGTCTCTTGCTCTCGTGATATGCTTTAATAGGGAAACCATTGTTATGGCATCCATGATTTCCAATTTTAGTACCTCTTACCTTTGCTCCTATATGATAATGATGAAGTAATTAAATTATGTCTGGACATTTGAGACTTGTCTGTGATTAGGTAATACTTATTCTGAGCTGAATAATTCATTTTAGGGTAATTTACATCACCACTCCCTAGAGAATGCCACAATTATAAGAGCACCCCCTCTGTTTCACCAAATTAGACTTAGACCATATCGAAATAAATACAGAGCAATCCGTTGCAAGAACCCCCTAACTTGGGCTCCCTTGAGTTTAGGCTTCTGTTGTAGCTTTAGCTTTAACGGCCAAAGATCGAGTTCTAACGTTGCTTTCTTTTCACAAGCATTTTGGTCGACAGAGTATAAAGAGGAGCCAAATTCTTGTCTGAAAATGATGCTACTGTTGGTATCGTTTTCAATGGATCGGTTGAGGTGCATTTTGACGAAAGCAGGTTCAGTTATAAGAGCACACCAGGGTTTGCATATGCACATGAACCTTAGAAGAGACTTGACTGGAAGCCTTAAAAGTATGTACTCCACAATGACCTCAGGGAGCTTCTTGGTCGACAATGGCATTGTGTCCTCCCCTTCGCTTATTTTCTCCTTCTTCTTCTCAGCCATGGTTGTTCCATACAAATGAAATGAAAATGGAAAAGCAGGGCAGAAATGGTGGATCACTTTGCTTTATGTGTGAGGTAGTGAGTGGGTGGGTGGGTAGTAATGAGGATCAGAGTCCTTCTGATGTAGGCCCCAACCAATTCCTTCAAGTCAAACAAGTCATTGTTTGACTTGAATGCATTGTTCTCTAATCCAAAGCTCCAATCCAAAGCTCTGATACCAAATGTGTTGGTCGGGGCCTGCATCACCTTCAGAGCAGACGAACTGAAAAGTGAAACTTTCTTTACCAAAAGGTAAAGTCTCTCTGTCCCTTCAAGGAAGACGAACCGAAGAGTGGAATTTTCTTCACCAAAAAGGTAATGTCTCTTAATTTAAAGTCCAACCACTGGAGTTGCAGAGTTGATTTTTCTTAATTTTAATGTAAGAGATGAAGACTAAAAAAGAAAGAGTCCTTCCTCCATCTGCTTTTTTCTATTTTTGGTAAAGTCTCTCTATTCAGCCATCGGAGTTGTATGATTGCTTTTTCTAATTTTAATGTAAGAGATGAAAACTGAAAAAGAAAGCCTGCCTTTATTTATTTTTAGTAAAGTCTCTCTGTCCAGCCATCTCTTTCTTCTTTCTGTTTTCCCCACTATTTTTGGTTCTTCTTATCCTTCCTCTGTTTTACTGTAGTTGAAAGATGGACCAATGTCGGAGAGACTCCCACAGACGGAATTTTCTGGAAGACCCCATTTTTTCAAAGTGATCATCCATTCAACTGTCCATGGAGGACAGCTTGTAAGTGTGTTTTCTCTTACTCACACACACATCTTATAGGTTTTTCTTTTTTGGTTTAGTTGGCAAAGTTTCAATTAGTATTACCCTCCTGGCTCCAACTGCTCCCTCCCTTTCCCCCTTGGTTGTTAATGGCCACCTTGTTTAAATCATGAAAAAAATCCCAATTACGGGGCCTCTGGTAGGAGCATGACAATGGAAGGACCATAACAATACTCTAGATATATTGTCATAACAATTGTTGGATGTCTCTCTCTCTCTCTCTCTTTTCGTTAGAAATTCATTTGTATATTAAAAAGAAAAAGAAAAAAGATTAATGTACACAAGGGCTAGGAAACACCCAAGAAACAAGAAGAAAGAGGAGAGAGGGGATAGACATAAGCCACCTTTGGCATTGCCATCAGCAGAATAAGCTATCAGACCTAACTTCTCCACAAGAAAGAAAAATCAGAAATACAAACTACTGCAGTCTGTATCTTGGACGACCTGAGGCATCCATGTCCAAGTCAAACTGAATCAAGGCCGGCCAGGAACTAACAGGGGAGGATTCTTCAAACTGAGCAGCCGATTTTGATAGAAAATTAGCAATTGAGTTGGCTTCCCGATAACAGTGAGTGATCTTCCACTCCACTCCTTCGAGATAAAATGAGCAATTCATCCACCGTTGGCGCACTATCTAAGGCAATTTCTTTTTCAACAAGAGAGAAACCACTGCGACCGAGTCACATTCGATCCAAAGCTTTTGCTCATCTAACCTTTTTGCATGCTCAATTTCTAAAATAATGGCTAAGAATTCCGTGTCAAAGTTTGTATAAACTCCAAGATAATCTCTAAATTTTGAGATCACTTCTGCCCTCTCATTCCAAAAAACGCCCCCAGCACTTGATTTTCTTGGGTTTCTTAGAGAGCAACCATCTGTGTTTAATTTCAACCATCCAATTAAAGGAGCGCACCAAAAACTTCAATATAAACTCTAGGCCTCCACTGAACCCCTGAAAAGCCCAACCTTCTTACACACATAAGGTCTTCAAAGGAAACAACCAATCCTGTGTGAGCCAGAGATTGGCAACAAATCTCACTTAAACCCTTGTAAAACAAACATTCACAGGGTTGTAAATTCCTTCATAGCGTCTAGAATTCCTCTCCAACCATAAGAAATATGGGACCAACACAAAGCCCTTTTGCCATATGCCTTTTAAAGTCACAGATTTTGCCTGTATCTTCCACCAAGAAATCAAATGGTCTTCACCTGCAAAGTTAGACCACTGTACCCCAAAGCAATTACAAAACATCTTCCACATCGAGGAGGCAAAGCTACACTCATAGAAAATATAAATTTTACATTCCTCTGCTTGGCCATACAACTTGCACCTAGAAGACGATGGAACCTCCCTTCTTTTCACATTATGGCGAGCTTGTTTTTCAACAACCTCTAGCCAGAAATAGACTGACGAGGTTGAATGGAGGATTGCCACAAAAGAGATGACCAGCTCACCTTAGGCGACCTTCTAATTGACTCCCAAGCTGATTTCATTGTGAATGTACCCGTTGTGGTAGGACACCAATGACACACATCCATGGTGTCTGAAATATAAATGGATTTTGCCTGCTCAAAAATTTCAGCCATAAAAATCGAGTTCACAGGAGTGAAATTCCATCTAGAATTCTGAATGAAATCTGAAACTCTAGCTTTCAGATTCATAAAAATTCCACCATCAAATTCAGACATCTCTTCAATGGATGAATGCCCCAGCCACCTATCCGTCCAAAAGCTTATATTCTGCCCATTGCCAACTATCCAATGCTCATTAGAGGTCACAAAATTCCATACCTTCTTAATGCCCGGCCAAATAGAGGAAGCTATATGACCAGTCTTGAGGGAGCCATCAGCTTTAAAAAGCGAGCCCGAAAGAACTTACTCATGAAAGAATCTTTATGCTTAATCTGCCAAGCCAATTTGGACAGGCAAGCAAAGTTCACATCTCGCAGCCTTCGAATACCCAAACCCCCTTCCTGTTTTGGCTTGCAACATCGTCCCATTTCACCACAATTTTCTTAGCCACCTCCATGTCTCCAGACCAGATGAAGTTGCGTATCCATTTCTCTATCCTTTTGATTGAATATTTAGGCCACCAGTAAATTGCAGAATTGTGGATTGGTATGCTAGAAATCACAGATTTCACCAACTACACTCTCCCAGCCCGTCTCTCTCTCTCTCTCCTATATATATATATTATATATACCAATGCGACCTAGGAGTCTATATGCTTCAAACCAATGAAGAATATCAAATTGACAAACCCTTACTGCAAACCGATTTCGAATCACCAAAAAACAAACCAAAACATGATTGGTTCTTCAAAACTTTTAATCTTGAATAACAAGATCAAATTAGAACAAATTGGTATAATTTCATGACAAATCTTAAAACAAATGTTTTCTTTTTTACTTATTTTGATATTTATGCTCAGGATAATGATATAGATTACCCATGGCATAACTAAATCTTTACTCAAATTGCTACCAACAAATCTTGGACCCTTAGCGTCGGTCCAACTACTACTGCTATCCATCCCCGATGGAAAATATCAAATATACCTTAATAAATACAGAATTAACTGCTTTCCTGTTCAAAGTAACCGAACAAGATGACCCAAATAGAAAACAAATTGAACAATTAAACTTTACAAACTTAAGTCTTCAAACCATAGGAGATCAGCTCTCCCAAGTTGAAAGTCTTGTCCAACCAAATCCTGTGTCCTCTATGACACCAGCTACCATTCCACCTTCAACCCCCCTTTTCAAACCATACAATATACCCCCAACACACCAACATGAACTTAACAAATCATTTTTATTAGACCAAATCAACCATAGGCTCGCAACCTTAACTGCATCCGAAACTCCACCACAAACACCAACACAAAATCCACAAACTGCCGAATCTTTCAATCGCCAGGTTCTTACCCTTGATGGATATTCCTCCAACTCTTCGTCTAGTTTTGACTATGAGTCTCCGGTTATCCCACAAATTAATCAAATTGGTCAAAGTTCAAACCAACATCCGGTCTTCCCTGACCTCCAAATCGAAGCTAGAGGAACTGCTCCTCAGGCTTCTTACCAAAGTGGGATCATCTATGAATGGAACATAGATGGTTTGTCTGAGCATAATCTCATGAACAAACTTCAAGAAATGACCATGGTTAGTAACGCACACCGTATCAAAAATACGACCGATAGTGCTGTTGCAACCTTACTCATTTCTGGCTTTCCCGGCCAGCTCAAAGGTTGGTGGGATAATGTCCTGACTGACAACCAAAAAACTGAAATCTTAATGGCTGTCCAAAATACCCCTGAGGGTACTCCCCTTCTTGACACCGAAGGATTACCAATTGAAGATGTTGTTAATACTCTTATTTTCAGCATTGTTAATTATTTTTTAGGTAACCCTTCTCGTCTCAAAGATCGAACAGCCAAACAATTATCAAACCTTAGGTGTAAAAAATTACACGACGTCAAATGGTACAAAGATACCTTCCTGACCAAAGTTTTAACCAGACCCGACGCAAACCATCCCGGTTGGAAAGTAAAATTTCTTACAGGTCTTCCAACTTTATTTTCAAAAAAAATCAAACGTCTCCGTAAAGAAAATGATGGGATTAATCCCATATGATCAAATGACTTATGGCCAAATTATAAATTTAATTCATGAAGAAGGATTAGCCTTGTGTACTGACATTAGGCTAAGAAAGCAGATTAACAAAGAAAACAAATTTTACAAACAACAACTAGGAGGTTTTTGCGAACAATTCGGTTTTGCTCCTCTTAGACCTCCAACAAAACATAAACACAAATCTTCCAATAAATACTACAAAATGTTTTACAAATCAGAGAAACACGCTCCCCACAAACCTTTTACTACCCTTGAATTTTACCAAAAATCTTCCAAAAATCCTAAGTATAGCAAATACAAAAAGCCTTTCAAGGCACCTAAAAATCCAAACAATAATCCAACTTCCCAAAATTGTTTCAGATGCTGTGAATCTGGCCACATCGCCAAATACTGTCGAGTTTCAAAAAGAATTAATTCTTTACAAATTTCTAAAGAAAACAAAACCCAAATTTTAGCCCTTTTCCAAGACACCTCTTCCTCCTCATCTTTTGATAAGCAAAACAAATTAAACCAAGTAAAAGCCTGCGAGCATTCTGTCTCCAGCTCAACTGATAATGACAACTTCCAAGCCTGTGCTTGTGATTCTTGCATTATTGGTTTAAGTTGTGAAGATTGTGCTCCCAAATCTGTTCGCATGCTGTGATCATCTACCCAATCACATATTTTTGAATATATTGATAATTTGACTAACCCTGAACACAAAAAAGAGTGTTTCGAACACCTCAAACAAAATATCAAAAATCAAACTTCTGTCCAGCCCTATAATTTACAAAACATACTTCACAAATTTGATAAAACACAAATCTCAGCCCCTGACCATTCCACTCGAATCAAAACCCTTAAGACTACTACTGCAACCTTATAGCATGAGATCAAAACAATCAAACAACAAATATCTCTCCTTACTCGACAATCAAACCAACAAAGTACCCCTAACCCAAATCCTTCTGAGTCATTCACAAACCCCTTTTCAAGCTCAAACCCATCTATTGGTTTCATTAGGACAATTTCAAACCCAAATTGGTATATTCACATTACTCTTGTTGTTAATGCTTCCTTCAAACTTTCTACCATTGCAATTGTTGACTCAGGTGCTCAACTTAATTAATGAAGGAGTCATTCCAACTTAATACTATGAACGTACTACCCAAAGACCAACTGCTTCCAATGGTGTTGGGTTAAACGTCCAGTACAAATCATCAAACACCCATATCTGCAACCAAGGACTTTGTCTTCCACAGACTTTCCTTCTTGCCAAAGATCTTGACCAAACCATTATTTTAGGACAACCATTCCTTAATATGATTAAACCTTTCAAAATTACTCAAGATTCTATAACCACAAAATTCCAAGGACAAAAGGTTATTTTCCCATTTTTACAAGCTCAAACCCCTATACATCAAACCACGTCCAAAGCTAAACAATTAAATTTTCTTAAAAATAAGCTTCTCCATCAAAGAATCATAGAGCAGATCAACCATCCCAAAACCATTCATCAAATAAACCAACTTCGTTCCAAATTTGAGCGTGAGTTTTGCTCTGAGGTTCCGGATGCCTTCTGGCATCGAAAGAAGCATATGGTTTCCCTTCCTTGCGCCAAAGATTTCTCAGACCTCCAAATCCCCACCAAGGCATGGCCTGCTCAAATGAATCAGACCCTTCTTGAAACTTGTAAACAAGAAATTAACGACCTTCTTGCTAAAAAACTTATTAGGCCTAGCACCTCTCCCTGGAGTTGTACAGCCTTCTATGTTAACAAAGCCTCTGAGATTGAAAGAGGAACCCCAAGGCTAGTCGTTAATTACAAACCCCTTAACAACACCCTCTAATGGGTTCGTTATCCAATTCTCAATCAAAAGGATATTTTACAAAGAATTTATCAACCAAAAATATTTTTAAAATTTGATATGAAATCTGGTTTTTAGCAGATCCAGCTTCATGAAAATGATCGTTACAAAACTGCCTTCACAACCCCCTTTAGCCTCTATGAATGGAATGTCATGCCATTCGGCCTAAAAAATACTCCCAGTGAATTCCAAAAAATTATGAATGACATCTTTAATTCCTACGGACAATTCACAATTGTCTATATTGATGATGTTCTAGTTCTTTCGGATTCAATTGAGCAGCATTTCAAGCATCTTCGAACTTTTTACCAAATCATAAAATCAAACGGCCTCGTCCTTTCAAAAAGAAAAATGGAATTCTTCCTCACCAAGGTCTGCTTTCTCGGACATCTGATCGAAAAGGGTACCTTAACCCCTATCAATCGAGCTATATCTTTTGGTGACAAATTTTTTGACCAAATTTTAGACAAAATCCAATTACAAAGGTTTCTAGGAAGTTTAAATTACGTTCGAGACTTCCTTCTCCAAATTAATAAAATTACTGAGCCATTATATCTCAGGCTCAAAAAGAATCCGGCACCATGGTCTTCTACCCAGACTAATGCCATTCAAACAATCAAAAAATTAGTCAAAGAGATTCCTTGCCTATTTATTCCTAATCTTGAGGCATTTAAAATTGTAGAAACTGATGCCTCTGATTTCGGATATAGTGGAATTCTCAAACAAAAACTCCCACATACTAACAAAGAGCAACTTGTCCAGTTCACCTCTGGTATCTGGAATTCTGCACAAAAGAACTATAGCACCATCAAAAAAGTTCTCTCCATAGTACTTTGCATTCAAAAATTTCAAAATGCATTACTAAACAAACGATTTTTAGTTTGTGTTGATTGCAGTGCTGCTAATTTTTTTTTTTATAAAATGATGTCTCAAATTTGGCTTCAAAACAAAATTTTGCCCTATGGCAAGCCTTACTTTCAATTTTTGAATTTCAAATTGAATATATTAAAGGAGAATCCAACTCTGTCCCAGACTTCCTTACCCGTGAATTCCTACAGAGCCAGACTCCACAAATCAACCTTCTCAAGATGGCTCCCCCAAAGCAGTCCACTTCTTCAAATTCCTTAGTTCGATCCAAATCCAGCTACGACACTACTGCTGCTCCCTCAAACCAAATCATTACCTGTAGACAATCCCAGTTGGCTTCTTCAAATCGACCATATTCCCATGCTATGGTCCTTTCTTCGGCTCCCGGCCCCCTTCAAACCACAAACAAAGCCAACTCCAGCCTTCAAACAACCTAGGCCAAACCCCTCCAAACAGCTCAGGGATCCAAACCCAAAACTCAGTACCATGAAAAACCCCTCAAAGAAGATCTCTTCACTATTGAAGAATCTCTTCAAAATTATATTGATTCACCAACCAATATAGCTCAAAGAGTATTTTTTCAAGGGTGGCATTTTTATTCCCCCTTTCCTGCAAAAACACAAGAATTCTACGAATACATTCTCGTAGATACTGACTCTGTCAGACTCAATCTAAACTTTGACCAAAAGGACAAATCCCTGGTTACACACACTACTGTAACCATATGCAAAATCCTTAGCCTCCAAGACTAAAACAATCATCCCCTTATTGCAAAAAATTTCTCAAATACCTATAACCCCTCTGGTTATACTTACTATGATTACCAAGAAGCATGGTACAAAGCTTCCGCTTCCAAAACATAATTAATCGCCATTCCTGGTTTTTTTGTTTTGATTACAAGTTTAACAACCAAACCCCCCTCTGGTTTCCTCAGTGGTGGGATTAATATGGTCCTATGTTTGACATTCTCTCACCTCAAATTCAAGATTCTTACCAAACATTTTGCAAACACTCTCCACAGCAACCTCACCAACCTGATCTCCTTCGGTTTTTCCTCCACTACCGTCTGGCATGGATCCTATTTTGGGAGTATAAGATCAATGACTGCTAGACCCCTAACTGGATTGCCTCGATCCTCTGTCGGGTGTACAATGTCAAAAGGTGGGACAACTGTGACGTCTCAAAATGTGAAAAGTCGGCCCTCATCCAAATCCTCACGGGCCTCAAACTAGTTCCGGTTCTACCAGCTTCCTCAAAATCAAGCATCAAAAGTGAGAAGGAAGCTCTTCTGGCTCGTCTCGCTGAACTCGGCTCCGACTCAGAAGAAGAATCAAGTGACGGAGCCTACTGCCTCAGCTCTATCAAAAGTTCCATGGCAGCCCATTGCCACACTCAACAAATGGCCCAAGACCCTTCTGATGATGACCCAGATGCTCCCTCTAGCAAGGCCTTATCCTCAAACAAATTCAAGACGGTGACCTCTTGCAAGTCTCGTCGGGCCACCTTAAAATCAAAATCCTTGACCAAACACTGATTTGGTCTATAACGTCTGCTAGGATGGTTCTAAAACTAGCCGACCGGTGATGTCGATAACTCACCTAGTCAGTTAACAACGGACAACCTCTTAGAGGAAAGGTGGTACTGTTACTTTCTCAGGTTAAAGGACAGTCAGGCCAATAGCAGGCTCAGTCAAATATGGTACAAACTCCTTAATCAACCTAATGTGAAACTGTGTCCTGGACACATAGAATTCCACGGTGTGATAATTGAAGATTCCAAATCAAAGGTCGAGATCAGTCCCAACTTTCGGCGCCAACAGTGCTTTCAAATAGTGCTCTAAATTCAAGTGCACAGTACCAAATGAAATGTAATTCGGCACTATTTAAAATGTAATTTAAAATAGTGTCAAATGAAACTTAAATGTGCCGCAAACACAAATGAAATGTAAATGTGTTCTCTTAGTCTATAAAAGAGACACTCCTCCTCCTCTCAAATCACTTGACCAAACACTTGGTTATTCTCTCCCAAAATTAGACTTAGAGAGTGAGAAGCCTCCATCCAAAGGAATCATCCCTCTCAAGTTATTCAAAGACCGAAGCTTTTTGGACTACCTCAAAGCTCCGCCGATCTTCAACAACAAGCTCCGATCGTCCCCTCCAAGTCTGATCACCCTCAAAGATTAGCATCAACAACCCTCAAAGCTCCATCAGAGATCCAAATATCCTTCTTCTTCTCAAATCCTCAAACCCAAGCCTGTATCCAAAGATCTTCAAATTATAAGCAAAGTGTGTTTTATTTTCAAATTTATTTTGCATCATTATTTTCTTAAATCTGCATTTTACATAGCTTGCTTCTAGTTCTATCTTCAGATCAAAGCCTACAGGAGTGCCTTTTGATTCTGAAAGATAGATATGGTTAAGCAGCTTTTATTTTGAGTTCTTGGTCTTGCTTTCTTTCTTTATTTTAATTTTGCACAAATTAGTTCTAGTCACGGTATTGCACCTATCCTAGTTCTCGTTTTCTTGCCGGATCGGAGTACGGTATTGCACCGATCTCGTTCTTCTCATCATACAGAACCAGGAGAACCCTATTTTCCTAAATTTTGGTGTAGATTGATTCTGTTATATGGTATCAGAGCCACGGTGGTGGTGAATTCGGTTTTCTTGTTTTGTAGATTTTTTTTCTTTTGTGTAATCGTTTTTTTTAGTTTTTGACGGTGTATAAGCCTTTAGACTGTTGGGAGGAGTGGCAGAAGAGTGTAAGACCACATTTGTGCTCAACTTATGTTGGAAATACCCCTTCAAATGACTAGATCTAGGAGGTTACCTCAAGTTTAAGTTTTCGCAAACAATGAATTGTCTATCCCGCTCCATGTTGATGAAATCGACAGGTGAGGCGAGCATAAGTTCTAATGTGCTCAATTATGATGAACAAATATCTGACATAGACCAAAGACTCTGAAATTGGGATATGCCTAAAATTTCACAAAGAGATGTTTACGAAAATGACTGACAAACATACTTTGAAACGATTAAAACCGTTGAACAAATCATAAATTTCACAAATGAAACACAAGAAATTACCCTTTTTGATCCTAGGTCTTTGCAAGACCATCTAAAAAACAAATTTAATTACGTACATATCGACCTTGTCCAAGTGGCCATAAAACCTCTTCACCGTGAAGGCCTTAACACTTCCATGTTATTGGCCTTATGTGACCAAAGATTCTTAGATTTCGATGATTCCCTTCTAGGAGCCATTGAAACAAGCCTTTGTTATGGTCCTGTCCATTTTAATGTTTATCTGGACATGTCCATAGCACTGCAGGACCCAAATATTTTGTATTCCCTCAAAATTAACCTCAAAACCCATGGATACATAATGATGCATGGATCAGTTCCAATTGCTATCATTCATCGTATCAAATATAAACGAAAGAAAACCATCAAACCAAGAGCCCTCAAACGATGTCCCAAAGGACAGACCCTTTACCTTGAAACTGGCTGTATCCAAGGTCAAGTTGTTTATCCTAGGCTCGTCCAGTGGAAAGATATATCTTTCCCTGCTGAGTGGCAGGTGCAAACGACTGACCCTCAACCCCAAATATCAAATACCAATATCCAGTCTATCTCCCAAACAATTGATGGATTAGTTACCCTTCGGTTTAACCGACAAATTCCCCCTCCTATTTACCAAAGTTCCCATAGGTCTTACTCTGATGCTTCGACCTCTTCAAATAATTTTCCCTTAAGTCCTCCCCTTAGGACTCCTCCTATTCCAAACCTTTCTGGATTAAACTCTAGTCAAAATGTTATCTATGGAACCTATGAGACTTCGTCTTCTGTTTTAGAATAAACTCCATCTGACCAAAATCATCCCCAGTCTCCAACTAAGGCTCTGATTGTCCCCTACAAGTTCGATCGCCCTCAAAGGTTAGCATCAACAGCCCTCAAAGCTCCATTAAAGACCAATCACCCTTCTTCTTCTCAACAAAGCACCCCTGACCCAAATCCTTCTGAGCCATTCACAAATCCCTTTTCAAGCTCAGACCCATCTACTGGTTTCATTAGGACCATTTCAGACCCAAATTAGTATATTCACATTACTCTTGTTGTTAATGCTTCCTTCAAACTTTCTACCATTGCAATTGTTGACTCAGGAGCTCAACTTAATTGCATCAATGAAGGAGTCATTCCAACTCAGTATTATGAACGTACTACCCAAAGACTGACTGTTGCCAATGGTTCTGGGTTAAACGTCTAGTACAAATTATCGAACACCCATATCTGCAATCAAGGACTTTGTCTTCCACAGACTTTTCTTCCTGCCAAAGATCTTGACCAAGCCATTATTTTAGGACAACCATTCCTTAATGTGATCAAACCTTTCAAAATTACTCAAGATTCTATAACCACAAAATTCCAAGGACAAAAGGTTATTTTTCCATTTTTACAAGCTCAAACCCCTATACATCAAACCACGTCCAAAGCTAAACAATTAAATTTTCTTAAAACTGAGCTTCTCCATCAAAGAATTATGGAGCAGATCAATCATCCCAAAACCATTCATCAAATAAACCAACTTCATTCCAAATTTGAGCGTGACCTTTGCTCTAAGGTTCCTGATGTCTTCTGGCACTGGAAGAAGCATATGGTTTCCCTTCCTTACGCCAAAGATTTCTCATACCTCCAAATCCCCACCAAGGCACGGCCTGCTCAAATGAATCAGACCCTTCTTGAAACTTGTAAACAAGAAATTAACGACCTTCTTGCTAAAAAACATTTTAGGCCTAACACCTCTCCCTGGAGCTGTACGGCCTTCTATGTTAATAGAGCCTCTGAGATTAAAAGAGGAACCCCAAGACTTGTCGTTAATTATAAACCCCTTAACAATGCCCTCCAATGGGTTCGTTAGCCAATTCCTAATCAAAAGGATCTTTTACAAAGAATTTATCAAGCCAAGATATTTTCAAAATTTGATATGAAATCTGGATTCTGGCAGATCCAGCTTCATGAAAATGATCGTTACAAAACTGCCTTCACAACCCCCTTTGGCCTCTGTGAATGGAATGTTCATGCCATTCGGCCTCAAAGATGCTCCTAGTGAATTCCAAAAAATTATGAATGATATCTTTAATTCTTACGGATAATTTACAATTGTCTACATTGATGATATCCTAGTTTTTTTGGATTCAATTGAGCAGCATTTCAAACACCTTCAAACTTTTTACCAAATTATAAAATCAAACGGCCTTATCATCTCTAAAAGAAAAATGAAATTCTTCCTCACCAAGGTCTACTTTCTCGGACATCTGATCAAAAAAGGTACCTTAACCCCTATCGATCTAGCCATATCTTTTGGTGACAAATTCCCCGACCAAATAAGAGACAAGACCCAATTACAAAGGTTTCTGAGAAGTTTAAATTATGTTCAAGACTTCCTTCCCCAAATTAGTGAAATTGCTGAGCCATTATATCTCGGGCTCAAAAAGAATCTAGCACCTTGGTCTTCTTCCCAGACTAATGCCATTCAATCTATCAAAAAATTAGTCAAAGAAATTCCTTGTCTGTTTATTCCTTATCCTGAGGTATTCAAAATTATAGAAACCGATGCCTCTGATATCGGGTATGGTGGAATTCTCAAACAAAAACTCCCAAATACTAACAGAACAACTTGCTCTTCATCTTGGGATTCGGAATCCACAACTATAGCAAAAAAGTTTTCTCCATAGTACTTTGCATTCCAAAATTTCAAAATGCATTACTAAACAAACCATTTTTAGTTCGTGTTGATTGCAGCGCTGCTAAATTTGTTTTACAAAATGACGTTTCAAATCTTGCTTCAAAACAAATATTTGCCCGATGGCAAGCATTACTTTCAATTTTTGAATTTCAAATAGAATATATTAAAGGAGAATCCAACTCTAGCCCTGACTTCTTTACCCATGAATTCCTACAGAGGACAGACTCCTCAAATCAACCTTCTCAAGATGGCTCCCCCGAAGGAGTCTAACTCTTCAAATTCCCTAGTTCGATCCAAATCTAGTTACGGCACCACTTTTGCCCCCTCAAATCAAATTGTCACTCGTAGCCAATCCCAGTTGGCTTCTTCAAATCGGCCATACTACAATGCTGTAGTAATGCCACCCTTGAAAAAGACTCTTTGAGCTATATTAATGGGTGAATCAATATAATTTTGAAGAGATTCTTCAATGGTGGAGAGGTCTTCTTTGAGGGGTTTTTCATGGTATTGGCTTTTGAGTTTGGATCCCTGAGCTGTTTGGAGGGGTTTGTCCTGGGTTGTTTGAAGGCTGGAGCTGGCTTTGTTTGTGGTTTGAAGGGCCGATTTGAAGAAGCCAACTGGGATTGACTATGGGTGACAATTTGATTAGAGGGGGCGGCAGTGGTGCCGTAACTAGATTTGGATCGAACTAGGGAATTTGAAGAGGTAGACTCCTTCAGGATCCATCTTGAGAAGGTTGATTTGCAGAGTCTGGCCTTGTAGGAATTCATGGGTAAGGAAGTCAAGGACATAGTTGGATTCTCCTTTAATATATTCTATTTGAAATTCAAAAATAGAAAGTAATGCTTGCCATCAGGCAAATATTTGTTTTGAAGCAAGATTTGAAACGTCATTTTGTAAAACAAATTTAGCGGCGCTGCAATCAACACGAACTAAAAATGGTTTGTATAGTAATGCATTTTGAAAATTTTGAATGCAAAGTACTATGGAGAGAACTTCTTTTTTGATGGTGCTATAGTTCTTTTGTGCAGAATTCCAGATAGCAGAGGTGAACTGGACAAGTTGCTCTTTGTTAGTACTTGGGAGTTTTTGTTTGAGAATTCCACCATATCCAAAATTAGAGGCATCAGTTTCTATAACTTTGAATGCCACAGGATTAGGAATAAATAGGCAAGGAATTTCTTTGACTAATTTTTTGATAGTTTGAACGGCATTAGTCTGGGAAGAAGACCAAGGTGCCGGATTCTTTTTAAGCCTGAGATATAATGGCTCAGCAAATTTACTAATTTGAGGAAGGAAGTCTCAAACATAATTTAAACTTCCTAGAAACCTTTATAATTGGGTCTTGTCTAGTATTTGGTCAAAAAATTTATCACCAAAAGATATGGCTCGATCGATAGGGGTTAAGGTACCCTTTTCGATCAAATGTCCGAGAAAGCGGACTTTGGTGAGGAAGAATTCCATTTTTCTTTTAGAGAAGACAAGGTCGTTTGATTTTATAATTTGGTAAAAAGTTCGAAGGTGTTTGAAATGCTGCTCAATTGAATCCGAAAAAACTAAAATATCATCAATGTAGACAATTATAAATTGTCGTAAGAATTAAAGATATCATTCATAATTTTTTGGAATTCAGTGGGAGCATTTTTGAGGCCGAATGGCATGACAATCCATTCATAAAGGCCAAAGGGGGTTGTGAAGGCAGTTTTGTAACGATCCCTTTCATGAAGCTGGTTTGCCAGAATCTAGATTTCATATCAAATTTTGAAAATATCTTGGCTTGATAAATTCTTTGTAAAAGATCCTTTTGATTGGGAATTGGACAACGAACCCATTGGAGGACGTCGTTAAGGGGTTTGTAATTAACGACAAGTCTTGGGGTTCCTCTTTCAATCTCAGAGGCTTTGTTAACCTAGAAGGTCGTACAGCCCTAGGGAGAGGTGCTAGGCCTAATAAGTTTTTTAGCAAGAAGGTCGTTAATTTCTTGTTTACAAGTTTCAAGAAAGGTCTGATTCATTTGAGCAGGCCATGCCTTGGTGGGGATTTGGAGGTCTAAGAAATCTTTGGCGTAAGGAAGGGAAACCATATGCTTCTTCCGATGTCAAAAGGCATCAGGAACCTCAGAGCAAAGGTCACGCTCAAATTTGGAATGAAGTTGGTTTATTTGATGAATGGTTTTGGGATGGTTGCTCTGCTCTATAACTCTTTGATGGAGAAGCTCAGTTTTAAGAAAATTTAATTGTTTAGCTTTGGATGTGGTTTGATGTATTGGGATTTGAGCTTGTAAAAATGGGAAAATAACCTTTTGTCCTTGGAATTTTGTGGTTATAGAATCTTGAGTAATTTTGAAAGGTTTGATCATATTAAGGAATGGTTATCCTAAAATAATGGTTTGGTCAAGATCTTTGGCAAGAAGGAAAGTTTATGGAAGACAAAGTCCTTGGTTGCAGATATAGGTGTTTGATAATTTGTACTGGACGTTTAACCCAGCTCCATTGGCAGCAGTCAGTCTTTGGGTAGTATGTTCATAATGCTGAGTTGGAATGACTCCTTCATTGATGCAATTAAGTTGCGCTCCTGAGTCAACAATTGCAATGGTAGAAAGTTTGAAGGAAGCATTAACAACAAGAGTAATCTGAATATACCAATTTGGGTTTGAAATGGTCCTAATGAAACCAATAGATGGGTCTGAGCTTGAAAAGGGATTTGTGAACGGCTCAGAAGGATTTGGGTCAAGGGTGCTTTGTTGGTTTGTTTGTCAAGTATGAAGAGATATTTGTTGTTTAATGGTTTTGATTTCATCCTACAAGGTTGCAGTAGTGGTTTTCAAGGGTTTTGATTCGAGTGGAATGGTCAAGGGGTTGAGGTTTGTGTTTTATCAAATTTGTGAAGTATATTTTGTAAATTATAAGGTTGGACAGTGGTTTGATTTTTGATATTTTGTTTAAGGTGTTCGAGACACGCTCTTTTGTGTTCAGAGTCTGTCAAATTATCAATGTATTCAAAAATGTTTGATTGGGAAGATGCTCGCAACATGCGAACAGATTTGGGAGCACAATCGTCACAACTTAAACCAATAATGCAAGAATCACAAGCACAGGCTTGGAAGTTGTCATTATCAGTAGAGCTGGAGACAGAATGCTCCGAGGCTTTTACTTGGTTTAGTTTGTAATTTTGCTCAAAAGAAGATGAGGAGGAAGAAGTGTCTTGGAAAAGGGGTAAAATTTGGGATTTGTTTTCTTCAGAAATTTGTGAAGAATTAATTCTCTTTGAAACACGGAGTATTTGGCGATGTAGCCAGGTTTGCCGCATCTAAAGCAATTTTGGGAACTTGGATTAGTGTTTGGATTTTTAGGTACCTTGAAAGGTTTTTTATATTTGTTATTCTTTGGTTTTTGGTAAAATTCTGGAGTAGTGAACGGTTTGTGAGAATGGTAATGTTTTGATTTGTGAAATTTTTTGTAGAATTTTTTAGAAGATTTCTACCTATGTTTTGTTGGAGGCCTTAGGGGAGCAAAACCAAATTGTTCGCAAAAACCTCCTAATTCACATTTGTAAAATTTGTTTTCTTTGTTAATTTTCTTTCTTAGCCTAATGTCAGTACACAAGGCTAATCTTCTTCATGAATTAAATTTATAATTTTGCCATAAGTCATTTGATCATATGGGATAATCCCATCATTTTCCTTACGAAGACGTTGTTTGATTTTTTCTGAAAATAAAGTTGGAAGGCTTGTAAGAAGTTTTTCTTTCCAACAGGGAAGGTTTGCATCAGGTCTAGTTAAAACTTTGGTCAATAAGGTATCTTTCTACCATTTAAAGTCGTGTAATTTTTTACACCTAAAGTTTTATAATTGTTCGACTATTCGATCTTTAAGATGAGAAGGGTTTCCTAAAAAGTAATTTGTTATGCTGAAAATAAGAGTATTAACAGCATCCTCTATAGGTAATCCTTCGGCGTCAAGAAGGGGAGTACCTTCAGGGGTAGTTTGGACAGCCATTAAAATTTTAGTTTTTTGGTCATCAATCAGGACATAATCCCACCAACCTTTGAGTTGACCGGTAAAGCCAGAAATAAGCAAGGTCGCAACGGCACTGTCAGTCGTATTTTTGATACGGTGTGCGTTACTAACCATGGTCATTTCTTGAAGTTTGTTCATGAGATTATGTTCGGAGAAACCATCGATGTTCCATTCATAGATGATTCCACTTTGGTAAGAAGCCTGAGGAGCAGTTCCTCTTGCTTCAATTTGAAGGTCAGGGAAGACCAGGTGTTGGTTTGAACTTTGTCCAATTTGATTTATTTGTGGGATAACTAGAGACTCAAAGTCAGAATTAGATGAAGAGTCAGAATAGTATCCATCAAGGGAAAGAACCTGGCGATTGACAGATTTAGCAGTTTGTGGATTTTGTGTTGGTGCTTGTGGTGGAGTTTCAGATGTAGTTAAGGTTGCGAGTTTATGGTTGATTTGGTTTAATAAAAATGATTTTTTAAGTTCACGTTGGTGTGGTGGAGGTATATTGTATGGTTTGAAAAGAGAAATTGAAGGTGAAATAGTAGTTGGTGTCATAAAAGACATAGGCTTTGGTTAGACAAGGCTTTCAACTCGGGAGAGTTGATCACCTATGATTTGAAGACTTAAATTTGTAAAGTTTAATTGTTCAATTTGTTTTCTATTTGGTTCATCTTGTTCGGCTACTTTGAATGGGGAAGCGGTTAATTCTGTATTTTTAAAGCATATTTGATGCTTTCCACCGGGGGATGGATACAGTTGTAGTTGGACCAGTGCTAAGGGTCCAAGATTTGTGGGTAGCAGTTTGGGAACAGATTTGGTGATGCCATGGGTAATCAATATTATTATCCTGGGCATAAATATCAAAATAAGTAAAAAAGAAAACATTTGTTTTAAGGTTTGTCATAAAATTATACCAATTTGTTCTGATTTGGTCATGTTGTTCAAGATTAAATGTTTTGAAGAACCAATCACGTTTTGGTTTGTTTCTTGGTGATTCGAAATCGGTTCGTAGAAGAGGTTTGTCAATTTGATATTCTTCGTTGGTTTGAAGCATATAGACACCTGGGTCACGTTGAGGTGGAGCCACCTCAGACTGGGTTGGAGATTATGGATGGTTTTGGTCAGATTGAGTTGAATCTGGAACAGAACACGAAGTCTCATAGGTTCCATGGACAACATTTTGGCCGGAATTTTGTCCAGAAAGGTTTGGAATCGGAGGAGGAGTCCTAAGGGGAGGACTCAAGGGAAAATTGTTTGAGGAGGTCGATGCATCAAAGCAAGACCTACGAGAATTTTGGTAAATAAGAGGGGGAATTTGTCGGTTGAACCTAAGGGTGACTAATTCGTCTATTGTTTGGGAGGTGGATTGGATATTGGTGTTTGAGATTTGAGGTTGAAGTGCAGTGGTTTGCAACTACCACTCATCAAGGAAAGAGATGTCTTTCCACTAAACGAGCCTAGGGTAGACAACTTGACCCTGGATACAGTCAGTTTCAAGGTAAAGGGTCTGTCCTTTGGGAGATCGTTTAAGGGCTCTAGGTTTGACGGTTTTCATTGGTTTATATTTGATACGATGAATGATGGCAATTGGAACTGATCCATGCATCATTCAATATCCATGGGTTTTGAGGTTAATTTTGAGGGAATGCAAAATGTTTGGGTCCTGCAGTGCTATGGACGTGTCCGGATAAACATTAAAATGGACAGGACCATAACAAAGACTTGTTTCAACGGCTCTCAGAAGAAAATCATCAAAATCTAAGAATCTTTGGTCACGTAAGGCTAATAACATGGAAGTGTTGAGGCCTTCATGGTGAAGAGGTTTGATAGCCACTTGGACAAGGCCGATATGGACGTAATTAAATTTATTTTTGAGATGGTCTTATAAAGACCTAGGATCAAAAAGGGTAATTTCTTGTGTTTCATTTGTGAAATTTATGGTTTGTTCAATGGTTTTGATTGTGTCAAAATATGTTTGCCAGTCATTTTCATAAACTTCTCTTTGTGAAATTTTGGGCATATTCCAATTTCGGAGTCTTTTGTCTATGTCAGATATTTGTTCATCATAATTGAGTACATTAGAACTTGTGCTCACCTCACTAGCCGATCTCATCGACATGGAGCGGGATAGACAATTCATTGTTTGAGAAAACTTAAACTTGGGGTAACCTCCTAGATCTAGTCATTTGAAGGGGTATTTCCAATATAAGTTGGGCACAAACATGGTATTACACTCTTCTGTCACTCCTCCCAACAGTCCAAAGGCTTATACACCATAAAATAGAGAGCATTGTAGAGAAGGTATTTTCGTGCATGTTATTTTTTATTTATTTTTTTTTTAAGGGAGGGTTCCCTTCAATGTGCAATTTTGGGCATTTGAGGGAAGGTATTACTGAGAAACATGTCAAATAGAGAGCATTTTAGACAATTGAAGGCTGGTGCTACAATAATATGTATGGGGTGTGCAATTTTGATTTTAAGCTGGTGTGGTGACAAATTTAATCCTTTTTTATTTTTATTTTATTAATTAATTATTACAAGAACAACACTTTTAAGTCAAATAAGAACTGAAATCATGACCCCTCGGATTAATACGATTACTCAATAGTCTTCCCATCTTCTGAAATTCATTTGATAAGTAATATATAATTAATAAGAATATAAATAGTACAATATAAGATACGGAAAATATAATTGGTTATGTTACCAAAAAAAAATTCTAATTTATTAAAATTAGAGGTGCAACCATGGTCGGATCATGATTCTACTACATTAATGAATGAATTTGTCATGAATTTGATTATTTTATATGGGAGAGGGTTCCTTAAAGGCAATCTGGCTATTACGTCAGCGCATGGGCCAATGGAAGTTTGAGGCATAAACAACGGTGAGATTATTGTTTTCATGAAAAGTGGAGCGATCATTTTGCTCCTTGTGTCTAGACATAGAGACTATACTACCTTTCAGACTTCTTTTTCCTGTTTTATATTTACTTGACTATGTAACAAATTTTAGCTTCAAATTCAATAATTTATCCTTTCATGTGGTGCCATAGCCTCCCCGTGTATATCTATGCACTCTACACTATTTCTAATCTCATGCATCCTCTTTAGAGTCTTGAAATATATTTTTCCACTTGGCAAACTCCACCAAGCTAATAGGGATCATAGAATCGATATGTTCAAAAAATTCCAACCCCATTTGAGCTACCATGTAGTAGAATCAAAACCATGGTTCATTGCAATTATATATATATATATATATATATACACACACACACATATTTGAAAAAGAATGCTATTTTCTTGCGTGTGTCCATGCCTAGACATAGACGGGCAGAAAAAGATTGTGCTTCCCCCAACCCATTCGTTGAAGATGTCTCCGCACAACTCTCCGTTGGTTTGCATGTTGGTATAATGGCCACGCAAGCGGGTGGTATTCTCTTGCCCATATGTATTTAGGATAATGTTTTTTATGGGGGAGTGCGGCAGAGGAGAGAAAGACTACGGGGACATTGGTGGAGGCTATACTTCCCCAAAGAGAACACTCTCCTGAACATGAGGCAATTGTTGAGGTGGCAAAAGAGGAAATCCGTGTTGTGCCTAGGATGAGTGCAGCTATGAAGGAGATCGATCAAGGATTTTTAGGGCTCCATCTTACTAATCAATTGCATCTATGGCATCTTTATCCAGCTCTATTGTTATCCTTTTATAGAGCCAATAGATCTGTTGAACAACGGGTCTCTTCTAATCAGCGGAATCGCCCCCAAATTTCTCCTTCCATAATGGTTACTTCCGTTATTGTAGTACCATGATGAGGCCGAATGGCCTCCTCACCAACATCTCCCACTTGGCCATTTTGGCCGAATTCACATTTTCCGTTCTCATTTCCAGGAACTAACACTATGAAAAAGTCCATTCACGTTTCCCAATTTTCAAGAACATTCGCGATGATATTTTCATTTTCGTTCCCATTTTCAAGAACATTAGTCTAAAAAAAATTCCATTTACATTTCTCAATTTCCAAGAACTATATCTATCATGATATTTTAATTTCCGCTCCCATTTCGAGGAGCATCCATTATGACATATCCATTTCCATTCCCATTTTCAAGAACAATAAAAACATTATCATGATGAGGAACTTGCAGTTCTTATTCCAGACTTATAGATCTCAGGTCCATATATATATATGTATATATATATATATTTCCAAGCCTGTGCTTGTGATTATTGTATTATTGGTCTTAGCTGCGAAGATTGTGCTCCAAAGTCTGTTCGTATGCTTAGGGCCTCTCCCCAAACAAATATTTTTGAATATATAGACAACTTAACAGACCCAAAACACAAAAGAGCCTACCTTGAACACCTCAAACAAAACCTTACCTCTCAAAATTCTCCCCAACCATACAATCTACAAAAAATTATGCAAAAGTTTGATAAGCTTCAACAATCTTCCTCTCCTGACTATTCTTCCCATATACAAACCCTTGAAACTACTACTGCCACATTGCAGTATGAAATCAAAACCATCAAACAACAACAATCCCTCCTATCTCGTCCCCCAAATCCACATGTCTCTTCTCCAAACATTGCGTCTGTCCCAACTGAATCATTCACAAATCCCTTTTCAAATCAAGAACAATTTTGTTAACGCCATTTCTAGTCAAAACTAGTATATCCACATTACCCTTATGTTAAATACCTCTTTCAAACTCTCTACCATTGCCCTTGTTGACTCAGGTGCCCAACTTAACTATCTTCTGCTTTGACAGCAATTTTGAGTCTAATTCAAGCTGCTTGAGAAAGAAGAGAATGCTCATTTTATAGATGAAGGAGGCTCATTTGAATTACATTTTGCTCCTTTTATAGATGAAGGAGGCTCATTTGAATTACATTTTGGTTTTGGATGCATTTGAATTTTATTTGATACTGTGCCAAATTAGGGATACATTTGAATTTCATTTGATACTGTGCCAAATTAGGTACTGTATGAGATTACATTTGACACACATTAGGCACTATTTTCTTGAATTTGCATATGAGGAGTACTGTAGGCACCGAAAGTTGATTTTGATTGAAAATTTGGAGTATTCTAAGATCGCACCACAACATTCCATGTGTCAAAGACACTATTTTCTACATTGGATTGATCTAGAGGGATATACTAAATTTAACTGAGTCTGGTATTGGCCTGACTATCCTTTAACCTGGGATAATAACAGTACCATCTTTCCTCATAGAAGTCGTCCGTGGTTAACTGACTAGATGAATTAACAACCTCATTAGTCGGCTAGTTTAAACCATCTTGGCAGACGTTACGGACCAAATTATTTTTTTATCGAAACTTTGGGGGCGGTTCGTCGTGATCTTCGAACCACAGTTTTGAATTTATTGGAGGACAAAGCCTTGGAGCTGGGGGGCTCATCATCAGAAGGATCTTGGGCCATTTGTTGAGAATGACAGTGAGCTGCCATAGAGCCTTTGATGGAACTGAGGCTGTAAGCACCATCACTGGATTCATCATCTGAATCGAAGCCGAGTCCGGCAAGGTGGGGTAGAAGAGCCTCCTTTTCACTTTTGATGCTTGATTTTGACGAGGCCGGGAGGATCGGAACAGGTTTAAGGCCAGTGAGGCTTTTGGATATTCCACCATTTGACATAAAAGACGTGAGAGAGAATTGGGGTTACCCAATCTTGGGTTTGGAAGTCAATGATCTCATAATCTCAGAAAAGGATCCAAGCCGGTGTGGAGAAAAAATCGCAGGAGATCAGGTTGGTGAGGTTATGGCTGTGAGTGCTGGCAGAAGATTTGGAGTGGTTCGTGAAGTTGGGAAGGAAGAATATCGACCATATGGCCATATTGATCCCACCACCGGGCAAACCAGAGAGGAGTTTGGTTATTAAATATGTAATCAAAATAGAAAAACTAGGAATGCCGGTAGGTCTTGTTTTGAAAAAGGAAGGCTTTGTATCATGCCTCCTGGTAGTCATAATAGGTGTAACCTGCAGGAGTATAGGTATTTGAGAAGTTTTTTTGATGTGAGGGGGTGGTTATTCCAATCTTTGAGGGAAAAAGTTTGCAGATGGCTGCAGTTGTGTGTGTAACCAAAGATGGATAATTTTTGTCAAAGTAGAGTTTGAGTCTAACGGAGTTAGTGTCTACGAGAATGTATTCGTAGAATTCTTCGATTTTTGCTGTGGAAGGAGAATAAAAATGCCAGCCTTGGAAGAAGATTCTTTGAGCAATGTTGAGGGAGACTCAACATAATTTTGGAGGACATCTTTGATAGTAAAGAGATCTTCTTTGAGAGGCTTTTCAAAATATTGGCTTTTGAGCTTCCGTGGGCCGTTTGAAGTGGTTTTGCTTGGGTGGTTTGGAGGTTAGAGCTAGGTTTGTAGGGACCGAAGAGAGGAACGGCATGGGAATAAGGAAGGTTTGAGGAAGTCAGGTAAGATGTTTGGGTAACAGTTTGATTTTGGGGAGCAGAGGTGTCGTAGCTGGATTTGAAACGAACCAGGAATTAGAGGCCGTGGATTCTTTGGGAGGAGCCATTTAATAACGTTTAGTTTTGGAGTTTGGCTCTGTAGAATTCACGAGTAAGAAAGTCAGGGACTGAATTTGATTCTCCTTTAATATATTCAATTTGAAATTCAAAAATAGAAAGTAAAGCTTGAACGAGAAAAAATTTGCTTTGAGGCAAGATTTGAAATATTATTTTGTAAGACAAATTTTATAGCACTACAGTCGACAAGAACAAAAAATGGTTTGCTTAATAATGCATTTTGAAAATTTTGAATGCAGAGGACTATAGATAAAATTTTCTTTTTGATAGTACTATAGTTCTTTTGTGCGGGATTCCAAATACCAGAGGCGAATTGGACAAGTTGTTCGTTGGTAGCATTAGAAGGCCGTTGTTTGAGGATGCCGCCATATCCGACATCAGAGGCGTCAGTTTCGACAATTTTAAATGCCTCAAGATGGGGATAAAAGGCAAGGAATTTCTTGGACTAATTTTTTGATTTGTTGGATAGCATTAGTTTGGGTAGAGGACCAAGGTACCGGGTTCTTCTTAAGCCTGAGATACAAAGGCTTTAGCAATTTGGCTAATTTGGGGAAGAAAATCACAAACGTAATTTAAACTTCCCAGGAATCTTTGTAACTGGGATATATCGAGAATTTGATCGGGGAATTTGTTACCAAAAAAAAATGGCACGATCAATGGGGGTTAAGGTGCCTTTTTTGATTAGATGTCCTAGGAAACAGACTTTGGTGAGAAAAAATCCATTGGTTTTGATAATTTGGTAAAATATTATGAGATGTTTGAAATGTTGTTCCACCGAATCTGAAAAAACTAGAATGCCATCTATATAGACAATGGTAAATTGGTCGTAGGAATTGAAGATGTCGCTCATGATTTTTTGAAATTTGCTAGGAGCATTTTTGAGGCCGAATGGCATGACATTCCATTCATAGAGGCCAAAAGGGGTTGTGAAGGCAGTTTTGTATCGATCTTTTTCATGAAGCTGGATTTGCCAGAATCCAGATTTCATATCAAATTTTAAGAAGACTTTTGCGTGGTAAATTCTTTGTAAAAGGTCCTTTTGGTTGGGAATGGGATAACGAATCCATTGGAGGGCATCGTTAAGAGGTTTGTAATTAACGACCAATCGAGATGTGCCTCTTTCAATTTCAGAAGCCTTGTTAATATAAAAGGCAGTACAACTCCAGGGGGAGGTACTGGGTCTAATAAGTTTTTTTGGTAAGAAAGTCATTAATTTCTAGTTTGCAAGTTTCTAAAAGTGTTTGGTTCATTTGAGCAGGTCAAGCTTTAGTAGGGATTTGAAGGTCAGAGAAATCTTTGGTATATGGAAGAGAAACCAAATGTTTTTACGATGCCAAAAGGCATCAGGAATCTCAGAGCAAAGTCCATGTTCAAATTTGGAATGAAGCTATTTTAGTTGTTGGATAGTTTTGGGATGAGATAATTGATCAGAAAGTTGTTGGTGAGCAAGTTCAGTTTGGAGGAAATTTAGTAAGTCTGGTTTTAGCGGTATGCGGAGGAATAGAATTTTGAGCATGTAAGAATGGAAAAATAATTTTTTGTCCTTGAAATTTGTAGTTATAGAGTCTTGGGTAAGTTTGAAAGGTTTGATCATTCCAAGGAAAGGTTGTCCTAGGATTATAGTTTGGTCAAGGTCTTTGGCAAGGAGAAAAGTTTGGGGAAGGCAGAACTCATTGTTACAAATGTGGGTGTTAGATAATTTGTATTGGACATTTAACCCAGACCTGTTTGCAGTAGTAAGCCGCTTGGTAGTACGTTCATAGTACTAGGTTGGAATGACTCCTTCATTGATGCAGTTAAGTTGGGCACCTGAGTCAACAAGGGCAATGGTAGAGAGTTTGAAATAGGAATTTACCACAAGGGTAATGTAGATATACCTGTTTTGACTAGAAATGGTGTTAACAAAACCAAAAGATAGTTCTTGATTTGAAAATGGATTTGTGAATGATTCAGTTGGGACAAACACAATGTTTGGAGAAGAGACGTGTGGATTTGGGGGACGAGATAGGAGGGATAGTTGTTGTTTGATGGTTTTCATACTACAATGTGACAGTAGTAGTTTCAAGGGTTTGTATACGGGAAGAATAGTCAGGAGAGGAAGATTGTTGAAGCTTATCAAACTTTTGCATAATTTTTTGTGGATTGTATGGTTGGGGAGAATTTTGAGAGGTAAGGTTTTGTTTGAGGTGTTCAAGGTAGGCTCTTTTGTGTTCTGGATCTATTAAGTTGTCTATATATTAAAAAATATTTGTTTGGGGAGAGGCCCTAAGCATACGAACAGATTTGGGAGCACAATCTTTGCAGCTAAGACCAATAATACAAGAATTACAAGCACAGGCTTGGAAATTGTTATTATCAATGGAGCAGGAAACCGAATGCTCAGAGGCTTGAACTTGGTTTAATTTGAGATTTTTGTTGTTATAGTTTTGTTCATCAGAAGATGATGAAGAAGTTGTTTCTTGAAAGAGGCAAGTATTTGGGTTTTATCTCTATCAGAAATTTGTAAAGAATTAATATGTTTGGAGATACGGCAATATTTTACAATATGGCCTGGTTTACCACAACGAAAACAATTTTGGGAGTGAGATGAAGGTAGAAAATTTTTGGATGTTTTGAAAGGCTTCTTGTGTTTTGATAGTTTGGAATTTTAGTGGACTTTTGGTAAAATTCAGGAGTCGTAAAAGGTTTGTTTGACTTATGCTGATTGGATTGGAAGAATTTTTTAGAGGACTTGTGTTTATGTTTAGAAGGAGGCTTTAGAGGAGCAAAGCCAAATTGTTCGTAAAAACCTCCAAATTCACGCTTATAAAACTTATTTTCTTTGTTAATTTGTTTTCTTAATCTAATATCAGTACATAAGGTTAAACCTTCTTCATGAATTAGATTATTATTTGACCATAGGTCATTTGATCAAAGGGAATAATCCCATCATTTTCTTTGCGTAGACGTTTAATTTTTTTGGAAAAAAGGGTTGGGAGACCAATGAGAAATTTCTCTTTCCAACATAAGAGATTGGCATCTGGTCTAATAAGAACTTTGGTTAAGAAGGTGTCTTTGTACCATTTGAAATCATGTAGTTTTTTACACCTAAGATTTGAAAGTTGTTCGGCGGTACGGTGTTTGAGCCGAGAATGATTACCAAGAAAATAATTTACAATGTTGAAAATAAGGGTATTAACAACATCTTCAACTGGATCTCCTTCGAGGTCAAGAAGGGGTGTACCATCAGAGGTAGTTTGAATAGCAGTTAGGATTTCAGTTTTTTTATTTTCGGTGAGAATATAATCCCACCAACCTTTAAGCTGACCGGAAAACCAAAATGAGTAAAGTAGCAACAACATTGTCAGCAGTATTTTTGATACGGTGAGAGTTACTAACCATAGTCATTTCTTGGAGTTTATTCATGAGATTATGTTCGGAAATACCATCTATGTTCCATTCATAGATGATTCCACTTTTGTAAGAAGCTTGAGGAGCAGTTCCCCTAGCTTCGATTTAGAGGTCAGGGAAGACTAGGTGTTGAGTTGAACTTTGACCAATTTGATTAACCTGGGGGACCTTAGAGTTAGAACTAGATGAGGAACCCAAGGAATATCCATCAAGGGTGAGAATTTGACGATTAGCAAATTCGGCAGTGGATTGATTTTGTGTTGGTGTCTCGGAAGCATTCAAGGTTGCAAGACGATGGTTAATTTGATCAAGTAAAAATGATTTATTAAGTTGACTTTGTTGCTTTTGTCGTATAATATATGGTTTGAAAGGAGGGATTAAAGGAGGAAGAGGGGTTGTTAGTAATGATGACACCGGTTTAGGTTGGACAAGGCATTCAACTCGGGAGAGTTGGTCGCCTAAGGTTTGAAGACTTAAATATGTAAAATTTGATTGCTCAATTAGTTTTCTATTTGAGTCGTTTTGGTCAGCAGTTTTGAAAGGAGAAGCAGTGATTTTTGTATTTTTAAAGATAAGCTTGATGCTATCCATTGGGGGATGGATAGCAGGGGTTGTCGGACCAACGCTAAGGGTCTAGGATTTGTGTGAAGCAGCTTGAGTGGAGATTTGGTTATGCTAAGGGTAATCTATGTTATTATTCTGGGCATAAATATCAAAATAGGTAAAGAAGTAAATATTTGTCTTAAGTTTTGTCATAAAGTTATACCAGTTTGTACGAATTTTGGCTTGTTGGTCTAGATCAAATGTTGAGAAAAACCAAGTTCATTTTTGGTTATTTTTTTGGGATTCGAAATCTGTTCTAAGTAAAGGTTTGTTGATCTAGAATTCGTTGTTAAGTTGAAGCATAAGGACAGCAGGGTCAGAAGGAGGTGGAGCCACTTCTGAAAAGGTCGGAGATTGGGGATGATTTTGTTCAGATTGGGAAAGATCTGGTACAGAGGACAAAGTCTCATAGGTACCATGAATAACATTTTGTCCAGATGAGTTTAAACCGGAAAGGTTTGGAGGAGGAGGTGGAGTTCTCAGGGGAGAACTGATAGGAAAATAGTTTGAAGAGATCCAGGCACTGGAACATGACCTCCGAGAGCTTTGGTAGATTGGGGGATGTATTTGTCAATTAAACCAAAGGGTAACTAGGCCATCTAAGTCCTGCGAGATGGACTGGATGTTGGTATTTAAAATTGAGGTTGAGGAGCTGTCGTTTGCAGCTGCCATTCAACACGGAAAGAGATATATTTCCACTAAACAAGTTTAGGGTAAATGGTTTGTCCTTGGGCAATCAATTTCAAGGTAAAGGTAGAACCCTTAGGAGACTGTTTAAGCACTCAGGGTTTGATGGTTTTCATGGCTTTGAATTTTATATGGTGAATGATAGCGATCGGGATAGATCCATGTATCATCTGATAACGGTTAATTTTTAGGGAATGAAGAATATTTGGGTCTTAGAGGGCTATGGACATGTTTGGGTAAACATTAAAGTGGACAGGGCCATAGCAAATACTAGTTTCAATGGCTTCAGAAGGGAATTATTGAAGTCAAGGAATCTTTGGTCATGAAGGGCTAAAAGTATGGAAGTGTTAAGGCCTTCGCAGTGTAGGGGCGATAGCCACTTATAAACCAACATGGACATAATTAAATTTGTGGGTTTTGAGGTCTTGGAGAGACTGAGGGTTTAAGAGGGTAATTTCATGGGTATCTTGAGTGAAATTTATAGTTTGTTCGACTGTTTTGATAGTTTCAAAATGGGCAAGCCAATCATTTTGATAAATTTCTTTTTGTGAGATTTTTGGGTCAAACCAATTTTGAAGTCTTTGGTCAATATCAGTGATTTGTTCATCATAATTGAACACATTAGAACTTCTGCTTGCCTCACTAGCCGATCTCATCGACGTGGAGAGGGAAAGATGATTCATAGTGTCCGAGTCTTAAGCTTTGGGTAACATCCTAGATCTAATTATGCGAAAGGGTATCTCCAAGATAAGTTGGACACAAACGTGGTCTTACACTCTTCAGCCACTCCTCCCAACAGTCCAAAGGTACATACACCGTAGCAAAACAAGAAATAAAATAATTACAGAAAGTTAAGAAATTGTCAAAACAAACCGAAATCACTACCACCGTGTAGAGCGCAGGATTGATCGAAACCAAAATCCAGGGAAATGTGGTTCTCCTGGTTCTGTATGGTAAGGAAGAACAGGATAGGTGCAATACCGTACCTCGATCCGACAAGGAAGCGAGAGCTAGGATGGGTGCAATACCATACCTAGAACTAAACGGTGCAATCCAATGGATTCGATATCCATTCCCAATCAAAAGGGCCTTTTACAAAGAATTTACCACGCAAAAGTCTTCTCAAAATTTGATATGAAATCTGGATTCTGGCAGATCCAGCTTCATGAAAAAGACCGATACAAACTGCTTTCACAACCCCTTTTGGCCTCTATGAATGGAATGTCATGCCATTCGGCCTAAAAAATGCTCCTAGCGAATTTCAAAAATCATGAATGACATCTTCAATTCCTACGGCCAATTTACCATTGTCTATATAGATGACGTTCTAGTTTTTTTAAATTCAGTGGAACAACATTTCAAACATCTCAGAATATTTTACCAAATTATCAAAACCAATGGCCTTGTCCTTTCAAAATGAAAAAAGGAATTTTTTCTCACCAAAGTCCTTTTCCTAGGACATCTAATCGAAAAAGGCACCTTAACCCCCATTGATCGTGCCATTTCTTTTAGTAACAAATTCCCCGATCAAATTCTCGATAAATCTTAGTTACAAAGATTCCTGGGAAATTTAAATTACGTTCGTGATTTTCTTCCCTAACCAAATTGCTAAGCCTTTGTATCTCATGCTCAAAAAGAACCCGGTACCTTGGTCCTATGCCCAAACTAATGCTGTCCAACAAATCAAAAAATTAGTCCAAGAAATTCCTTGCCTTTTTATCCCCCATCCTGAGGCATTTAAAACTGTCGAAATTGACGCCACTGATGTCGGATATGGTGGAATCTTCAAATAGCGGCCTCCTAATGCTACCAATGAACAACTTGTCCAATTCGCCTTTGGTATTTAGAATCCCGCACAAAAGAATTATAGTACTATCAAAAAGGAAATTTTATCTATAGTCCTAGTGCGATTTGTGCATTTTCCATTTGTTTTCAATGTAAAATGACTATAATATAACAAAAGTGTGCATAATGAATACTATTTGAATTTGAAGGAAGAACATCATGTTTTTACAATGAGGCCTATTGTTTATGTTTGAAATCTATAAAATGCTCTAAGCAAAGTAAAATGTACCCTTAATTATAATAAGGGAAAAGCTAGGCATGCTACTGGTCGGGTTACCCAGTCTCTGCATTCAAAAATTTCAAAATGCATTATTAAACAAACCATTTTTTGTTTGTGTCGATTGTAGTGCTGCAAAATTTGTCTTACAAAATGATGTTTCAAATCTTACCTCAAAGAAAATTTTTGCTCGCTGGCAAGCTTTACTTTCCATTTTTGAATTTCAAATTGAATATATTAAAGGAGAATAAAATTCAGTCCTTGACTTTCTTACTCGTGAATTCCTATAGGGCCAAACTCCAAAACTAAACATTATTAAAATGGCTCCTCCCAAAGAATCCACAGCCTCTAATCCCGGTTTGTTCCAAATCCAGCTACGGCACCTCTGCCCCCAAATCAAACTGTTACCCAAAGATCTCACTTGGCTTCCTCAAACCTTCCTTATTCCCGTGTCGTTATCCTCTCTTCGGCCCCTACAAACCAACCCAGTTCTAGCCTCCAAACCACCCAAGCAAAACCACTTCAAACCGCCCAGGGGAAGCTCAAAAGCCAATATTTTGAAAAGCCTCTCAAAGAAGATCTCTTTACTATCGGAGATGTCCTCCAAAATTATGTTGAGTCTCCCCTCAACATTGCTCAAAGAATCTTCTTCCAAGGCTGGCATTTTTATTCTCCTTCCGCAGCAAAAACCTAAGAATTTTACGAATACATTCTCGTAGACACTAACTCCGTCAGACTCAAACTCAACTTTGACAAAAATGATCCATCTTTGGTTACACACACAACTAGAACCATCTGTAAAATTATTTCCCTCAAAGATTGGAATAACCACCCCCTCACATCAAAAAACTTTCAAATACCTATACTCCTGTAGGTTACACCTATTATGACTACCAGGAGGCATGGTACAAAGCCTTCCTTTTCAAAACAAGACCAATCGCCATTCTTGGTTTTTCTGTTTTGATACAAATTTAATAACCAAACTCCTCTCTAGGTTTGCTCGGTGGTGGGATCAATATAGCCCTATTGCCGATATTCTTCCTTCCCAACTTCACGAACCACTCCAAATCTTCTGCTAGCACTCCCAGCCACAACCTCACCAACCTGATCTCCTGCAATTTTTTCTCCACTGCCACTGGCCTAGATCTTTTTCTGGGATTATGAGATCACTGACTTCCAAACCCAAGATTGGGTCACCCCGGTTCTCTCTCACGGCTTTCATGTCAAATGGTGGGATAACTGTGACACCTCAAAATGTGACAAAATAGCTCTTATCCAAAGCCTCACAGGCCTCAAACCTGTTCTGACCCTCCCGGCCTCGTCAAAATCAAGCATCAAAAGTGAAAAAGGAGGCTCTTCTGGCCTGCCTTACTTAACTCGGCTCCGATTCAGATGATGAATCCAACGATGGTGCTTACAACCTCAGTTCCATCAAAGGCTCTATGGCAGCCCACTGCCATTCTCAACAAATGGCCCAAGATCATTCTGATGATGAGCCCCCCAGCTCCAAGGCTTCGTCCTCCAACAAATTCAAAACTGTGGTTCGAAGATCCCGATGAATCGCCTCCAAAGTTTCGACCAAAAAATAATTTGGTCTGTAGCGTCTACCAAGATGGTTTAAACTGGTTGACTGATGAGGTCGTTAATTCATCTAGTCAGTTAACCACGGACGACCTCTATTCTATGAGGAAAGGTGGTACTATTACTATCTCAGGTTAAAGGATAGTTAGGTCAATACCAAGCTCAGTTAAATTTGGTATATCCCTCTAGATCAATCCAATGCGGAAAACAGTTTCTTTGACACATGGAATGCCATGGTGCGATCTTAGAAGACTCCAAATTTTCAATCAAAATCAACTTTCGGCGCCTACAGTACTCCTCATATGCAAATTAAAAAAAACAGTGCCTAATGTGGCTTTTCGGCGCCTACAATTCTCTTCGAATGTGTGTCAAATGTAATCTCATACAATACTTAATTTGGCACAATATCAAATGAAATTCAAATGTATCCCTAATTTGGCATAGTATCAAATGAAATTCAAATGTATCCAAAACCAAAATGTAATTCAAATGAGCCTCCATCTATAAAAGAGCATTCTCTTCTTTCTCAAGCAGCTTGAATTAGACTCAAAATTGTTTAAGCTCAAAATATATATATATATATATATAGTTCAAATTCCAATTACATTCCCAATTTCCAGGAATTACTTTCACATTTCAAGTTCCCATTTCTGGGAACATTCGTATGACATTTCCAGGAACCATTTCCATTCCTATTTTCCAAGAATGATATTCATAAAATTTTGATCGTTATGACAAGGAACATTCAGTTTCAATTCCAGACTTAGATTGACCTAAGTCCCTTATATATTCCGAACACTTGGTTTCAATTCCAGACTTAAATAACCCTAAGTCCAATTAAATTTACATGCTACATAAGCTTCTGCACGAGTTCCCTTTGTGAGGGGATCAGCCCAGGTTACTTTAATTTCACCTTTTCTACTATATCTCGAATATAATGATACTATGTTTCTATATGTTTTCCCTTCGAGCTATTTGCACCATTGTGTATCAAGCTTATTGTTGCTTGATTGATTATCATAGAATATTTCCACTGGTCCATTTACAAGATCCAACCCAAATTCATTAATTTCCACTGGTCCATTTATAAGATCCAGCCCAAATTTATTTAACAATCATCTTATCTAGACTGCATAAGTACTTGCCATATTACAAGCAACGTACTCAGCTTCCACTGTGTGCCTAGCAACACACCATTGCACATCCATATATAAACACATAACTAGAGGTGGACTAGAGTCATCTCTATCACCTCCAAAGTCAACATCGGAGTATCCAATAACCTCAAGCTTTTCTGCTTGAAAACACAATTTCAAGTGTTTGGCTCCATTAATATATTTCATAATCCTTTTCACAGCTTCCCAATGGGTAGAGCCAGGATTACTTTGGTAAGTAGATCAAACTACCTACTGCTTGAGCATAAAATACATTCAACTTTTCATGTCCTTCTTGAGGACATTGACTTTTGATAAAGTCTTTCCCAATATAATTGGAGTTGACGACAATCTACGTCGTGTCCGATCTCTAATGATTTGAATTCCTAGAATATAGGATGCTTCCCCTATCCTTAATTTCAAATCGACTACTGAGTTCGTACTTGGTTCTCTTCAACATATCCAAGTCATTTCCAGCCAACAATATGTCACCAACATATAATGAGAGAATAATAAAACTACTTCCACTCTTTAAAATATATACACAGTTGTCCAATTTGACAACTATGAATCATATTAAAGGATCATTTAAATACCATGAACATTAGGACAGTCGTAATCCATACAAAGTATATACCAACATATAATATTTTTCTGTCCCATTCCCTGAAAAAACCTTCAGGTTGTTGCATTTATATACAATTTCTTTAACTCACCGTTGAGAAAAGCAATTTTGACATCCATATGGAACAACTCTAAGTCCAGATGTTCAACAAGTATCAAAAAACAATCTAATAGAGGCAAATTTCCCTACCGACAAATAAATATCTTGGTAGTAGTCTATTCCTACCTTTCTGTGTATATCTTTTTGCTATTAATCGGGCCTTGAATTTATTAACAAACTCATCTTCCTTAAGTACACATTTGCAAACTATGAAATTTCTCCCTTTTGTAGGTTATAAATTTTCATACTTGATTCTTTGTGATAAAAATAATTTCCTCCAGCATGGCATTCCACCATTCACCTAATTCTTGCGATTTCATCAATTCATTGTAGGTTACGGGATCGATTACTTCTTCCACATCTGTGTCAATTGTATGACAAGATGATTGACATAAATACAAGTAGTAGTAGACATCTAAATAAGTTTGGGGGTACTCTAGTTCTTTTACTCCCACTTACCCTAGGTTCCGGGTCTTGTCTTTGATGATCAACTTGATCTTCAAGAGCTTGGATTCCTTGATCAAAAAATTTCTGGTTCATCTTGAGGGTCAACATCATAGTCATTGTCAATGACATGCAGGGGTTCTATATCCTCCTGCTGTGATTCCTCTTTTATTTTCTCTAGAAATTCCTCATCACGACTCTCAGTTACCCCTTTTTCAAGGTGATGAAACTTATATCCTTTTGATCCTTTGAATATCTTATGAACTTGCTCCTGATCATTCTAGAATCCAACTTATTCCTATATGGATTTAATAAGTACATGGACTACTAATCCTCACTTCCTTAGATTTTATAAGTTTGGCTTCCTACCTACCCTTAGTTCATAAGGTATAATCTTATTATGCAATAACATAAATTCATGGAAAAACATTCCATAATGTTGGGCTTTTCGGAATCACAGTTCTATATGTCAACAACATGATCATATAATGCATAAAGCATACATTAATTAATTCAAAATCCCAAGCACCTTCCATTGCATATTATCAATTTTAAATCTCATATCATAAATGATTCCATGCAAATGCAAAAAATAAATCTTTAAGCATACTATAAAAAATCCACAAGATCGGTATAAGCATCCGATCATCAGGCTCATTTGGCTTGAACAACCATAATAACTAAGCCTTTAAAAAATTTCCAAGATTAATTGCATTGTTTTCCAATCTTTTCCTGACATCCAAAGTCATTTTGTCAACTTAGTAACATGTCGATTAATTCATTTTCGATATCTATAAAAAAAAAACTTAACTGGCATTGGAAGTCCATAAACTTAATTCCAACTTAACACTAAAGTCATTTGCATCAAGACATATTTCATGTCAAATCTTCCATTGATTCACCGAACAAACCTCCTCAATTCATTCACTAAAAATCCAATGGTAAATTCAATAACATAGCCAACAATGATCATTTACAAAAAAAAGATACTTAACATTACCCATCATTAATTTTGATATTTCCAATATCACATGTAATGAAAATCTAATATATATACAATATATTATACTACTAGGCTTGTCTTGCTACAAATAGACAAAATAAACTTGAACATATCATATGAGATTACCAACAAAATATATCAATAAGATCCAAATTTTGCATTGAACATATTATCAATGAAAATGATGCAAGAAAAATAACATTTAATAAAAAATAAAAAAATGATTGCATCAATATATTATCATTGGCATACCAAGACCATGTGGTCTAACAATTGGTCCACTTGAATAAACTATCAAGTAAATAATCACGTCATATGGTTCTAACAGATATCAAGTCCAGTCTAATCTCAATTATGACTAAGTATTTTTCCACCATCACTATATAGAATACAAAAATTTCTCCGCCAAACCAAAAACTATGGCTAGAGGTGATCATCAACCAAAAATATAGTACATTCCCATAATAAGAGTCTACCTTGACTCAAAGTACTGTAATGAAAAATAATTGACAATTTATAAAGCCCATGGAGGTGGTGTCACGTAAATGACCAAGACAAACTTATCAAACCTTTAACATACTCCATGAAATTTATGAATATGCTTAAAAAACCAAAGGTCAAACTTTCCTTTCGGGTTGAATAATCCAGAAAGAAATACATCAGAAACCTATTATGGGCTATAAGATCATTTTTAATAAGGTTCATAATCTCTAGAACGGACAAAATATAACAAGAATACATTCAACACATGAACTCTTAGAATACCATATATTCACAATACCAAAACCCATTAACCAATAATAGGATTATGATAATAACATGATACTAAATTGAGAATTTCTATCAAAAAACAACACCTTATATAATTTTAGACAAATATCTTGAATGCAATAACTCAATCATGTGGATAAACATTAAAATATTGATTATAATAAAGTGCATCTCATATATTATAATGGCAGCATATTCAATATTATTTGAAAATAGGAGACAATAAAATATTAAATAAAATTGTGTGTGAGTGACATAACATATACGCTGATATGAAAGAACTATGATATGAAAAACCCCCGGGAGGGGTATCGGGTATCAAGAGGTCTCACTATACCTTGACCCAGTGTCGTGTTAATCAAACATGCCATTCTGATTCTTGCCATGTGTCAAGCCTCCACACCTAGTGCCATTTTAAGACAGACTGACGTCTTGGCATGCGTCACGCAGCACTATAAGCGCATTATAGTGAGTGTCACGGGTGGACACTTTAATAATTCACCTAACTTAAGACTCTTTTGGAAAACAGTGGGTCCCCCCCCCACGTGGAATGCCAGAGATTCTTTTCGTGGCTAAATTTCAGTCACACACCTGGCCTACCGACAAAGTAACTTTCGGCTGAAGCTTATCAGTTTCTGACAAGGATCACACACCTTATAAGGTGTACCAACTTTGTGAAAGTAACACCTTATCTTGAGGTTGTTTACTTTTCACTTTCGGTTGTTTGCATGCCTATTCGACGCCATCTCCATCAAGGCCCATCAGCATCTCTCAACCACATTTTGTTGAAGTTTGGTGTCCGTCCGCTATAAATGGAGGGGATCCTCTTCTTTAAACGACACCGAAAAACAGAAGTAGAGTGTCTGTAATTTAGTTTCTCATCTAAGTGCTCTGTAAAATAATCTTCATCTGAAGAGTTTTGTGAGTAGTGAGTGCTGTAAAATAATCTTCATCTAAAGTGTTGTCTTCTTCCATCTTTTTCTGTACGATCAAGGTCTCATATGTAAGTTTTCTTTTCTTTCTTCAAATTTACTTTGAATGTATTCTACTGTATTATGTTAGCAATTAAGAAATTAAAAGAAGATATTGCTTGGATAGATAGTTTTATTGATTTGTCATATGCCTATTTAGACTTTTACATTCATTTATTTGCTGAAAATCCTGACCACTTCGCTAACCTTCATCGGTTAGAAGTTCTAGAAATCCAAAGGCTTTTTGCAAAGAAACGAAAATTATACAGCCTTATTGCTTCCTCGCATAAACTCTGATCGGAGTGATCCTGGCAGTAAATGGTATCAAAGCCAAGTTAGAACAGGTGCCAAAGTCGTAAGGACCATTCAGGTGGTAGTGTTTCACCCTTAGTCATATAGACCTACACCCAAGTCGTGTCGACCTACACCCAAGTCGTACTCAGCCGTGTTGCCGCAAATAGGTGTTGAAGGTGAACAAGTATTGGATGGCGGGATTGTGATGGATATATTGACCCGAGACCCTTATTGACTCGAACCTCAATAGCATGGCTTCATACTTTCGCTCCAGTTCCCGAAGATCTTCATCTTCTGAGGTTAGCACATCCGGAAGGACTCAAGACTCAGTCCACAATTCCGAAGAAGTGGTTTTTCGCAACCTAGAAGTTGCTATAAACAATTATACTATTCCTAGAATACCTGAATCTGAGGTATACCATAAAGGCACTTTCACATTTCATAGTGACTATGTTATTAAGACATATGAAAGCACTCATACTCTTGCTTCTGATCAAGAGCAAATCCAACTATTGACCAGCTCTCAGATCCAAAGGCATAGAGAGCGTGGATTTAAGTTTATCCACATCGGCCTAGTTCAGGTCGCTTTAAAACCCTTAACTCTTCCAGGGTTAAACAATGTAGTATTTGCTGCCATTAGAGATGCCAGAATGAATAATTTTAATGAATCTCTAATGGGTCTTGTTGAGACCAGTCTCTGAAGGACCTGTCTATTTTAGAAATAGGCCAAATCACCCAATGTCCCTCACAGATCCGAATATATTAAATGGTGTTGTTATTACCTTAAGGACTTTTGGATACGATATTCTTCAGGAACTAAAAATATTGTTGTTATTTATCGTATCTATTATAAGGCTATGACAACCTATACTCCTAATGCTAAGGTTATAGATCCAAAAGGTCAAACCGTCTATTTTCAGGCCAATTCTGAAAGATCTCAAGTTTTTGTGCCTAGATGTATCAGATGGTCAGAAATAAACCTTCCTGACTCTTGGACCTTAACCTCTGTGGCTCAACCTCAACCACCCGTGAGAACGTCTCCATCATGCATCACTCAGTTACCTACTGGTGATGTTGAAATTACTTTTGATCGTAGATCTACAGAATCTCGACGATCTACCTCCTCTGTAATTTCGTCTTCTTCTGAATATTCTCAGTTTCAAGCACCCTCTCGTGCTTCCACCTCTCAAATTCAGAATGAGAATTTTGATGGAATCATAAATCTACAGGGTACCAATCGTACACCTTCTCAGGTTAATCAACCTGTTTATGGTCCTTTTCCAAGAGACCACACCCAGGCTCAATACCAGCCTACTCAAGCTCCTCTTATCAATCAGGAAACAGGATCTTCTTCTCCAACTCCATCTGATATGCAAACTTTCAGAATTATGATGCTGCATATCAATGAAGAACCTAAATTCCAGATTAATAAAAGATTCCTAATTCAGGAATATCGATCGCCGAAGAATGAAGGAAAAAGAAAATTGTTTGAAAACCATTATCCTTCTAATTCCGATCGACAAGAGCTGCATGAGAAATGGGTTTCTCATATGGAAACTCATCAAATTAATCTTCCTTTTTTCTCGTGGTTCAAACTATATCTTCTTGACAGATCCTCTAACACTTCTCAAGTTAGTAAGATTAAGAAGATAACCACCACTTATGTCTCGAAGGACGGGACAGAACCAGAAGCTGTTCATCCTCCCTTTCAAGCCTTAAAAATAGGTGATCATAGAATTGCTATTCCCTTAAAAACTTCCAATCCAACTTCTACCCCTCTTACTGAAGCCCAACTATGTCATGTTATCGAACAAAACAACTTTACTAATTTAAGTCTTCAGTCTATTGGAAGTCAAACTGATCCTATTGAGACCCTTGTAAATTCTTTAAAACCAGAGATCCCATCCACGTCTCATACGACATCCAAATATGACTGGCCAACCTTTGCTTCTCAACTGAGAAGCACTCCTCTTAAAGAGCCCTCTACTACTCAAATCAGAAGTAACCAATCTGTCTTGTTTAAACCTCCTCCTGTCCTGGCCATTCCTCTAAAGAAATAATTAGAGTCCAATATTCTTAATGAAATTGTTACTCGACTCCAAAATCTCCAGGTCACTAAGGATAAATTAGAAGACAGTCAGGCCTTAACTCTTTCTCTTGCTGACCTTTCCGATTCTGAAATAGAAGCTGCAGAGAAAGAATTTCAGTCTATGCTACCTAATCAGGTAGCAGTTCCTGAGTCTCTTCCACAGCTTAATCAAGTTATGCGAAGAACTCGAAAAGTTATGCCTACTGCTCCTATGAATTACTATTACCCTCGACCTTCTCCTGTCGATCTTCAATTCAAATAGAAGGAGAACCTGCTAATTTTCCAATCGATGGTAATACTATTTTTGAGTGGAATATTGATGGTTTGTCTGAATATCAAATCATTAATCTCCTAAAACAGATATTTATGTATGCTACAGCTGCAAAGCTAAATCACTCATCTGATTTAGATGTTGCTAAAATGATAGCAACAGGATTCTCCGGCCAACTCCGTGGTTGGTGGGATTTTTATCTGTCTGAAGAAGCTAGACGACAGATAATTGGTGCCACGACCCATGTTCCGCAACAGCTAACTGAACAATTAGTTGATGGCAATTATGCCCAATGAACTGTTTATGTTAATCAGGAAGATGCAGTGAACACTTTGGTTTACACCATTACTCTTCATTTTGTTGGACCAGCTGAAATTTTAGCTGATCTAACAAGAGAATAATTAATGAATCTGCGATGTCCTACACTATCTCATTACAGATGGTATAGAGATGTCTTTTTTGCTAAAGTCTTTTCCAGAGAAGATTGTAACAATTCCATATGGAAAGAAAAGTTTCTCTGGTCTACCTCTCTTATTTGCTCAAAAGGTTAGGTATCGACTTAAAGCAAAGCATAATGGCACTATTCCCTTCGAGCAATATACCTATGGGGAATTAGCTGCTGAATTATGCAATGAAGGTCTTCAACTCTGCACAGACCTTAAACTGAAGAAACAATTGTCTAAAGAGAGACAAGCTGGATTCAGATTTCAGAGAACTCGGAGATTTCTGTGAACAATTTGGATTTGAAAAGGTTCGTCCCTCAGGTCCGAAGAAAACTCATCGGAAACTCTCTAAGTTTTCTAAGCCTAAATACCAGGCAAAACACTACAAATCTAAGCCTAAGCGCTTCTTCAAGAAACGCTTTTCTAAATCTCGTCCTCAAAATGCTTTTCTAACCAAACCCCCTGTTTGTTATAAATGTGGAAAAGTAGGACACTATAAGAATAACTGTCGAACTAAAGCACGAATCAATGCTTTAGAAATTGAAGATTCTCCGAAGTAAAATCTTGAAAGAGTCTTACTCTACAGCTCTTCTGAACCTGAGCCAGACTCTGAGTCCAACTCAGATCAAGATATTGCTCAACTTGAGTTCGATAGTGATTCCTCTGAGTCTAAATCTCAGACTCCTCACTGTAGTTGTGATCCTTATCAGGCTATGCTTAAAGAAAATGGTTTGATGGTTCTTTCTTCTGAAGAATCATTCCTCCTAAAAACCATTGATCAGATCACTGATCCCACCACTAAGGCCCAATTCTTACAAGAGTATATAACCTTAGTCAAGGATACGATTAGGCCTAGCCCTGTTCTTACTCAACCTAAGGTTCAAGATTATAGTTTTAAAACTATAATAAATCGAGTTAAAGCCACATCTCTTTCTCGAGAACCGACAGTTCAGGAACTAAGAAAGGACCTCAACGAAACTAAAACTGAAGTTGAATCTCAAACAAAAATTCAGATTCTTAAACTTTACAATTCCCGAACTTTGAGCCAACTATAGAAGAAGAAGCTTCCTTTAAGGATCTACTAGCGACTCAACAAGTCGCTAGTACCCTGCATCTCCTGCTGCGTTTCTTGAAGATGCTCAAGTTTTAACAATTCAAAAGGTTCAAACTCATCGATGGCATGTCATGATTGACATCGTTATTAATCATAATTTAGCCTTAAAACCATCGCCTTAATTGACTCGAGCTGATATTAATTGTATCAGCGAAGGACTTGTACCTTCTAGATACTTTGAAGATCACTTTCGAATGGTTCTTCTTGCGGATATAAAATGGAGATCGGGTATAAACTCCCCTCTGCTTCTATCTATTGTAATGGCTACTGCCTAAAGACTCCTTTTATTATGGTAAAAGGATTTGCTCAATTTGTACTTCTAGGCACGCCATTTCTATCGGTTGTATCCTCTACAAATTAATCTTGTTGGTCTTCACTCGTGATTCAAAATCACCCTATTACTTTTCATTTCATCGAGCCTCCAAGGTTCATGCGGTGAATGAAATCAGGCTCAAGTTCAGTCAAAGAAAAGTTTATATGCTCCTATCATCGAAATCAACAAAAAGCATACAACAAAATTGATGATCCTAGTTTTCAAGTTAGAGTTAAAAACTTTCAAGCTCAACTTGAAAAGGAAGTCTGTTCTGATATCCCCACGGCATTCTGGTCTAGGAAAACTCACATTGTTACTCTTCCTTATGAAGATAACTTTTCTAAACATCAGATTCCCACAGTAGAGGGGCCCAAATGCACGATCTTTTACGGAAACTTGTCAAAAGAAATCTCGAACTCCTTGCCAAAGGTCTTATTAGACCAAGTAAGTCTCCTGAGTTACCTTGCATTTATGTTAATAATAATGCTGAAATTGAAAGAGGTGCACCTAGATTGGTTATCAATTACAAACCCTTAAACAAGGTTCATAAATGGATCCGGTATCCTATCCCTACTAAGAGGGATCTTCTTAACAGACTATACCCCTCCAGCGTCTCTTCTAAGTTTGATATGAAGTCCGGATACTGGAAAATTCAGATTGCAGAGAACGACCGGTATAAGACAGCATTTGTTGTCCCATTCGGCCAGTACGAATGGAATGTTATGCCTTTCGGTCTTAAGAATGCTCCCTCTGAATTTCAAAATATAATGAATCAAATCTTTAATCAATATTCTCAGTTTATAATTGTGTATATTGATAATGTCCTTATTTATTCTCAGGACATTTCCCAACATTGGAAACATTTAAATCTGTTCTTCTCTGTTATTCGTCAAGCAGGACTTGTTGTTGCTGCCAAGAAAATAAAATTGTTCCAAACTAATGTTCGCTTCTTGGGACACTATATCTCTTTCGGATCTATCATTCCCATAGAACGAGCGATTCAGTTTGCTGACAAATTTCCTGATGAAATAACAGATAAGACCCAACTCCAAAGGTTTCTTGGTAGCCTCAATTATATTGCTGAATTCTATAAGGATTTAGCAAAGGATGCCAAACCCTTGTTTAATAGGCTTAAAACTCAGCCTGAACCATGGATATCTGTACATACTAATGTTGTCCAAAAAATTAAGCTTAAAGCTAAAACTCTTCCGTGCTTAAGTTTAGCACGACCAGATTGTTTTAATATTGTTGAGACCGATGCCTCCGAATTCGGATACGGTGGTATTCTGAAGCAAAATTGTCCTAACCTCCCAAAGGAAGTATTAGTACGATTTACTTCAGGTACTTGGAATCTCACTCAGCAAAAATATTCAACAATAAAAAGGAGATTCTTTCACTTGTTTTGTGCATAACTAAATTTGAAAGTGATCTTCTAAATCAACATTTTTTAGTGCGAGTCGACTGTAAAGCAGCCAAGGACGTTCTTGAAAAAGATGTCAAGAATCTGGCATCAAAACAGATCTTTGCTCGATGGCAGTCACTCCTCTCTGTTTTTTATTTTGATATTTATTAAAGGTAGTACTAACAGTTTACCTGATTTCTTAACCCGAGAATTCTTGCAGGGCTCCTAAGCAGAAGGCTGTAGTTCCTGTCACCACTAATAAAGAAGTTGCTTCATCCTCTTCCAGGCAACTACAAGAATACCCTTCTCCTATATCCTCTCAGTCTCCTTCACCTGCGTCAATATTAAGGCCAGCCAATAACTCTCCTTTCATACCAACCAATTTTATCCCAGTAATTCCCATTGAAACCATCCATCTTCGTCATTCTCCATCTGAAATTTCTACCATATACCTCTGTGACCACCTTCATCCCTCTACTGGTGATAAAACTCGTTTTTTCTATGAAAGAATTTTGGAAGAAACTCAAAGTGCTCAAATTCAGCACAATTATAGATCTGCACATGTTCGGGCTTATTCGAAGCTCAATATAATTAACATCATTCGAGATCGCGAATAGGGATCTTCTCCCTCATTTAAACGCGAATTCCATGATGTCACCGACCTTAAGCTCAGGTCATATGATTATACCGACTATGTTAAAGCATGGGACATGATATTCTTATATCAGAACGATCATGAGACCCATTCCTGGTTTGTGAAGTTTCGACTTCAACACACCTTATTAGGTGTGCCAAACTAGTTTCTTCATTGGTTCTTCACTTGGGGACCACCAAAAGGATTTCTTCCTCCAGCTCTTCAGTAGTCTGTTATCAAGTTTCAAGAGTTTACTCCGACTTTGGACCCTCGGGTTCTCTTCGTTCAATTCTTTATCCTTTACGAAGTACCTTGGATCCTTCAATGGCGGTATCAAATGTCTACTGACGAACTTGAGGAATGGAATTATGTTCCTCATTTGGAGAGACATCTTTCAGTTAAATGGTGAGATAAATTTGACATTTCACCATTAACTGGTTCCCGTTTTGTTCCTAAACGTGGTATTGGTGCCGATCTTCCTCTGGCCCCATTTGCTTCACCCACAGATCAGACGCCCTTTTTTACCTTCTTTCAAACAGCTCGGCGTCGCCTCCATTTTATCGATGAGCGATTCAGAGCGCATTCTTATGGCTATCGGCTTTACTCCTCAATCAGCTACCTCACCGCATCTCGGACCTCCGTCTTCATCTTCCACTCTTCCACCTTCTGATGTTGACAGTCCATGCGTTTTTGGCCTCTTCAACGGCCTGATTCCTCGTCTCCCTGAACAACAAAAAAAAATTTGATACCGCCATTGAAGGATCCAAGGTACTTCGTAAAGGATAAAGAATAGAACAAAGAGAACCCAAGGGTCCAAAGTCGGAGTAAACTCTTGAAACTTGATAACAGACTGCTGAAGAGCTGGAGGAAGAAATTCTTTTGGTGGCCCCCAAATGAAGAACTAATGAAGAAACCAGTTTGGCACACCTAATAAGGTGTGTTGAAGTCTAAACTTCACAAACCAGGAATGGGTCTCATGATCGTTCTGATATAAGAATATCATGTCCCATGCTTTAACATAGTCGGTATAATCATATGACCTGAGCTTAAGGCCGGTGACATCATGGAATTCACGTTTAAA